>JAJTTV010000002.1:2103160-2257428 GCA_036971225.1 Arthrobotrys sinensis | reverse complement strand
AAAAAAAAAAAATGGAAGAAGAAGAATGCCGAACAGAAACTCACTCAATCGGAGTAATAACAAAGCCGCTTGCCAACGGGTGGCCTATTCTGTGCCTCTTTCCATGAGGAATACGAGACAAACATCGCATCCTGTTGGTTCTTGCATGGGTATCCCCATCGCATTGGGCGGAGGGGTGGCCGATTTTCCTCGGATCGTGTTAAATTCTTCGCACGCATACAAGGAAAAGGCTAAACGGGTCGACTCAGCGTCTGCGGCTGGTCCATCTCATCGCACGCAATACGTTAGAACGAATCGCCATTGATGCAATATGCTATTATTACTGTCGCAGTAATATCTTAGGACGGTTCACGGCCTCGGAGCAATTCGAGTTAAGCTCTTATTACAGGCCTATCATATCGTCTCATATCTCCCGACACCCGCTGCACCCTGTATGCAACGTTTCATGCAGGCTCTTATCTCTATTCTCCACTTCTCACTGCGCAGCGCACGCTCTCCTTCTCACCTTGGCTCTGGTGACCAGGGTTCATGAGCAGTCAGAAAGTTAAATTTCGGTTACCCGGCATGGGATAATTATGACACTCGCCAGCTAACCGAGGGTGCGTGGCCAATGCGCTGTTTTAGTGAGTGGGGCATGCGGCAAGTGGGTCACTGGTGGGTCACTGACCGGGCCAGACGCCATGCTGGACAGTAGTCCCGGGTTTCGGGGGGCCCTCGTTCTTCCGTGTGCCACGGGCTATTTGACAGGGTTCTGGCCGGAAGATACCACAGGATGGCTATAACCTCAGCCCTTGTACTAAGTTTTTAGCCTCGAAGTTCTTGATCATTATTGCTCTTTCCGGCCGTATCACCACCGTTCGAACGTCAGATGAGCCATGTACATGTGCAACATTTCTAGATGCCTTGCTTTCGCATTGCATCAATGGTTCGAGTATGGTAATTGGAACAGCGTGGTTTAACTGAATTTGAAGCCATTGTAGCATGTCGGGACATCAGCCTCAAGAGTTGCGCGGAATTCCTTTCAATGGCTCACTTATCCTTACCATATCCCTTCGCCCCCCACCTCCCCGCAAGGATCCATAGCGAGATTAATAGATTGCATTTATTTTGGCGGACTTTCGAAAGTAGTTGAGGTCCGTGAAATCGAATTCTGCAACACTAAACAACACAAAGTTACCCGGTACCGGCCACCGATTCAATCACAAAGACAAACCCATTTTTTTAATTTTTGATATCGCGATGTTTACTTCGCTCCGCTTTCTTTGTTTCGGGAATACACCACTCCCCTCTTTAAACTCCCCTCAGAGCGTCCATTCTATAGAGAGTACACCGTCACCGTTGCGCATCGACGAGGAAATTGCAATCCAATCCGCGTCAAACTCAGACAGTAACAACCTTACTCTAAGCTCAAGCATTGGACCGTACCCAATTCCATCGTCTCTTATGCGAGAAGTAGAGTCAATAAGGGCACATATCTTACAGCAAAAGAGTCGTCATCAGAAACAACAGAACCGTCGTCACAAGCAAAAAAGTCGCCGCCAAAGGCTCCAGCAGACGGCGGGGCAGCCTACCACACCCCACACACACTACCAAACAAAACCCGCCCCCATTTCCTACAACGATGTTTCTAGTCCGTATGCCGAGGATACAAGTGTATTCGAATTGAATCTCGCGGGAGAGAAAATCGAAGACGGATCTGCAGCGCCTATTCATCACGATGGCGACGATCTAAATCCTGAATATGACTGTTTCGCCTCGAAGGAACAAACATGGAACCCAGAAGTCGATTATAGTTCATACTTGGGATTAGATGATTTCATCTCTCAAGGATATCTTGAAACATATGACAATTTAGTTGTCTGTAATCCACCACAGAAGACTAATGTCCATGAACTCTATTCGATGGCTAAAGAAGTTGGAGCGGACCAGACTACCAAACATTCAAATGGTGATACGGGGTGGTGGTTAGTAAAGCATATAGACCCGAGAGCCCTCTCAAAGCTCGGAAACGACTGTGTTATTCTATAATCTTCATATCTTCATATCTTCAGGCCTATGTGTGTATATATTCAATAGATTACTTCAACGTGATAATAAATCCAGTCATTTGTGATAAGCATACTGTAGCCTCTTATTTATCTTAGATAACCTGACGTAAACATATGCATATACGTAGAATAGACTTCCAATATATCAGCAAGTAGCTTTGCGTGTCCAGCGGAAAGACTTGCGATCATCAAAGTTTTGGCACTGTAACATCGGTGAGCAAAAATGAAACAATTGAGTCGTGTTTATGCGTTGTTGGTGAAGTCGGGTTGTCTCAGGAACATATTACGAGACTACTCAGGGCCTTCGCTTCGTCGAAGGTTCTTGATATAATTTTTTGACCAAACATAAAATAGATATTGTGATTTTAGTAACGTTTTTACTCATCTTCGTGACCAATACATATTGATAGAACAGTTAAAGGACCTTTGTTACATTCTGCAGTACACCAACCCCAGGCCAGGCTCCCTCCGATATCTAGAATGCTACGCTGCTCCTGATATTCTGTGCAGTCACAGTAATGTTCTGTACCACTGTCTTAAGTAAGAAATCGTTGACATCCAAATGCATCACAGTAGTCGTCCAGAGCTCAATAATAGCAACGACTGTGATCCAAAGTCCCAGCAGGATATTCATCAAGAAAACTTTCCCTCCAGTTTTCGGATTCTTGGTATCGAGGGAAAGCAGCTGGAAGGGGATGTTCAAGCCCCATACGCAAACTCCCAAGGACCAAAAAAGTGCGGACATATTTGCTTTGCGTGCAGTAAAGGATAGCAAGGCAATCTGGATAGACCCAAGGAATCCGAGGAACTGGTGCATATGGTTGTGGAAGAGTACCGCCAACGACTTGACTCCTATCTTCTTGTCATCATTCGTATCCTAGATATTTAGGTTAGTATATCCGCAGGCACAACATCTACTATGAGGTAACGTACCTGAGTTGCGTAGATAGTATCGAAATAAACGACCCAAGCACTGGTTGCCAGTACCATTGGCACAGCATCTTGAATCGTGTCCAGGTTACCTGCAACAGAAACCCAACCTGGGAACACTGCCATTCCAATAATAGGTCCCAAAACTAGCTGCGGCCATTGGACCACTCGCTTCATGAATGGGTAGATCGTGCTCGCAATCCATACTGGAGCGCAAACGAGAGCGCCCTCATAGCCCAAGGTAATGTAGCTGATGTATACCGTGAGAGCCATTTCTACAATGAAAGCAATGATTGCTGATCGAAGACTGATCAATCCAGCTGGCAATGGCCGAACTTTAGTTCTCTCAACTTTCCCGTCAAAGTTTCGATCGACGATATCGCTACACCAGATAGGTCAGTAGCTTTCGAAATTTGTAAAATGACATTGAATTCTTACTTGAAGGTACAAAAGGTCATGTGCGCAATCGTCATACTAATCCAATTTGCGAAAATAATCTTGAGGAACGAGGAAGGAGTGAAGACTTTCTGGTGACTCCCGGCGCTCAAGCAAGCTCCCCATACTAGAATTACGATCATGTATCAGCATCCCAACTAAGTGCACAGCTTATGGATTAAAAGTATCAACACTTACTTGCTGGGTAGACACATAGCAGAGACTCGAGAGTATGAAGTCTAGCTAACTTAATAACTCCAAGAGGGGTATTTCGCTTCGACTTTGGCGAAGCAGCAGCAATGTTGCCGTTCGCTGATATTTTCTTCGTAGCCATTGTACGATTATTTCCTTTGGAAGTACTTCGGTTTCGTGGTCGTGCTATGATGCTGTCCATACGAAATTCTTGTCCGGAGAACTCTAGATAAGATAGAATATGTAAAAGAGCTCAAGGTATAGGCTGCTATGGTAGAGTAGCTGTGGAGCCGAGAGTATTGGATATCGATGCGGGAAAAAGATGCCGCGTTAATTAATTAAACAATAAAATCTTCACATGAATTTGAAATTCGAATCCGAATATATTAACATAACGTTTCAGCTTCTAGAAATTCGGATACTACGCATCGTAATTGGACATTAAGAATCCCTGATGGATTATGTGAGAACTTAAGCACGGGACTAGCTCCCGATGCATTGCATCGCCTTGCATTGTGCAGATAAAAAAAAACTCCCGGATCTGCATCTTACAATTAGCTAACGCTAACTGCTATGGTCATGGGCTCCCGGGGAAGCCTTTCGAAATTTCGATATCGGAGAACTTGTCTCAGTAATCCGTGAGACGGGAATAGCCTCGAAACTAGGCGGACGTATGTGAAACCTGCGAGAATATTTCCCGAGACAGAGGACAATATTACAAGTACGGCATTATACGGGTGTCGTGCTGAATTCTCTTATTGTTGATGACACCCTATGCAGCCCAACAAAGGTCGCGTGGGGGTCTGTTCTAACCCGGAAATCTCTAGTACAGGGCTGAGCACAGGCTGTTGTGCTACCACCAGCAAGGTCGCATGCCCCCGGTACATCCCCCAACTTTGGCACAGGTGCAACCCTTTAGCGTACAGATAACTGGTCCTTGGCTCCGAGGACACGTCGGCATACGAAACACGGGAAAAATATTCTGAACTTACATCGAAAAGGTTCGGTTAGCTACGTTAGGCCTATAGGACGACTAAGACTCTTCAACGGCAAATTCCGTCAATAGAAAGCTCAAAGCCGTCAACTCAGCCCTGCAAGGGTACGCAAGTGCTTATCTGTTACTATTCGGAGATAGGTAAGGTTCGGAACGTCGGGTCGATTGTATTCTCAATTAGTTGATGGAATCCCAGGGGTCGAGAAGAGCTTCGAGCTTTAGAGTGCCATTTTGTCTTTGAGACAATATTCTCAGGGTTCATGATAACAAATGCGCTACGCATATTGACATCATACATTATGATTCGATGAAAAAAAATTTTCGACGGCGCAATCGCATCACAGGGCTGAAAAATAAAGCCTTCCAAGGTAGTTACACGGAAACAGCTCGAGCTCTTCAGCTTCTGCAACAGTCTAGATTTGGATATATGCGTATGACAAAGTGATTCGTTGAAGTGCATTCGGCGCAATTAATCGCAGGGGTTAGCTACAAAGTTTGCCTACAAGAGTTTCTTCGATGGCAGGGGGTCGCCATTCGCATCAAAATTCTTTTTGACAGCATCTTGCAATTCCCTGACCGCAAATTTCTTCTGAAGCCATGAGCTCTCCATCTTATTGCAGGCGGCATCCCAGTCTGTGGTCCATTCTGGGAAGAATGGCTGATATCCAAGCAAACTACCAATATAGTACCCTAGAATAACCGTGATCCAGTAACCAAAGAAGTGTCGGAATGGAAACCACCAAGGTGGTGACAAGTAGGAGTCACCAGCCTCGAACATCTAATTTGTGTAACGTTGTTTAGTATCATTCACCCTGGCTTTAACTAAGATATGTATGAACTTACGCAGCAGACTTGGATGAGATCAGGTGCGGTACCGCGCATCATCATGTCTTCTTGATACCCATACCAATTCTCAAAGAATGCTTGATCGAGTTGATAACTTCTAGCATTCGTGCTGGCGCTAATGAGGAAGACAACTTTGTCGTCTTTTTGTCCCGGTGTTCCCCATAGTCTATGATGTGGGCCTGGCTCCAACGTTACTTCTCCGTCCTCGGGCGTCAAGATGTGCTCGACGTCGTTTATCTCTACAGTGAGCTGCCCGGAAAGTACTTTGAAGTATTCATATTGATTTGGATGGAAGTGCATCGGTGGTTTCTTCCCTGACTTCTCAAGGGCTTTGACGCGATGATGGTTGACGTTGATAACAGTATGGAACAAAAAGCATCTTCCTTCTGGGGGTTCCATCTTGGTAACGACAAATGCGCCCTCGAATCTATCGTTGTCATGTTGTTAGTGATGCCCAATACCGAATGAATCGATATGTCTTACTTGGTAACTGGGTTCTGACCCGCTGTATACTTTTTTGGAACGCAGGGTGCCATCTTTGCAAATTGGTGTCTTGTGGATAGAGAATTCTACTTTACTGGCAGGCTGTTTGGCTTATTTTTTTTGCGATTAGAGAATTGATGCTGGGCTGAAGTTTGATGCTTGTGAGAAACGAGATGAACTATATTTCTTGGGTTTATGAGAATCGCTGAACTATTTCGCCTTTTGAACAAACTTCAAAGTCCTTTGCGAATTCGATGCGCAGCGTTCTAGATCTGCAGATCTGTCGATAGTGGCGTGAGTTCGAACTGGTTCTAAGCCTGACGGGATCGTTATGCTGACCGCTACTCCAGGAGAGTCACTGAGGTAAGAAAGGCAGATGCCGGAGTAAATTTTACTATCTTAGACCAAGAACAAAACGGCGAATGAATCCCTTTGCTAATTCTCGAGGAGGCCGTATATGCAACAGGCGCATGCATTGCCTGCCTTTCCGAGACAGGTACTAGGGCACTAATTGTTGTGTCCCGGGGCTGGGTTTCGGGCACGATACCCAGAACACCTCGGCTCGGGGTCACGCCCCGTCTCAGATCCCTGTACCACAAACAGGGGCACACCTTTCAGCCTGGTAACAACAAGCCCAGGGTGCTTAAATTCGCGAGGGGTGTGCTCGGCCGAACAGCTAGCAGGCCGGGTGAGGCAAAAGCTTGGTCAAATTCCACCATTGATATGGAATTCCAACTCCCAAGGCGCATGTTGATATGGTATCTCGTAAACAGCAAGGGTGCCCCAACATTAGCCTTGGGAAAGCTAGGCCACAATAATGATAACAACATGTAGTCGAGTGGACCGCTGCCTGCATGCGAAACGACATGATACGGTTTCTTCCACAATTTTTAGCATGGCATTATATTCCTTGTTCCAAAATGTACTAACAAACTGCGTGTTTTAATTATTTCTAACTACGAGCTGATGCCCTGTCAACGGTGTTTACCGTCGGCTCTATGTTTACTTTCTAGGTACAAGTTTAACCTTGATTTCTTCAAACAAGTTAAGCGTAATGACCATTTTGCTACGCTGCAAAGCTGCCCAGGCACGGTCGAAGGCATCCTGTTGTGTTTCGCCAGGCTCCTTGACCAACTCCATCCGATGTTCTCGAAATAGCGCAAGGAATGTCGCCATAATCTCAACTTGAGCGAAGCGTTTCCCCCTGTATAGTAAGCTGGTCAGCAATGACTACAGTAAGGAGGGGGGAGGGGGGATTCGGACTTACGGGCAATTTCTTGGTCCTTCTCCAAATCCAAGATATGTTCCACGTTGATAGAGTCTTGCAGCGTCTGCGCTCGATCCAGAAAGTTGGAGAGTATCCTGTGGAGATATTCCAAGTGACTCCTGCTTCTGGGTTTGATACCAGCGCGATGGTTTAAACTTGTATGGCTCTGGCCAATACCGTTTGTTATAATGAACACCAATTGCGTTCAGGGCAACCATGCTCTCGGGTGGGATATCGACTCGTCGGTCTTTGTAGATAAACCAACTATCGACAACATCCTCCGTAGACTTCGGGATATACGGCGTGACGGGGAATAAACGCGTGGCCTCGTACTAAAAACGAATATTACATTGATTAGTTTGACCTCACGATATCTCTCTCCGGTCAACGATTATTTCTTACCAATACTCCGTTCGTCTTCACCATTTTCGGAAAAACTTCTTCGTACTTTAAGTCGTAAATATTTCCAACACCTTCTAAGATCCCATCGATTTCCTCAAAAACTTCTTCTTGAACCTCTGGATGCATTGCAAAAAGGAAGAGCGCATATTCCAGGGATCTCGCACTATTATGACCAAGATTATCAGTACACTCGGCCTAGAATAGAGAATTAGTAATAGTAGTACGGATCTCATACCTCGTTTCGTGGCCGCTATAGCACCCCCACAATTCGTTAGCTTCGGTATCATGGTGAAGTATTATCAGGAATTATGTAGTGATAGGGTAGTAAAACTACTTACGCAAGAAGAAATATAGCACTGTTACCCATTACGAAATCCTTTCTTACACCCATTTTGCTAACTGTGGCCGTATCGTGGGCATTCTCCCCTTTGGCTTGTGCTTCAGGGTCATCGCTTTGTAACATTGCGGACAGTAGATTTTTGCCATCTTCGCCATTCTGAAGCTTCTCGTCCTCAATTTGAATTAACTCCATCATATGTCTTCGCATATTTTTAGCGGCGATGCCGGCGGTTTGGCACAACTTCGGACCGTATTTGTAAAGCCATTGGGGACAGTACGCCATAATCGCGATATGCTCGAGGAAGAACTCGGATGCCTCGCGGAAACTCATTTCGTAACCAGCAGGTACTGCTTCCTTTTGCGATGTCCACGGAATCTGCACGCCAAAGGAAGCAAGGGTAACGACGTGAAGGGCCAGCTTCATGCAGTCCGAGCCCATCTTGTGGATAATCCCCTCTTTGTTCGAAGTGTGATTATCGAGGCCTGAGAGCCACTCGTCTCTCATCGCACTGGCTTGATAAAGAGAGTCGTACCAAACGACTTTGTGATTGGGCTCCGTGAATGTTTTATTCGTGACCCTGCGATGAAAACGCCATTCGTCATGTTCGCTCTGAACTCACCGAGCCCTGGTAAGCAAGACGTTTCCAAAAATATAATTCGACATTTGCATGCGGCTTACCGAAAGAATACTCGGTCCAAAGTAACCCATGACTTTTACAAAGCTCTTTACTGGACGTGGAAATTTTGTCCTCTTCTTCGTTACTTCGCAGATAACATCTGGGTCCCCAACGAAAATAGAAAGTCCTCCTGGGCTCACCACGCAAAATATGTCACCCAACTCCTCATGCACTTTATTTTTGGCATCGAAGTTCCATGATGGTCTTGAGTACTGGACGAGCCAGCCAAGCCTTAGGGCCTTCAAAATCGGCCAGGCGATCTCCTTGATGAGAAGCCATACCATGCTCCATTCGTAAACCGCTGTGTATACGTAAGGCAATCCCGTAGCAATCGCCTTCTTACGGTTTACGTGAAGCCCATACAAAGGTTGGATAACATTGTAAGCTACCAGCCCGATGGCCAAGTGCGAATAAGAGAGACTTGAGAGACTTTCTAGAATCGTCATCGATTCGATTGTAAAACGCTGACTTAAAATTAGATGTGGAACTGTTACTCCCAGTTAACATGTAACGGAGGCTCTGTAGTGGTAAGATCAAAACTCACCCTTTGCTGAACTTTTATGGAATAAACGAAATAAATTTGGATGCAATTGTGTAAGATGCACACGCACTGCGAAGTTGATTTTACAGAAGTTTTACGAATTAATATTATTTCCTCCCATGGGGGGAAAGAAATATTTACCAAAACCCAGTCATCAAAGATTTGATGGTGACGTCCGTACAGGGTAGATAGGGACGTTAACCCACGTGCGGCAGACGGTTTCGTATCAACTGGCTTTGTTCTCCGATCCATATTAAGGTACCGTAAGCACGGCGATATGTCACCGCAAGCGGATATCTGTAGAGTTATTTGTGTGCAGCGGTATCAGTTGTTACGTGAGAACTTTTTTTAATCATTTGCGATGTGCTTTGTCGCATCGAATACGACAGTATACCGTACGGTCGGGGATACCCTGGGGCGATGCAGGGCTCCAGGGATTGCCGGGATGTGGGAACTGCCGGGCCCCACAACGGACAAGAAGCAAATACTCAGGCAGCTTGGCTCCAACCGGAACCAAATCTCAGCGCTAGCATCGAACAAGGCAAGGGTACCCTCCGAACTTAGGATGATATAATATTCGACTCCGAGATCGCCAGATGTTATAGAATATCTGATTGGGTATTCAAGTTCACAAAAAGCAGCCCCTTTACATGGGTTCGAGGTCACGTGGTATTATATGACATCGATCCCTAGCTCGGTCTCATACTCGAGTACTCAGCCTCGTAATTTCAAGTCCCGGCTTCAAGATTTGGATTTTTGATTGGCATGAAAAGGCTGTATTGATTGCAACGTAAGATGATTCGGAGGCGTTCACAACTTAGCGAAAGACAAAGGCCCTTCAGCCTCAATTGGGTTACCGCAATTATAGATGCACAGTGGTCTGATTGAGGCATGAACGGTAAAAAGCGAGTGCGGTTTGCAATTGGAGCATCTTGTCTGTTTTAAAAACTGGCATTCATGGCATCGATCGAAGCTGTAATTGGGAAACGTTCCTCCTACAGCTCCTAGTCCACTAGCAGATCTCAACCTCATCTACGAATAATATTAAGTTCTCAACATTGTCATTCCTCATGCGATACATACTATACGGGCTCCTGGGGCTCGCTTCCCTACTCCATGCTGCTCCCGTTGCCGAGAACTTTTCCTCAACTCTCAAAAGCTTGGATGTAAATCCTGCGGACTTTTCCCTGTGGGACCAGAAAAACTTCCTCGGAAATCCTCGATTGACCTGCGTGGTTCTTGAAAAGTTGTTTGGACCCAAGGTTACGGGTGTCTATGAAAGCGGGTACACTGCGATTGCGCGAATCAGTTGGTAAGCTTACATACGATGCGTTTTTCCAACTTCCTAAATGGCTTTGCCTAGCATGTAGAGCTACTTAGTTACTTAACAAAAGAATGCACTTTAGCCGAGTAGGATACTAATGAAAATCTGTGGATGCTAGGTCCCAAACATGTTGGTTGGACCCCGCCTGTATCATTTCTCCAACAAATGCCCAGGATGTCTCCAAGGCTATAGTGGTTCTTCGAGTTCTCCAGACCAAGTTTAGCATTAGGAGTGGCGGTCATATGGCGAATCCAGGATTCTCAAGTGCAGGACCTGATGCCGTTTTGATTTCACTTACCAACTTGACAAAACTCAGCCTGAGCAATGATAAATCCATCGCTACCATTGGTGTGGGTAATAGATGGGGAACCGTGTACAACTATCTTCAGCCCTACAATGTTACGGTTATTGGTGGGAGAATCGGGACAGTCGGCTCTGCCCTTGTCCTAGGCGGTACGTGTAACCGAATTACGCTTTTGGCGATTTATTCGTAATTGACCATCTTTTTGCACTACAGGTGGGCTGAACTACTTCAGCGCGGAATTTGGGCTTGCTGCAGACACCGTCGAAAGATTCCAAGTTGTTCTATCAGACGGTTCTATCGTTAGTGCCACTCGTACAAAGAACGCAGACCTCTTTCAGGCGCTGAAAGGCGGCTCTGCTAATTTCGGTAGCCTAAATTTTTTGATTTTACCCGAAGCGGTTTAAGAACCCAAGCTTACAAGATGTTACACAGGAATTGTCACTGAGTTCGATATGCGAACAAGATATTCGGGACCATTGTATTACGAGGCTCTCCTGTACCCCTCCGACCAATATCCTGCATTGATGAAAGCAATTGTGGAATACCAACAAAATGGTATCAAGGACACAAAAACTTCACTCGTCACCTCGTTCCGTGCAGAGGGGAATTTGGTGATATTCTTGTACCTTGATCCGGTTACCCGACCCCCCGCCTTCAGCCCTTTCTACAGTTTGCCTTCAATGACCTTCTTCCCTCCTGGGTTTGCCACAATCACTGATTTGGTCGCCGCTGTCGCCATTGGCTTTTCTTCTGAGCCGGAAAGGGATTCCACGCGAGTGACCAGTTTCGAGACCGACGAGAGTATTCTCAACTACTCTTACAACCTCTACAAGGTGGTTTCTGCGACGCTCCCTGTCAACGCGTCCCTGGAATATGTGCCACAGCCAATCGTAGCCAGCCTTGCAAGTAAAGGTAACCAATATGGCGGCAATATCCTCGGACTACCGGCTAAATCTCACATCTGTAAGTATTTACCCTGGCATGATGCAATATGCAATCTCGTAGCGAGACTAAAACGGATTCCTGTGTTAGGGCTTGATATCGTGGCAAAATGGCAAAATCCGGCTGATGATGCTTTCATTTACAATGCCACAAAATTCATCCTCGACCAAACTGACGCATTTGCAAAGTCGAAGAATAAACATTTGCCATTCCTCTTCATGAACGATGCTTATTCCGACCAGAAAGTGTTGAGAGGCTATGGAACCACCAACTTCAACAAAATCGTCCAAGTTTCAAAGAAATACGACCCATCACAAACATTCCAAAAGTTGCAAGGGAATGGATACCTCTGGACAAGATCATAACGGCTCCGCGACTTTCTCTTTTCAAAAATAGTCGCATCTGAACTGGGCATTGTAGAACCGCATCTGAAAACAATCGTATTTTGTAGCCCTTGCTAAAAAAAAAAATGTATTATTAAAGCTTGGTACCGACTTCTAGACTAGCTTGATAGCCGTATCTCAATTAATTGTCCCCAACAATCCCAATCTGACTAAAATCCAACCAGCAATTCGTGTATCCCCCGCAGAGCCAGCCGCACCCAGCCAGCGATGACTGACCTCGTACCCGTATTTTCACATTAAACTCCTTCTTGAGATCTTGAGATCTTGAGCTAATTAAGATCTTGCACAAGACCTTGTAGATTGAAGGTGACAAATACCAGTCATAATAAGTAGGTCTAACCGGAAAATTCCTCCGGTTCGTTTCTTTTCTTTCTTTGTTCGGCTGGAGGGTCTAAAATTCCTTATTAACGTTAAGAAGTTTCAAAATTATTGGCTTGGGAGTAATTGCTATTTTCTCAGCTCAGCGCTGACTGCTATTTTCTGTTGGTCATCCAGTGTTGACTACGCGAAAACTAATCGCCCAGATTACGTGGCTCTTTGCCCTTGGTGTTGCTGCGATTCCCATCTCGCACATTACGGCAGTCGTCACGAAAGGTTAGCGTTTTGTACTGCTTGTTAACGTTAGTGCGGTCCACCGGCCCGATGCTTTTGTCAACACTAAGAGCCTCCCTGCTGAAGGAGCAGTTACTGATTAATATCTTACGTACTCAGGGCCGGAGTTTCATACTTGAGTGCCAAGGCAGCCTCGATGCTTGCGAGGCATGGCATGTCGGAGGCGACTAGTTAGGCACTGTGGATACACCGAAAGCTAAGACATCAGTGGCTTGCGGGATCGGTACGAAGCCCCCACTTGCTAATTAATACTGCCAAGATATACTTAAATTCAACCTCACATCCGCACAGCCGATACAAGTCCGTTAACTAATTCTCCGGGCGCGGGCCCCGGGCTCTGGGTCTGGGACGCATACCCTCGTATCTACAACGATACGCCCCGCAGCCCCATATTCTCCGGGAGAGATAACAGCCTCACATTCTAATTGCGCCAGTGTATACATGTATCTTTGCTTTTGTCAAAATTATGCTTAATATCGTGTATTAGGCGGACTCTATAGAAGTTGAGGTAATATTGCGCCATTGACGTTATGTACTTCTAAAAAACATGTGAATTCCGAGAACACCTCGCAGTATTCTTTTTTGCTTCGTCGAGATCCAACCAGACCCTACCTCGTCACCTACTGTATCTCCGAGAAAATCCGGCCGAGACATCCGACAAGTAAGGGTAGCATTGGACCCTGAACCTCCCGTCTTACGGCCATCAAAATCGTAATTGTGACCGCGGTTTGCTTCGGATCATAGTGTTATAATGTGAAACTCTATTGTCATTGTCGCGCGCAATTCCTTATCAATTCAATGTATTCGTCTCCACTTAATCAAATGAGAGGCAATAACAGGCAACCACGGCGAAGTAGGATTGTGGAGCTGAAGGATGGGGCTATCATGGGGTATCCTGTAGGTATTCCACGCTCTAGTAGGCTAGATCAAGGGTTTGTTTAACAAGGCGCATGGGCCGGATCCGGCACTTGTGGCATTTTCAAAGTCCATTATTCGGTTGACGGTTCAGCTAATGTCTTGAGACTTTTCTATTCCTGGAGCTCCTAATCTACAAACCAAAAAAAACCCATGCACAAAAACCAATCCCAATTTGGAATCCTGTTTAGCCCTTACTCAGTTCTTCTGCCAGTCCATGCCTTAAATGTACCCTTGAATTCTGGAATAACCATGTCCCACCACTCCATGTCCTTGGCAGTCGTATTGTAAATTTTAAGGTCATGTCGCCTAATCAGGTACGCCATGATGGTGTAGAGTTCCATGTGCGCAAGATTAATCCCAAGACATGCTCTGGAGCCCTTGGAGAAAGGGACCAAAAACTTATTTTGAACCGTCATTTCAGCGGGATCTCTTAGCCAACGTTCCGGATCGAAAACTCTCGGATTTGGAAACAAGTCTGGGTTATAGTGAATGAGGTATATAGCCATCCCAATGCGAGTTCCTGCAGGAACAAAGCGACCATCAGGGAGATGGATACCCCCAGGAGGTACCAAACGCGGTGTTCGAGAGGCGGCTGCTGAGGCGTATCGCAGTGATTCTTTAATGCAAGCAGTCTTCAAGAAAAGTATTAGATTCGATGAATTGAACTAACTCTGCTTTATGAGGGATTTCTTACCAGATATGGTAGCTTCTCCAGGTCCTGGTATGGGGCAACCGAGTCGACGTTTGGCAAAATTGTCTTCAATTCGGCTAGGAGGCGATCGTGTATCTGCGGATTGCTGAGAATTTGGAAGAGTCCGACCATAGAGGTAATACCAGTAGTATCATTTCCGGCAGAAACAAGCGTGATAACTTCGTCTTTGATTCCTTGTTTTGAGGGTACTTGAAAGCCCTTGTCTTCATTAGGTGTCAAAAGACGTCCGACGACTGTCGGGAAAGTCGGCTTGTCTCCCTTTTGCCACTTATCAACGAAAGTATTGATATGACCATCGCTCAGCTACAGTAAGGTTAGCTCTACATTGCGATGAATGTACCAAAGACCGTGGAGACACATACATCTTCAAGATATCGACCCATCTCAACCGAAGGGGAAATATGCCGCGCAATGAAATACGGGAGACGCTGGAGAATTTTTACGAAAGGAAACGCCTTGATAACATGAAGGCTCATCAAGTAGTTGCGGAATAGGCGCACGGGAATCGACATGAATTCTGGGTCTTCCACAGCGCCGAATTCCTGACCGAAAGCGAACGTTGTAACCATATCTATTACCGTTAATATATGCTCCAATTAATAAGCGATGGTACTCAAGTTCTTAACTCACCCATAGTTAAGCTTTTAAGAGCGAATTCCATTGGAACGGGCTTGCCAGCTTTAAAGTGTTCCTCCAGTTTGTTTGACCAGCGTTCAACCTTACCCATCACCATTGGTTCCAGCTTCAAGATACTCTGTCTCGAGAATAGTTGCTCTAGCGCACCACGGCGGATTTTGTGAAGGACCGGGTCGGTTTCAGCGACAGTAGAGGACGGTGCACCCAAGACCTTATGCATCTCAGGGTCTTTGTAGTATTTCGATCCCAAGCGGTAGAGTTCGTGGTAGTATCGTGGGTCGTTGACATGAATCTCATTTGGTCCCATACGGACAGCGGCCCCTGTGATAAACTCGTAAGTTACATTGGTCGTTATTTTTGATAATTGGAAAATTTTCTACCATGAATCTTATGCAAACGCTCCACTTCGAAAAGGCACCCGCCCTTGACTGGCCAAATATTCCACCACGCCTCCCAACTATATAGTAATGGTTAGAGGTAAATTATGCTTTTTAGTTTGTTCATCATTAAATTTTACGTACTATTCAGATACTGCAGCTGCTTTGGGGCCAGGAAACCCGGAGAGAGGGTGAAACCATATACGATATATTGCCAGACCAATCAGGTACACGGCATAACCCAAAGGCAGAAGAAGAAGACTAAGAGCGAACATCTTTCAGTTCCAGTGTATGAATTGATGCGATAATAGAAAATAGAGATCCAAAAATTCTTTTTCAAAATTTAACTCTTTCTATTTGGAGTAAATAGAGAGTCTAGGGTTGTGTGGGTGTTATTAGAGCATCCAGTTATATATACTCTAGGCGGAATTGTGACAATACTCTGCAACTATGACCCAAATTTTTTTTCTCTTAGGCGGTGCTGCTGACTACACGCCAAAATGGGAGCCATTGTTTCCGCGTAGTTCTGACTGGCCAGCTGGGCGGTATGGTGGGGGACCGGAAAACGTTGTGAGGCACTGCAAGGGTGCACCGGTGAAGCTGAACCCGGTCGTAAGCAGCGTAAGCCTCTGCATATCACGCAACTAGGCAAGTTTATTTCTCCCCATGAGCTAGCTGCATCTCGGTCTTCGTAATTATCCCGGCTCTGTCACCTCGAGTTAGTGCTCTCCGATTTCCAACTCATCTTACACCCAAACCAACACAGTGGTATTTTCCGGAACGTTTCCTTAGCTTGGCTTCTTTTTGAGACGTTATAATTAGCAATTCCTTGATCGGGTCCTTCAGAATCCAGCAATCCAAGAACTCGAAAGTTACCTACCAACCGTATCGTTCTAATACAAGCGTTTCCACAATGTCTCAGCATCCTACGAAATTCGATGTTCACCATCATTTCGTTCCGGACTTCTACGTTGAAGGTATGAATGTCTTCTTCGAAGTAAAGATATGTTCAATTGATGGGTCTCGCTAACAAATGGTGCTCATAGCTCTGGAAGCGAATGGTGGCGACCCCAGTGGATGGACAATACCAAAATGGGCTTTAGAGTCCAGCGAGACTCTTATGGAAAATATCGGCATCGGGACAACGATATTTTCGATGACTGCTCCAGGCCCGTCTATACACAAAGATCCCTTGGAAGCTGCAAGCCTAGCCAGGAAAACGAACGCCTTTGCAGCCGCAGTCAGGGATAGCAATCCCCAAAAATTTGGCTTCTTCGCAGCCTTGCCATCTTTGCTGAATAAAGACTCTGCGATCGCAGAAATTCGCTACGCACTCGACGAACTCAAGGCAGATGGCGTCACCCTATTCACAAGATATGGACCCGATAACCACTATCTCGGCCACCCCGATTTTGAAGAGATCTGGAGCGAGCTGAACGAACACTCCGCCGTTGTCTTTGTGCACCCAACTCACGGCGTTGATACCAATCTAGTCGCATCTTCCCTTCCCCAACCCATGATTGATTACCCCCACGAGACCACGCGAACAGCAATGGATATCATCCTCTCCGGAACAGTTCGAAAGTATAGGAACTGTAAGATCATCCTGTCGCACGCGGGCGGCACGCTCCCGTATTTAGCCCTTCGCGTGGCAGCAATGATGCCACATACGCCATTTGGAAAATCGAACGGCTTGTCCACAGAAGAGATAATCGAAGACGCCAAGTCGTTCTACTTCGACCTCGCACTTAGTGGCAACGAGTTTACTTTGGGGCTACTCATGAAGTTCGCTAAGCCAGGTCATGTTTTGTTCGGAAGCGACTTCCCCTACGCACCGACAAAGGGTATAGAATATTTTACTGAGAGTTTCGATAAGTATGAGTTCTCAGAGGAGGAGAGAATCGCAGTCAACCGTGGTAACGCAGAAGCGCTCTTCCCACGCTTTCAAACCCAGATTTACAAAAACTAAATAGATAGATACAAGCTTCAATATGACAGCGAATATGATTGTTACACACATTACTCTGTATATCTTTGCCACTTTAAGGAAACATTTCCATCCGACTTGGTGTAACCATAGCTGTTTCGCTTGAAAATACAACAAAATCAACGCATCGATTGTTCTATTCTTTGCCGCATCTACGAAATATTAATATTATAAAGGTGAAGATATTTTTGCATAGTAAACCAAGTTAAAAAGATAGGATAGCAATGTTATTCTTGATACTCCAAGCGTGAGACCGCCTAAGATCGAACCTCGCCCATCCTGTGGAGCAACCTCATGCCCATACACTAAATTCTTGGCACATCATACAGACAACACTGTGAGATTGAAACTAGAGACTATACCGACGCACCTCATCTATGACGAAAACAACAGGCTAACATTGACAGCTAAAAAAACATCCAGAACTAACTCTATAGAGCAAAAGAATCGGTAAAATACAGTCTATCCCAAACTACATCTATCCTGTGTATTCCTTGAAAACTTGTTTTGCCAGCTCAAATTCCTTAAGGATGGTCTTCCGCCGCTCCTCGCTACGAACCGTGACCTTGCATTTAAACGGTAAGGCACAATGGAGAAATCCCTCCGTGTATCCGGTTTTGGGGTCGACATTCATCTCGATTGGTTGACCATCGGGCCCTGTCGCCTTCTCGAATTTAAACGCCCACAGCAGCTTGGCAACGCCGAGCCAGACGTTCCTCTCTGCAAGGTGAATACCCGGACAGATGCGACGGCCAACACCAAAACTGTAGTGATCGCGCATCTTCCAGTCCGAGACTGCGTATTCCGGCGCGAGCAATTTATGATCTTGGAAGCGGGAAGGATCAAATTCCTCCGGGCGTGGATAGACAGACTCGTCATTCTGGATGCCCCAAACATTCAGAATAATTGTGGACCCCTTTGGAAGGAAGTAGCCGTCCATATATTCATCTAAGAAACCAACGTAAGCGGGGCGAATAGGTTTTATGAGACTGCAGATAGGCCTACCTTTGGTTAAACAATGAGGGAAGCTCAAGGGTGTGACAGGTCTCCATCGATGCGTTTCCTTCATAATGGCATTAATATACGGAAGAGCTGCAAAGTCATTCCAGTTCGGGCTGCGGTCTTCGCCAACAACTCTATCAATCTCCTCCTGGGCAATCCTCTGCACTTCTGGCCAGTTTACCATAGCCTGGACAAATGCGGTCAGAATACTTGCACTGGTATCACTGCCGCCTTCCAATTGAACGCCTCCAATGAAAGCAATCTCGTGGTCAGTAAACTCGCGAGTTTTTTCTTGCTCCCTCAAAAGAATATCAAAGAAGCTTTCGTGAGTTCTTTGGATCTTGGGGTCCTCAGCTCTTCGTTTGAACTGAGATATCATGTTTGCGTACAATCGCTCCATATCGCGCCCGACACCAGATGCTCTCGAAATCCAGTTCCCGAACAGACTCTCGGGTATATACTTGAAAATCGGGTAGATGTCCACTGGTGGGGTGTTTCCGGGCTCCATAACTGCGGACCAGCGCTCCATGATATCGTAGAGATGTTTCGCATGGGGACTATCGTAGGTAGGTGTTCGAACACCGAACACTAGACTAAAAGTCAGTAAACAAGGATAACAACGACGATGAGATTATGCTTACAAAGAGTCGATATGATGCTGTTGCTAAAGCGTTTGGTATGGAGATTATGATTGTCTGGTGTCTCAAGAAACTCCAACATCATTTGTGTTGCCTCTGCATCTTGAAGGGCGATATGCTTCTTTTCGCATTCGCTTTCTCTGAAAAACTGGTGCATATACTTGCGAATTCTCCTCCAAGCGTCATTATAGTGCATCACAAGTAGGTGGTCACCCTTCGTGATTAAGTCGTGAGAGACATAGGATGGTGGCCTGTCAGAAGTAATAGAACTCTTCTTGTCCATTAACTTCTTGACGATCTCTCGATCAGTAATAACAAGAGCCGTGCCCGTCCCAAGTTTGAGAGAGTAGATTCCGCCATACTGTCGAGCCCATTCCGTAAATCTACAAATCAATATTATTAGTTTTTCATGCCAACCGAATGGTAGGAGGAGGAGTTCAACTTGAAATGGGCTCCCGTAGTAGGAAGTTGATGAATATTTCCGATTACAGGTAAAGTTGGAGGCCCCGGAGGAAACCCCTTCCGTCTATGGCCTACTACAAGAACGACATAGGCGATAGACGCTGTGACTATGGAGCCACAGAGGACAATAGTAACTGGGGAAATGTTGATTGGAATCATTTTTGGCGCATGGAACGAGGGCCTCAAAGGTGTTGAGAATTGTGTGACAGATAGCAAATAGAATTTTTGTTACTTCCTAATATTTACAGAGAGGCATGCGCATGTGAAGTAAAATAGAGGCATAAAAGATAGAATATTCGACGCCTCTCATCACCTAGCTAGTAGGCTGGGGTTGAACACAGTCGATGATCTCGCTTGGGTTTCTGTATTTTCTTTTCCTACAAATGCAAATTCAGACCAATCTGGCAACTCCGAATTACGTATACGGCGGAGCCAAACTGCAAGGGTTCTCTGTTGTGGAACGGAATATACCATTGTGTAACAACTAATATAATTCCCTCAATCAGCCGCTCGGCTGAAGATACAGATCTTGATCGATTACTAGGCCTTAGGCATGTGGTTCCGTAGGCTTCGAATTCAGACGACGAGCCTATCAAGAAATAAGCTGACGTTCTAATAAGCATGGCCCGAAACTGCATCCCAGCCTTAACGAAAAGGAATATGAGACTTAAGCTTCTCGAACCTTAACCAACAATGTGTTTTAGAATACGAGGCGGATGTATGTTTCTCCAGAGCCTGCAGGTGTGCCGGACAACCGGGACTAGGACCGGGGAACTCCCAGAGCCCGGTATTGTTCGGGGTTCGGGACCTTCCCGGTTTCTGACATGGATGTGCCACGGAGCCAACCGGTAGAGCTGGGCCAAAATGCAACATAACCGAACAACAGGACCATAGATATCGCAATTGCCTCGTAACATTTGCAATGTTGGTCGGCTAGCACTAGGGTGTATCAGAATGTTGCTATAATTTCAAAGCCTCAATTGCAGGGAGCAAGGAAAGTAACGGATAAGAAAATAGCAAAGGAACAATGGAAACGAACTAGGAAAAGCAAAGATTGCGGTTTCAACGGTAGTGTGGAGATGGAATTCACCGGATCAAATTAACTTGGTAAACATGCCAACGTTGGCACTAACAGAAAGTACCAAGATAGCTCAGATCTCGTAGCCTATCTGCAGGCTGTGAATACGGCTGGACGGCGGACGGCTCGTACGCCGCCGATTGCGTTCAGCTGTTCATTGTTGATACGGAAGTGGATACCCTATTCTCCTGAAGTCCATTATTGATGCGTCAGATGAAACCTCCCAAGGCAGAGTATTGCAATATTCATCTTACGTCCAATCTTGGATTCGAGAGCTCGACAATCCATACAAAGCAGGTACTGCATTGCCACATGACGATTACAGCCCCTGCACTACGACCTCAGTGTACGGACCGAAAATTTAAGCTATAAATGTATGAGCCTCAAACAATTTAGGGATCACGTCCCGATGTGTCATTCTCACTGCACTGTGTCACTGTACTTCAGCAATACCCTTCACGCTCTGCCAACTTATATAATCTTATAGACTCTATCTAATCTAACTCTATAAACTCCATCGTCAATTTAAAGACAGGCCTCGATTTAGCCGCTAATTCCCACCTTCTTCTCATCGTTCAACTCGTTCTCATTTCGCCTAAAACCTTCTCTTCGTGTTTATACTTTCTAGTTTTAACTCTTCAAAATCATACTTAAATCAGTCCACCAATTCCGCTTTGTTGGAGACGACTGACGCCGTACCACCGACTTTGCAAATCAGAAGACATTCATTCCCTAAACCTGCATACTTTGGGTACTCCGTACCAATATTTCTCTTCTCGAGCTCGCCATGACTTCTACGCCGGCGACGTCACTTGGTGATCTAGACCATGTCCGTTTTATATAAACCCAGTTTTTCACTCAAAACTTTGAATGCTAACAGGGCTATCAATTATAGGAGTACAGTCAGGACGACATTGCCATAATCGGCATGGCCTGCCGATTAGCGGGAGGCATCCAATCTATAGAACAATTTTGGAATGCCATCCTCTCCAAAAAAGATGCCTCCGGCGAGATCCCAGAGATGCGTTGGGAGCCATATTTCCGTCGAGATAGCAGGAACGCCGAAGTTCTGAAAAAGACCACATCCCGGGGATACTTCCTGGACCGGTTAGAGAACTTCGATGCCTCTTTCTTTGGTATCTCCCCTCTGGAGGCAGAACTTATGGATCCTCAACAGAGAATAGCCCTGGAGGTCACATGGGAGGCACTAGAGCATGCTGGTATATCTGTGACAAGCCTGGCTGGCAGTGATACCGCTGTCTTCATGGGTGTAAACTCAGATGACTATTCTCGCCTGCTTCTAGAAGATGTTCCTGGAGTCGAGGCCTGGATGGGTATTGGCACCGCCTTCTGTGGTATTCCTAACAGAATATCGTATGCCCTCGACCTGCACGGCCCCAGCACAGCTGTTGACGCAGCTTGCGCTTCCGGCCTTGTTGCTGTGCATCACGGACGTCAAGCTCTTCTGGCTGGAGAAACAAAGTTAGCCATCGTCGGAGGAGTCAACGCCCTTATCGGTCCAGGACTGACAAGAGTTTTGGATGAAGCGGGAGCCGTAACTCCAGAGGGTCGTTGTAGATCCTTTGACGCCTCCGCAAGCGGCTATGGTCGTGGTGAGGGAGCTTCGGTTCTAATTCTCAAAAGACTATCGGAGGCAATCATCGATGGCGACAAGGTGCTAGCAGTTCTCAAAGGCAGTGCTGTCGGCCAGGATGGTAAAACAAACGGAATCATGTCTCCAAATCAAGTTGCACAGGAGGAGGTTGCCCGAAAAGCCCTCGCTGTCGCTCGCGTGGATCCCTTATCAGTAGCTTTTGTCGAAGCTCACGCTACCTCAACTCCTGTTGGTGATCCTTGCGAAGTTGCCGCTATTGCTTCAGTATACGGATCCGGTGTCGGTCGACCAAAGGACCAACCATGCAAGCTCGGTTCTGTTAAGCCGAATGTCGGCCATCTTGAAGCCGGTGCAGGGTCAACCAGCTTAGTTAAAGCAGTCCTGGCAATCAGCAACAGCATCTTCCCCCCACAAGCCAATTTCAAAACACCAAATCCAAAGATGGATTGGGACAATAACTCCCTTGAGGTTGTTCAGAACGCTTCTCCTTGGATACAAGACCGTAAGAGAGCAGGAATCTGCTCATACGGCTACGGAGGAACTGTCGCACACGCCGTCATCGAACAGCCCCCAGTTCCCACCTTTCTACCCGATACTCAAGTTGAGGATGTAAATGTAGATGTGGGCCCCTATATGCTCTTCTGGTCAGCGCCACAGTCTCAAAGGCTCCGCGAAACAGCAGCTCAACTTGCTTCGTGGATAGGAGAAACCGACAAACCTCTGGCAAATATTGCGAATACATTGGGCTATCGCCGCTCTCACCACCAGCACAGGTGCGCTGTGGTAGCCGATAGCCGCGAAGATGCGATACAGCTTCTGGAGTTAGGTAGTCAAAATTCTGACAGCCCCTGGTTGATCAAGGAAAAGGTCTCCAACTACGGTAAACAGGGTGCAGTATGGGTCTTCTCAGGCCATGGTGCTCACTGGGCCGACATGGGGAAAGAACTTTTGGCGAACGAGCCAGCATTCTTCGGTGCCGTCAGCAGCTTCGACGATATCGTGCAAGAAATCCTAGAGTTCTCGCCCCTTGAAGCCCTCTTAACGGGTGACCTTGATACTACAGACAAGCAACAAGTATTGACATTTGCTATGCAAGTCGGCTTGAGCGCTGTTCTTCGTTCCAAGGGCGCGAACCCTGCTGCCGTTATCGGTCACTCTGTTGGAGAAATCGCGGCGTCAGTAACTGCTGGATGTATAACTGTTCGGGAGGGCGCCTATATTGTATCACAACGGGCCAAGCTGTATCGTACTGTTGCAGGAAGGGGGGCTATGATCCTCATCGATCTATCGCCCGCCGAGGCCATCAAAGAACTGGAGGAACAAGGTCAGGACAGTGCGGTTGCAGTTGCCATCCATTCCTCACCAAATACCTGCGTCCTTTCTGGAAGCACCGAAGCTATTAACGATCTTGTTCAATCCCTCGAGAAGAAATCCATTCGAGCACGCAGAGTAAAGACCGACGTTGCGTTCCATAGCCCAGTTCTGAACGAGCTGGCGGAACCACTCCGCGATGTTCTATCCGGAAATATCAAACCTCAACAGCCCACCATCCCTCTCTACTCTACCTCCTTGACCGATGCTCGAGGCGACAACTTGCGCGATGAGACATACTGGATCGATAACATGATCAAACCCGTTCTCTTGACAAATGCCGTCAAAACCGCTCTTGAGGACAACTTCGGAATCTTCCTCGAAGTATCTAGCCACCCTATTATCGCACACTCTATCAACGAAACCATCATCGACGCTGACAGCGATGGTGTAGTTTTCCCAACCCTTAGACGTGATAAGCGCACTCGAAAGAGTGTCCTATTTGCACTTGGAAAACTACACTGCCACGGTGTGCCTATCGACCTTCGAGCCGTCTTCTCGGGAGACTGGAGTCGAGATGTTCCTACCACTGTGTGGAAGCACAATCCGTTCTGGAGAAAAGTCGGAACAGGCTCACTTCAACCTAACAAATCAGTTACCCACGATGTGAAAAGTCACGTTCTCCTGGGAGCTAAACACCAGGTGGTTGGTAGCGATACCACCATGTGGTCAACTGTTCTTGACGAATCTACAAGACCTTTCCCCGGAAGCCATCCTCTCCACGGAACCGAGATCGTCCCAGCCGCTGTTCTTCTCAATACCTTCTTACACACGGGTGAGGAGTACAATGCTCTCAAGGACGTTATCTTACGAGTCCCTGTCGCAATGAGTGCCCCAAGAAATATCCAAATTGTTAAAGAGCAAGGAAGAGTCCGAATTGTGTCTCAATTGCAAGCCTCTGAAACGGACAAGAATAGCGCTGAATCTTCTTGGTTGACGCACACAACGGGGCATGTCGCCACGAACGAGTGGTCTAAATCTAGCCTTGATATCGCCGCCACAAAGAAGAAGCTTACATCTGTGAAGCCCAGTTTCGCCACAGATTACCTGGCGTCTGTCGGAGTACCAGATATGGGCTTCCTCTGGAAGGTCACAGAACAGTACGGTGAGGGAGATGAGATGTTGTCCCGAGTAGATA
The DNA here is from genome assembly GCA_036971225.1 of Arthrobotrys sinensis. NCBI lineage: Eukaryota > Fungi > Ascomycota > Orbiliomycetes > Orbiliales > Orbiliaceae > Arthrobotrys > Arthrobotrys sinensis. Next base: position 2,232,754 of record JAJTTV010000002.1, on the reverse strand, counting down.
CCGCTCCGGAGTCCTCAGAAAAGAATATCCCATGGGACAAGTCATCATGGGCACCGATTCTCGATGCTGCAACCTCTATCGGATCTTCTATTTTCTACAAAGAACCCGTCCTTAGAATGCCCGCCCAAATCGACGAAGTTGCTATCACCCCAGGGTCCATCCCTAAGATTGCTTACATTCACACCACCGTGGAAACGGGAATGTGGAGAGTCAATGTTTCAATCCTGAACGAAGAAGGCAACGAGGTCGCCCATATCAACGGAATGCGATTTTCCGCCGTTGAGGGTACGCCAGGAGCCAGCGGTAGTGTTGAGAGCTTGGTTCATCAAATGTCCTGGCCTCCAGCCAAACTCGAGGACGAAGGCTTCCAGCTAAAACATGTCGTATTCGTATCTGAACAGAGCGACAGAGTAGCGGCCTACGTCAAAGAGCTTTGGAGGCGCAAAATATCCGCAACCGTAGTGCCAAACCCTGACGAACTTGAAAAGCAAGCTTTAAGTTCTGAGGGAACCGTCGTCGTCTACTTACCCAGCGGAACTGATCTGGAGGCAGATACTGCCAAGTTTTCCTCTACATTCTGCAGCGAGATTATTGATATCGCGAAGCTGCTAGTCAAGCAGCAATCCCCTGCTAAGCTTTGGTGCATCACTCAAGGGCTATTTGAGGCCTCCAGTCCAGCTTCTCTTTCTCAAGGCCCATTAGTTGGCCTTTCAAGAATTATCGCGTCTGAACACCCAGAAGTTTGGGGAGGTTTTGTTGACACCGATGACGAGAGTTTCCCTCTGCAAGCAATCAAATATGTCAAGTCGGTTGATGTGATATCAGTTCGAGACTCAGTATCCCGAGTCGCTCGGCTCAGACCCGTCCCACGTTCCAAACTAGCCACCGGAAGAGAGAAGACCTTCACACCAACGGCGGAGGGTACTTACTTGATTACTGGAGGGCTTGGAGCCCTGGGACTTGAGACCGCTAAATGGATGGTCGAAAGAGGCGCTCGAAGACTAGTCCTTGTCTCACGACGTGGCTTACCTCCACGCCGAACATGGGTTGATTCCAACGACGACTCAGCTATTTCCACGATCCGCAAGCTAGAGAGGCTAGGTGCCTCCGTTCACGTAGTGGCTGCCGATATTTCCAAGCCAGACGGCGCTGAGAGGCTCGAACAGGCTCTGGATATGCTTGACCTCCCAAGAGTTAGCGGTGTCGTTCATGCTGCAGGTGTTTTGGAAGACCAACTTGTCGCCGAAACTACCAAGGAGTCATTCGACAGGGTCCTCGCTCCTAAGGTTTCCGGGGCTATGGCTCTTCACCAACTCTTCCCTCCAAAAACCCTCGATTTCATGGTTCTCTTCTCGTCTTGCGGTCAGCTGTTGGGCTTCCCAGGCCAAGCATCATACGCTTCTGGAAACGCCTTCCTCGATACTTTCGCTGATTTCAGACGTAACCAGGGAGACAATGTTATCAGTTTCTTGTGGACAAGTTGGAACGGGCTGGGTATGGCTAGCAGCACCGAGTATATCAACGCTGAGCTCGAGGCTAAGGGCATTACCTCTGTGAGCCGGGACGAAGCCTTTAGAGCATGGGAGCATGCCATCAAGCATGACATCCACCAGGCCGTAGTTCTGCGAGCTCTTCCGGTGGAAGAAAATGGAATTCCACCTATCCCAATTCTGGACGAGATCGCCCCACGCAAACGTGCCGAATCCTCTAGCAATGAGGCTGTCCCTAAGGGTGAGACCGGCGAGAAAGCATCTGTTCCTAAGAGCGGGCCAGAGTTGAAAGAATATCTCCAGAATGCCATTTCAGAGTGTGTCGCGAAGACGTTAAGACTACCAGGCGCCGCGGATGTCGACCCCTCGACTGCTCTGACAGAGATGGGAATGGACTCCGTGATGACTGTTAGCTTGAGGAAGCATTTGCAGACTTCTCTGAAAGTCAAGGTCCCTCCAACACTAATTTGGGGGCACCCTACTGTTAATCATTTGGTTAAATGGTTTGAAGATAAAGTTTGATTGCTTGATTTGGTCTTTGTTTTTTTGGGTATATTTTTATTTTCTTTCTTATATATTTTTCAAATAGATTGGTACTGGAGTGATATGCTCTGTTTTGAGTTTGAAGCTTATATATGTTTATATCATACGAAGTTTGCTGTATAGAGGAAATAATTTATTTATATCCCTTGATTTCAATGACCAGTAATTGAGCAGATATGCAATCTTGGGAACGGTTGCTTTGGAAATATATACCCATGAAATTCAGAGAGTAAGGTAAAGTCGCGTAGGCCTACATAGCACAAAACTAGTCGCCTCCTATCCTGTGTTGGGGGCACAAAATGCAACATATCAACCCAAGTCTAGCACTTTGGCGCCAGCGAAACCGCTTCTGGTATCTCCAGATCTCTTTGGGTCAACGTCGCAACGTGTATGCTTGTAAGTTGAATTAAATGGTCCTTTACGAGTATTTCTTTGAGAGTATTTCTTTGCATCAGGCCGATAGCATGCATGTACGCATGCGCCAACATATCCCTCAAGAGGTCTACGAACAACTTCAGTTCAAGAACCGCCACAGAATTGTCGTCAATGCCGAATCTTAATTTTGGACCCACATGGGAAACGTAAATCGTATAATGGAAAGATGGGATAGTTTATCAGTTTAAAGTTGCCACTGCCATGCCATCGGTGTGGCGCATGGCACTAGGGATCCCGGCAATACGCGTTCACCTGGTCTCTAATTGGTCGTATCGCAGCTTCTGGACATGGTCGGTTACGTATGCTCTGCATCTGCTCAACTGCATCGCATTGAACGGAATATAAGATAATACATTCCTAGAAATGGCTGGCATCGAACTCACCGCTTTCATCCTCTTGCCGTCTCGTAGCCGCATCGTCTAGCTTCAACAGTCCGATTAATCAGGCTGCCGTAGTGCACAGCCTGTACATTTTCCGGGGTCAACTGATACCCAGCAAAGCCGTCGGCCGGCTGCTGGTAAACAGCTTCCGCGAAAGACCAGGCAGAGAAGGCTAAGACTCGGCGCAATCCTTCCAGCCTTCTCCTCCCCCTTCGATCAAACTACCATCTGCCTTTTTGTCCTTTTTATCCTCTATCGATATTTGGCTTCACAGAAACCACTGCATACATCCTGCTAGTTACCAAGCATGATATTCTGTTAGTTACTTACTTAGCTTGGAGTTCTGTCTTTGGTATATCTTTGGTACCAATTAAATTACCACCGCAACACATTTACACCCTCCTTCCCCCAACCTCATCTCATCTACCTCGCCATCACTCCAAACACATTCCCGTCGACAAATGGTTACTCTTGAACAGACCTCTCAAGGGCCTGTCGGGGATCCCTTCGACGGCCCTGTCGATGAGAACAACGGAAACATCCCTCCGAGAACGATTCCTTCCAACCAGTCGCATTTCCAGCCGATGCCGCAGCCGCCTGTCGCTCCCCAGATGTCCTCCGCCGGGGCCTTCAACCTCCAACCACTACAGGATTCTCTGCCTGACCATAATCCTTACAGGCAGCTTCAGAAACAACGTACCGGTCAGAGTGATGGCGGCTATCCAGGTTAGTTCGTTCCCAGGTTTCAAATATTACTGTTCAGACGCTAACGTCGGGTATCCAGGTCAAGGCTCATATCTGTCAACGAGTGCCGGCGCCACAACCGGCCGTCCAGGCACGGCTCCATATTTCTCATCATCTGCCCAAAATTTGAACACCCAGTCCTCGACGGGCTTCATGCCGACTCCTCCCAGTAGTTACCACGCAACGGCGCCAAGGAGTAATTCAGTATCTGCTATTGGGAATGTAGTACCGCAACCGCTCTATCCGATCTCTACACCCCAAGACGGAATCTTTCACATGGAGAATGATAATAAACCGAAAGCCGATCCTTTCGTCGGTGAAATACAGTCTACAGAACTGACAAAGAGCGCCGATTGGTGGGAGTCGCCTATCTCGCCCAATGGAGGTTCTCCGACCCCTGGCAATTCGCATATGTCGCTGGAAGAGCAGCTCGAAAACGAATTCCACCGAGGGAGAGGTGTTATTGCGCAGCAACCAACTGTGCAAATAACACAACCTCCTGTTCAACAGCCGGTGCAGCAGCCCATTCAGTTACCCATACAATACCCAGTCCCGCCTATCCATCAGCCGCTACAGCAGCCGATCCCACAAGCCGTACCACAGACCATCCCACAGGCCATCCCACAGGCCATCCCACAGCCTTTACAACCGCCAGCTACGCAGTTCGCCGAGTCGGATCCGTTTAGCGACGCACCCGTCCCTCCTAAGCCACCGACACCACCTAAGATACCTCACAAGGATCCCCAGCCGAGTTTACTAGACGCTGATATACGACAAACCGGAACCGACAAGGAAGTTGACCTCAGCGCGGAAGCACCGATCCCGGTCGCCTCAGAGACACCCTCTCAGTCTGGCACGGCAGGAGCAATACAGCCAGCGATACCTCTAGAAACCTATCAAATCAAACACATCCGGTTCCTCAATCCGGCTACGAACAAGCTTGCACAATCGTCGATACTCATTCAGAACGAGAATGGACCATGTCCACTGATTGCGCTTGTAAATGTTCTGTCGCTCTCACGAGAAACCCTAGTGCTCTCAGAAGGACTTCGAATTCGAGAGACCCTATCACTTGAGCTTCTCCTTAACGTTGTCTGCGAGGAGCTTGTTTTGACTGGGTCATGGACCGGGGATTTGTCTGAGCTGTTCAAGTTCTTGTTAAACCTCCGCACAGGAATGAACGTGAATCCGAAGTTTGTTAACGACCAAATTTCAGCAGACGATTTCCTAAGAAGCAGGAACGTTCATGAGAACCGCCCACTCCCACAACCGAAGCCTGGAGATTTCGAACAAACGCGAGAGCTCGTCCTCTACTCGGCATTTAACATTCCCCTTGTTCATGGATGGCTCCCAGCCCCTACGTCACCTATGTTCCCGGTACTGGTTCAGCATGCGAGAGACTTTGAGAAAGCTCAGGACATAATAATTCAGCAGCAGTTTATTCTTGAAAAAGGATCGAGAGGCGAACCAATATCCCAAGAAGATAATGAGATTGTGGCGAAGGCACATGAAATTCAAGACTTCCTCGAGGCGACCGGCACCCAGATGACGTCCTACGGATTAAATGTTTTGCAAACAAAACTTGCACCAGGAAGTTGGAGCATCTTTTTCCGGAATGACCATTTCAGCACCCTCTACAAGCACCAGCGAACCGGAGACCTATACACCTTAGTCACAGACAGCGGCTACGCTTCTTACGAAGAAATTGTCTGGGAGAGCTTGGTGGACGCGTCCGGTAGAGGTGGCGAATACTTTTCAGGGGATTTCAGGCCGGTCGGTCACGGTCATGGAAATAGCAATGTATCTCAGAGGCAATCTGACAATATACTGGACCTGAACCGAGGCGATGGTGGTTGGCAACCACAGATTCAACCCAGGCGAAGCAGTCTCGGTCCTCCACCAGGGCTTTCAAATCAGAGACGCCCGGTGCAGTCATTAATCCCTCCGGAGACAGCACCGATCGTTCCTCCCGACGCAGGTGACACGACCGACTACGACCTCGCCTTAGCAATACATTTGCAACAGGAGGAAGAGGAGCGTGCAGCCCGAATCCAACAGAACAGACAGAACCTGAACCCCGCACGAGTTCAAAACCTCGCAAGTGCAAACCAGCCGCCAGTAAGATCTCTGGTTTCATCGCAGCCCCCGCCAACAGGCCTCCGACCGAGGTCAAACTCCACCAGCCACCGCCCTACCCAACCCCCACGCCCAACTGGCCGACAGGCTCAGGAGCTTCGAAACGCCGCAAACAATGCAACTGGAGAAGAGATTCCGCCTCCTTACGCAGCAGCGGACCCCAATCCAACGGCTTTCATCCCTCAGCAAGATCCTCCAGGACCAGGCGGCCTCGGCCGTCATTCTTCGTTCCCTACTCACTCTTCTGAAGGCATCGGAAGCTTCTCTCGTCCCGCACAAGCCTCCGCTTATTCCCAAATGAACTCATTGTATGGGCAAAGTTCCAGCTCCCAGTATCCCGGGGCTGCCCGAGGGAGAAAGCCAAGCGGGCAACCTGTCGGGGGCGAGGAAGACAAGAAATGTTCGATAATGTAGTTCATTCGACAATTTCGACTAACTTTGAAACGCTGGCTTGAAGTGGGGGCTAGCGAAGACGCAAGAAACTATTGGGACCCGGGAAAGCATTGATATTCTTTCTACCTCGCGGATAAATACTTGCGACGACCCTTCTATATGGCATTTGCATCTCTACATGTATTTTTTCATTCTTATATTTTCTTAATACTGTTTTGATATTTACCCTTTTCGGGCTCTTCGATGACGATAGGATTGTGGGATTATTCGGGGCTCATCACGGCGTCGATGGCGTTTTTGCTTTGTATTCTAGTCGCTTTATCATACTAGCTTATGGATGGTCGAGTCTATGGCGTGGAGAGAGAACATTGTTCTAATTCACGGTGTCTACGCTAGCTCAAAAGCATAAGATAGTCTGTTTTGAAGTCTGGAGTTTATATTCCCTTTGATTCCGAGTTTTCCTTGCCTGGTGTTGGACTTTGCATGGATGTATCATACGAATAGGTACCAAATCTATACATCTTTCTAACATTAACGCCTTCGCGAGAGATCCAGACAACCACCGGATAAACTTGTAAGCAAATACTGCCGCCAATGATAGCTGCAGTTGTATGTCTCCGAATTCATCTAATTTGTTCCTTCAAACTTACACCTGTAGATAGTAATCTTAATCTAATAGTACAACATCGTAATCGTGCTAATTCCTATATATCGCAGTCTACCTTTATCACATCAGCGAGGTCGGTTTACGAAACCAAGTCTACCCGTCTATATCTCCAAAGATATAATGTAATGTATCCTCTAATACCTCCCGAAACCCGCCGTTCAATCAACATGATCAACTTCCATCTGATCTTCCTTCTTCCCATTCAAGCTTGCGCTCACTTTCACTTTCTTCCCACCTCCGCCGCTACTCCTCTCCCCACCACCACCCTTCTTCCTACTTCCAAACTTCCCTCTGGCCTCCACTTTCCCCTCCAATATCGGAAACACCCTAGTAGCATGCAACACGTACCCTTCACTACCTCCCCTACTGGTCATCAAGGGATGTGTCCTTCCCGGCAGCGCCTGAAAGGTTCTCACTCGACTTGTATGAATCGTCGGCGCCAGTAAGTTTGTCGGATCAATCGGAAAATACTCGTCGGAAGTATGAGCCGGCAGCTTGGGCAACGATTTAAGTGTATCCAAAGTGGCGGGATCAATATCCGGGTTCGTATTATCTGGATCTAAGACGTGGAGTTGTGGTTGTTGTAATGAAGTACCCGAAGCTTCCGAGGCAGCTTCGGTTTCCTTTTTGATCCTCATGAATTCGGTTCTGCGGAGGGTACTGCACCAGTCTACTACTTCCGATAAAGGTTCGACGGATGGGGAGTAGATTACCAGTTGCCCGCTACCCTTTAGCAGCGGAGTAACAGTGTTTATAACACCGCTAAGTTCCATCCCTGTTGCGATGATTGCGCCGTCGAAGCTTCCACGACGAGTTGAGGATACGATGTTGAGTAGCCGTTCCTGGCGCCGGCATTTTCGATGGTAATTTGAGCGTTTTACCGACTTAAGGGTGCGTAAAACTTCATCCGGGATTAGAGGGGGCCGTTCGAGTGTGACATCTGATTCTGGCGATAGTAGTTGGAGGAATGAGAGGGAGAGGAGGTGAGAAGATAGTGGATGGGTCGTGGTGTTGATGAGGTTTGCAGTGTCGAAGTTAAATGGACGAAGGAGGGAGAGATTTGGTTGATCTTGGGTGTGTAAAACGGTGATAGTGTTTGAAACTGGTATGGAGGTCTGTTCGTAGCCGGTTTTGGGCTTGATGGGGGTATTATATGGATGGTCGTTGGCTTCCCTCTGCGCCGCTTCTGCGATTTCCGGAGCTTCGCTGGCATCGACTTGAGGGATCGGAGCTTCCTCTTCTTTCACGTCTTTACCATCATCTATCTCCTCCCTCTTCCGCTTCCTTGCATTGGACACTTTCTTAGGTGCCCTTGCATCTTCTCCAGCTAGCAGTCCCATCCTCTCAGCCATAGCAGCGACTACTAATCCACCCGTATCGTCGATAACAAGGTACCTCCCACCCCACTTGACATCGGCCCAGCTCATGAGCAGACCCATGGCCTCATCCCTAATCTCCAGCATCTTGAGCGGCTCCTTCTGCGTGATCAAGTAGTGTGTAAAGTTCGGTACATCGGCCGGAATAACCCTGATACGCTTAAGGTATTTGTTCGTCTTCCTTTTCGTATACTTCGCCAGCGAGAAGGCGGTCTTTTTGTCAATGTACGCATGGGATTGTAGGAGTCGCGCGATAATTTCCTGTAAAAGTCGCCAAACCAGCCGATAGTTAGCATATAATCTCACAAACTATTGAAACCCCCACCAATTGATATCCAGAAATATCAATCAATCAAGGAAATTCACCCGTATTGTCGAGAGAGGGTAATGACCGGGTTCAGGAAAAAAAACAAAGTGATTGTAGAATCAAGAGACCTTTCCACTACCTGTACCACCGCTCTTCTTCAACTTTTCAATCTCCTGCCACGTCATACTCTGCGCCGTCTGGTCGTCCCGAATGTCCCGGTTGTTCTTCATTTCAGCTTCCCACAGCTTCTGCTCCCGTTCCAGCTCTTGCTCCAGCATTCCGGCATCAAGTGCGACATCTTCATCATCTTCTTCTCCGTCTTCACCGACTTGTACACCGATTGCACTATCCTCGAGTGCAAGTCCAGGACTATCAACACCACTGGCAGTGGAACTATCCGTAGCTTTCGACTTTTTGGAGGCTTTCGCGGGGTCTGAAGATGTAGTGGGGACCGTATGTGTCGCGAGCTTTTCGCTGTTGAGTTCGGAGATGGGGACCGGTTCGAGGCCGAAGTTTTCACCGTCGAGGATGTTCCATGTTAGATAGTAAGGACGTCCGAGTAGACTGTTTGCGGGGAAGGAGCCGAATTTTCCCAGGCCGATGATACTGAATAATTTTTATTTTTTTTCGTTAGCTGAAATGCGCCAATGGGTGGTAATGTATGGGAGAAATGGCGTACGAGTCCGGGACTATTTTGACCAGCTTGGTGGTTTCTGAGGGCAGCTGGATTAGCACCTCGTCATTTGGCTGTATTAATTCCATCGCGATTGATGTGATATCGATGGAGAGCCGGTGATGTGAAAGCGAAAGTGGTGGTGCTGTTGAAACGAAAGAAATCAGCGAAAGATGAGTCGGAAAATTAAAGGTTGCATCCTGTCAAACCGCGCTTTCGAGCCGCAAGATTCAAAAAAAAAAAACCTCTTAGTCACAACCCCACAGACAACAGGCAGGAAACCAAAGATCGAATTTTATGTGCTTTCCATTCTTTTTTTGATACTACTATTGAATTTACAAATATTATTAAAGGGAAAAAGAATGTATGCGGGAAGGAATCCTGGGACGGGGGATCAAGTGAGAAAAGATAAGAGAAGCGGGAGGAATTGATATTAAAGGCTACAGTNTATATGGATATAGAAACGACACGAAGCATCTTCAGTATCATAACGTCTCGTCATGCTATACCAGATTATCTTTCCGACCGTTCATTCGTTCGCTCGTGCATCCATGGTTCCAGCGACAGAGAATAGAAAAAAAAAGGAGGACAAGCACACGAGGTACTAGTTACTACTATGAATATAAGATATAATAATAAGAAAGAGGAATAAAAAAAAGTCCACATATACTACGAAACGAAGAAAAGGAAAAAAAAAACTAAACCACATTTTCACCCAATTTTTTGTTTTATATGATAAAGGAAACCCTTTATTCCACGGTGATCTCAACCGACTGTTGCTGCTGACCATCAAGATCTGCATTGTTTTGCCTACCCTGCATGTTCGTCTGTCGGACGCTACCTCTGCCGAACCCTACACTCCTCTCAGAGTCAGGGCCTCGTGGTTGCCTGGACGGAAGAATCTGAGATCCTCGATCTCGCTGCTCGTCGTAAGTTGCCATACTGAAATTCCGCGTCGAGGTTGTTTGTGAGGGCGAGAGCCCACCGATAGCACCGTGCATTCCACCATCGGATCCGAGGAGTCCGCGGGCATCGCGAGGGTCTCCACGCAGGCTTCCACTACCGATGCCAAGGCCACCTCCCAACGATACACCAGCCAAACCATTAACTAGTAGGGACTCGTTTATGCTGTTGATGTTATTTGACCCCGTTGGTGTTAAGCTAGGTGTCGTCGACGATCCATTCGTATATTCTTGCGCCTGCTGCTGCTGCTGTTGTTGCTGGTACTTTAAGGCGTTCTGGCTCAGATGAATCGGGAAACTTGCGGACGTGGGCACGGGAGATGGCGTATAAGATCTCAAATCGGCAAAAGATTTGGCTGCTCGAAGATTGTTTCTACTTTGAGCATCCTTTCCGGAAGGAGAGCTTGGGACATCGAGTAACCCACCCTGTCTACCAATGGTAGAGTATATTCCAACCCCACCGTCTGCACTCCGGGTCTCACTGAAATCCATAGTCGTAGCTCTCGCCAACGTTCTCCGCTGCTGAGTTTCTACGGGTATCACAGTGGGAATGCTAGGAGGCGAAATGTTCTGAACGGATGACGGACTGTGACGGAATACTTGGACTTGTCTCGTCTCCCCGGTGCCCCTCGAGATATGTGCAAGCGACATATGATGAGCAAGCGTATGAACTATCCTTCGCTGGGAAGGAGATAGTGTAGGCGGGAAGATGAGGGCCTCTCGAGTATGGTCATCGCGGAATAATAAGAGCTGGGAGTAAAACTGAAGCGTTTGCGGGTTGTTCAAATCGATTTCTAGATCTTGACGATATCAGTATCGATAAAGGGTTAAACTATCGGAAGCAAATTTACGCACCCTGCTTAGGAGTTTGAGCAGATGATGAGCTTGGTCGAGGAGAAAGACTTGGCAGTAGATTCTGCATAGATGATTGATGCTGAAGTTGCTGTTGCGCAACAGGGGCTCTATGCTGCTCTTCGAGTTGCCCTCTTCGCTCTCGCTTCTCCCGCTCTATCCTCTCACGTTCAGCCAATGGGAGCATTTTCTTGTACTCAACCCTCAATTTTCGACCTTGCAGTTCGAAGTGATTCAGAATATTGATAACCGCGGCTGTCTCTTCTGCCGTCGTGAAATTTGCAAACGCAAGACCTCTAAAAACACCATTATCGAAATGGTAGTTAAAAGCATATGGCAGTGGAAGATCAAGGTCGGTCATTAGTTGAACGAGCTGCTCCTTCTTGACAGCGAACGGGATATTTTTAATAACGATAGCCGTCGGAATCAATTCGTCGTCGTCAGATCGCGTCTCGAGTGGCTGAGGTCCTAGTGGTGGCATGCCGCCCATCCCAAGGTTAACACCTGGAAGCTGTGTGCTATCGAGCCATGTCTGGAACAATCCAGAAGTCAGCAAACTATGTTCCTAGCTCATTTCCATATCAAAGGAGATTGATTCTAACCGTGGGTAGCGCGCTCCTCTGCCTAGCTACGCCCTTAACACCTCTGCCGGGAAGGGAGCCCATCGTATTGTTCACAGATCCAAACGACTGCGCATTCCACGTCTGAGCCGTAGTATTATCGAACCCGTAACTCACAGACCGAGTACCAACCCTGGCGGTATCGTATCGGCTAGCATCATATCGGGCAGCGTGATCATCTGTGGCGTACATGGTAGCAGCGGGAGCATATTGATCAAACTGGCGAGAGGATTGTCGGTGAAGGGTTTGCACCTGAGGTTGTCGTGAATTCGGCGAGCGACTATTCGCCATTTCGTAATAGGCGTCCGGGTGTGCCATTTGAAAAACTTGTATTAGGGACCGGAGGTTAAGGATGTGTATGGGTTTTTTTATATAAGAAAATTTCGAAGGGGACAAAAAATCGTCGTATTATATCGAAAAAACGAGGAGAACAACGTATCGTTGAAGCGGAACCGTTATAACTTGTAAAGGGGAGGGTCGTCAGGTCTTGAACAGCGGTTGTATCGTCTCTCGAATAAGGGGTTTATGTAGTTGAGGGAAAGCCTGCAAATGCAATATACGATGCAAGGGAAATCCAAAGCCGAATAAAATACAATGATATTAACCCGGGGCGTCGAACGTATCCGTGAAAGCTGAAGATTAAAGTACTGATCTATACGGGAAGCTTGGGCGATTTGGTGTAATAGTCCTGTAAGGAAACCGGACCGTATTTTCGTGCACCCAAGCCGAAAAAAAAGGACCCAGAGAAATGTAAGACGTTGGAAGCTGTTTGTGGTTTTGCTTGAGAGATGGTGAGATCCTGGTCTTTTAGATTTCTTTGGAGTAAAGCGTCTACAAGTTAGGTCGTCAACAGCGTGGGTCTCGTAACGTTCAAAGTCGGCGTGTATATCGTTAACTCGTCATATGCTTCGGTATCATCCGGATTTGCTTCTCGACGGGTTACGCTTCGATGAGAGCTGAGTGCTAGGAGAAAGCTCCGGTTTTGACGTCTGCTGCGATATCGAGTCGAGCTAGTTTACGAGGATGATCGTGCGGCGGGACCCGACGGCGAGAACTCGGTGTATGAGAGAGCTGTTAAAGATGAACCCCACGAGTCCTCGTGCTTCTTCAGACGTTGATCGAGCGAGTGACCTTAAGTGAATAAGACCGGGAGATCCAAGAGAGCGTCGAAGCGCCTGGTTGATAGTGATGCCGAATTAGCGGGAACCCTCAACACTACGCACAGAGACAGGGCACGCAGATAGTTCGACGTCTACCCACCGGCGTCGGAGCTCTGGACCAAGGCAGAGAGATACAAGGAAATGCCAAATAACGGAAATACAAGAAACGATGTCTAAAGGGACGTTAGAAAGCAGGAAGGATAGCGGATTCGGTGATGGTGTTGGCTGAGGGAGAAGAGGATGGAGTTGCGGCAGAAGAGGAGAAATTTGACAGGAGGTTTCTAACAAGGAACGGTCGAAGACGCTAACTGCACAACTGATCTCGACTAGCAGATGTTGGCAGTAAAAAAGGAACAGGCACGACACCGGACTAGCATGCAAACCGACGATTTAACAAGCTCGAAAAGGGATAGATCATGAGAGACTAGGAAGAGGACAGCGTAGGCGGATGGAAAGTGCAGTCAAGTTGCTCTGCTGACGTCGCATGGTTTATAGACAAGACGTCGAGACAGGGCGGCAAACAGTGGTGTGGGATCGATCAGGGCGAACTCGAACTCCAACTTCGCATCTCAAACTTTCAACCAACGATTCTAACTAACGAACTAACTAGCGACAACGTACCTGAATATGATGATATGATAGGGGAGGTGATAACGATGACCTGAACGAGCGATAGAGAAGAGCTGAAGTGGCTAAAAGAACAAAAAACGATATCAAAAGAAACGGATGCAAGGAAGCTGGAGCGAGGAGGGGGATATATGTAAAGGGCGCGCGGGAAGGAGATGGCGAGAGGCGATGCAGGCAAGACGTCCCACCCCCTTCTCTAATATTGGCTTTAACGTCTTAAACTAATATAACCTATCGAATCTTTAAATGAGGTAGGTGGACGAAGAAGAAAATACATTTCATTCAGAAAAAAAATCTCAGGCTGCATGTTCGGGAAAAGCTTGGCCCTTAATTCAGGAGAACCCTACCCGGTCTGCTGCTTTGCTTCACATCGAGCTTGCTTGAGTACCTGCTGCACGGGTCCTCCAATCGATCATTGGTCGTCTGGCTCTCTCCCCTCGATCCGTGTCGTTGGATACATATGTGGGACCCACCAATACCACTACCTAATAGCGATGGCTGGGTCCGATGGCAGATTTCCGGGCTAGGGAGAAGAATGTCGATGGCGAAAAGGCAATATCAATGTTCGAGTCAATCCATCCCGTCCCATCCTTCCCTTCCCTTTCTTCCCCCTTCGCCTCCCGGGCCTGCGTCTCACCACAGGGAAATTCTGCGGCGTAACATCATGACAATCACTCGGGTCGATATCCTCCTGTCCCAAATCTGAACATGCAAGACAAGAGTCCAGGTCCGGACTAGAGGGCTGATGCATCGCATATATGTATATATGTCGTACACACGACCGTGATTCCGTCGGCCACAAGCTTTTGTTTCTTCTGCAATCAATTCGTCCCGCTGAAGCTCACAAACTTAAAGGGGGAAACGACGGGATTCCCATAGTCCTTGTCCGTTTGAACTTGAGCAGCTCGACATTGCCATCCACCTTCGAGCTAACTAGCTTCCATGTCTTATCCCGTTTCTCAAACACTCCAATTCCTGAGGGGGTGAACGGTCCTTCTAGAGGGCTATCGAATCTCGGCGCGCTTGCGCGTGGGACCCGCCCGAACTCGACTCAAGGTGGGTTCTTCATCATTTTCCTCCTTCATCTCTTTTCCCTTTTGCAAATATAGTCGACACGCACGCACCCGCCAAAAGGGAAATTGGAGACCTTTTCTTTCGGCACAAAATCGAAAGAGGCTGTGAAAGTTTTCCTAATTTATCTCACGTTTTTTTGATTATTACGGACGGGATATAATCCGACGAATGAAACCGCATACATAGTAGACGCAGCTGCTCCCGGGCTCCTAACTAGGTTTCCATTTGATTATCCCGTCTACAGACCCTCCGACAGCCACTCTGTCATCGAACATCAAAAATTATATCATCAGATTAATGCACTCTTGTCAACATCACAAGAATCCATTTTAGCCACAAAAAAATACCCTTTCAGATATTTGTAGAACAGAGCTCCTTCTTTCTTCATCTCAATCCCCAGAAACAAAGAAAAAAATGTGCTCAATGTCCCCACGAAAGTGCCCGCCCCCGTAAACTAGTAACATGATGATTAAGGGGTACACGAGGAAAGGAAAGCTAACAAAGCTAAAGCAACAAGGGAAAGAAAAAAAACCCAAGCTAGGTGTTTCCCAAAAAAGGTTTCATTTCAAATTTCGGCACAAGTTTGACGACAACTTCCAGCACTAAGGATACAGGAACTAAACTGTAGTCAGCTACATAGTGTCCGTTCCCGAGACCTAATCTTTGACTTTTTTGGCTTGCCAAAAAACCTCATGGCAAAAGGCGAGCTACCCTATCATCCCGTTAGTTTGCATTCCCTCATTGGGAGGGCCTTGCGCGGGAGCGGGAACTTTGGGCAGCCCCATATCAGCTAATGCATGCAATTGGCCGCGGACCTGTGCGAACGAGTTTACCTTCGGTGATATCAAAAGAAACAAAATAGAAGAAGGCATATTTCGGGCTAAGATCTCCTTAATATCTGTTGGAACGAGTCGTTTCCCGTCCCAGCTCCCAGAACTGTATTCGCAATGGATAACTGCTCTTGCAGGGGAGGTAATAGGTTGGGAATGTACGGAAGTCTCAGATAAAGAACCAAGGATGTGATATAAAAGTCGTTCCCCGTCTGCTGCAAGTTATCGTCTGTACATACATATGCGGAGGCGCGTCGACGGTCCAGAACTTTACTTCACATCCACCGGCTGGCTCCTGAATGTTCATGCACGGTCCTTGCTCCAATCCACCATTTCTCAGCTCCTCATCGCCTAAGGTTGACCGACAGTTCAGTCACAAGACAAAAAAAAAACCATATAAAATGGTGTCAACTCGATGCCACAATCAACCAGGGTTCGGCATCTCCACCCATCAAACTGCGTTCTTCCGGAACCCGTTCCCATACGGAGGGTGCCCTGCGCTGCAATCGAAATCACACTTCATAGGCGAGCTGCAGGCTGCAACAGAACCCTTCGTTGGGTTCTTCCGATAGTCGAGATTCCAATCACATCGTTCCAGGCCGATATGTACACTGCAGTCCCCTTGCTCATCCATTTTGCATTCCCACCCCCTTTCACTCTTCCTCGTCTCGAATTAAAAGTCTCAAAAGTTTACCACTGATAACAAGAAATTCCAAACAAACCCCTTGCCACCCCAATTCGCAGTCACATGACAAGCAGTGTGGTAACCTGGCCCTTTTAAGCTTTTTGCGTAGTCAGCATGTAACTCTGTAGAAAAAGTTGAGGTAGCACAAAAAAGCCTGTGCAGGGCAGCAATGCAAAGATACCTACCCGATTATGCAGCTTATTCCTTCGGGATATGCAAGGTGCTTGCCCTTTGCTCGAAACTATAAATTGGACGGTTGCAGACTATACCCGCATTTCTATTTGATAACAATACGGCTCATTGAAATGTTGGAGATGTTGGAATCCCGTTTGCCGTACACCGTCCCATAGTCGATATTCGGGTTCCTTGCAGAAACGTCGAAACATCATGTTGAGAAGCCGCAAACGCAAACGTTAGCTCGAAACCATCTAAACGACTAAATATTGTGACTAAAAAAATGATACGAACTTAGGGGACAAGAAGGCCCCAGTAACCCTGGGGTCCAAAGCACCACCCCACCAATAGCGAAACGTCGGAAAATAAATTCGAGTTCTACAAGGCAAATGCATCTGCACGTCGATATCCTTCGAGAGTATCCACGTAACATACAAAAAACCTTAACTAGCTTCGATTCGAGAGATCTGCCCAATAGATCCCTGGAACTCGCAGTATCCACAAATTACAGCCAACCAAGTAACTACAAGTTATAAAAATACTATTAACTAGGATCAAGAGTCTCACATACATATTATTCTGCACCCATCATTCCAACGGCCAATCTATGGGTTGACGATGAATCGAGAATCGTCAAGTCGAAGACACCGGTAAATTCACGGTACATGCGAAAAAGCGACACCAATCCAATTTCAGACGGTTATACAGCAATCTTGTTTTTGTCTTTTATTTGTTTCCCTCTAGGACGTCCGTAATACAAAAAGCATCCATAGCAAAGCAAAAGTAAAAAGCCCCCTCAGAATGCCACACGCATGTAATAAGACAAAAGGAAAGAACCCGCTACCCGTTGAAAACTAAAAGGCTAGAAAAGGAGCTGCTGCCAAAGCGCATGGGGTCCCAGGATTCAAGGAAAGAAGAAAAAAACAGTTGCGGTAATGTTGGAGCAGTGAGAGACCATATAGGAAGATCGTAGAAACGCTCGCAGAGAATATTCTAGTATCAAATGAAGTTGAGGAGAAATCCAAGGCGAGGGCTGCTAGGGCTGAGTAGAGTTGGTGGTCAGCTTTGAAATTTCGAGAGGAAAAGTCGTCAAAGTTCCATGGGTTCGAAATGGAGCGGGGTATCCGTTTTGCGAGGCGTCAAGTCAAAAGTCCACGTTTATTCAGAAGGACAAATCAATGGCGTTTTTTGGTCGAGTTAAAGGAAAGGCTCTTATGGCAAAAGGTTCAAAAAAACAAAAAGAGATCAAATTCAAGAAGAAGTGGCACCGCCCTTCTTCTTCTTCTCGACCTTGAGCAGCAAAGCCCTGTTGATGTGAGGCAGGACACCACCGTTCGCAATGGTAGCTCGAATAAGGGTGTCTAGCTCTTCGTCTCCACGGATGGCGAGCTGCAAGTGGCGAGGGGTGATACGCTTGACCTTTAGATCCTTTGCAGCATTACCGGCGAGTTCGAGAACTTCGGCGGTTAGGTACTCTAGAACGGCGGTGACGTAGACGGCGGCTACGATGTCGCAAAAGCATGAGTCAGTACAATATCGACAACGTGCCCGGTCGGTGTTCGAGGTTGAATGAGACCTGTCTCGCAGGATCTTACCTTTAGCTCCAACCCTCATACGACCTTGGGTATCTCTCTTGAGGAAACGCTTGACACGACCGCATGGAAACTATAATAGAAGGATAGGTAAGCATTACGATTCCGCCCTCACAAGCAGCAACAGAGATGGATCCTTCGTGTAATAACGAGTTGCACATTGGAGTCGGAGGATGGAACAGCGAGAGCGAGAGCGAAGAGCCGCCTGTCAAACGGAAACAGAGTGTGGGGAAGCCTCATGGTGTTGCGTGGCAGCTATGTGATTGGTGGGTCCCAGTCGCATGGCCATGCGAGCAAGCAGGCCGGCAAGCAGGATAAAAAGCGTCTACGATGAACTAGAGGCAAGGGAAAAAGAAAGGAATTGGGGTTTGCAATTGATTAGAAGACCGTACCTGCAGACCAGCTCGTTGCGAATGCGAGATTTGTGTCTTGTGGACGCCATCACCACTGGCCTTTCCGCCAGACTTTCCACCCATGGACTTTCCTTTGCCGGTCATTTTTGGGGTTGGAGATTGGAATCAGGTCAGGATCAAGACGGAAGGTTTCCAAGGATAGTCGTGAGGGGTTCTATCCGGCCATTGATAAAGTCATAATGTTAGCAACAGTGCCGTCCATGCTGGTGTCGGGAAGCCGAGGCGATGGAAGCCAGAGCAAGGACTCGACTCGGGTCACAGCCCGAAAATTTTGGTGGTTGACATTGACAGGTTCATTCGAAGAAACGTCAAAAACAAACATCAAAAAAAAAGTTATCCTGCCGTGGCATATCGCCAACGTGCAAAGCAATGCAGAGGCGAGTCCCGGAAAAAAATAGAAAAAAATGGCAAGTTGTCGCCGAGGATGACTACGCAGAATAAATTACCTTTGATGATGAGAGCGACAAAATCTAGAGTGTTTGGTGCTATTCGCGGGTGGGAAGTGGTTGATATCGACAGACGTCAGCGGCGACTGGATGGTGGGAGAGGTGGGTTGGTTGGAGGAAGGAGAAGGTTGAGTTGCAGCGAGTGAAGGGGGAAAATTTGGAGGTTGGTTTGTGCTGGCTGGCTGGCTTTTTTTGGGCGGTCGGTCGCTTGTTGTTGTTCATGGAGGTATGGCCTGCCTTCACATCCATCTTTCCTCCATTTGTTATTATTACTCGCCCGTGAGTAAATTCCTTCCTCTCTCTCATCCGATAAACGTAAACATATATCACTTTGCGCGCGCCTACAACTGCAGTCGACAGGCGTTGGCTTTTCACAGTCAAGCCTTCTTGAGGAATCGGCCTTTGGATCCTACGTCACATGTGCTGCTGGGACATATCTCAAGACGCAATCCTTTTTCCTTGGCCAGCTTTGCTTGCCCGGTAGACTGCGGCCGATACACCGCGGGTTCATTCTCGGGGGGTTCTTTCTCGCTGCCACGGATATCCGGGGGAGTGATTCTAGGAAGAAAAAAAATCTGTATGCGTATTATCATGTATCCATAGACCTTAGAGACAAAAGAAACGGCAGCACGCAGAAATGCATCTCATCCGAGAAGACAAAAGGAACCCCTCGGGATAAAAGATCTTTCTCCTTTAAACGTGCTTCACAGAAAGGACAATGGTCGCGAACAGAAAATAAGAAGACGAAGTCAGAGTCGACGAGGTTTGTTAGATAATCCCAACCATCCAACCAGTCTCATCGACAGCAATGTGCAGAGGAATTTCGTTTCCAGGGAATATTATGGCAAGTCTCAGCGGTCTAGGAGCTTGTAGTAATCCGTTTACTTCCTCTGAACTTTGTCCAAAAGGGCCTCGTGTGAAACTTCAGCGAAGTCGGTACCCTGAATCTCGGCGCCGACACCGTTGAAAGCGCGCCTCAGTGCGTCTTTGGACGAAGAATAGGTCATCTTGCTCTGTGAGATGTATGCGGTTAGTTTCTATCCCCATTTTGAAGAGAGAGAGGGAAAAAACATGATCTTCAGTTTCATACTCTGATCGGGGCACCATCTGGGGCCCAGGCGATGAAAACAATCTTGTTTCTATTGGCCTAATCAGCACTCAAGGTCGCATCCCAAATTATCGGTGCTATATCATTACCTGTCGCCGTCAGCAGTGGAGTATGCGAAATCGTAGACAGCGTATCGACAGTCGTTCTCGGGAAGATCCCCAATGAACGTCTCATAGTCCGTTTCTGCAGAGGCCTTATCGACGACGATTTGCGTTTTCGTATCATTCAGCTTGTAGATGATGTACCGGTTGGTCTTTCTGAGCTTGAGTTCCTCGAATTTCTCTACGCAGGCCCCATCGACGGCAACACTATATGGTTCAAGGAAGAGCCGGTCAGTGACATAAGTTATTATTGCGTCCCCATACCGGTTCCAGTAGCAGTTATTTTAATCCTTAAAGGGGATCGAAGAGCATTCAAGCTTGGCCATTAAATCGCTGGAAGGGGTCCATCTCGTTTGTTCCTGTCCTGGCGTACCAAGGTGGGGTTGTACAGATGGTGCTTCAAACTCACCCTGAACGAGACTAAATAACAATATCATCATCAGTAACGCGTCAACATGGAACATTGTGGGATAAGGATCATGGTAATACCATTTTTGATGATTTTTGGAGGAAGAATTCGGTCTACAGGACTAGTGACGACGTTGGAGGTGAGCTTCAGGTACTTCAATGAGGGGCAGTTGTCGTCGTAGTTGTCAAACAACAGGTAGCTGCCATCCCTCAACAAACGATGGCAGCAGCCGGTATTTATGTTGCTCGAAAGAAGCAGGCATACCTGAACGAAACCAAAGATGAAGTTTGATCCTACGGACACGGGTTTGCGGCCTTTTGTTCGAGGACGATAGAGGTTGATGGTAGGGAATGGTGGGGTGATTAAGGGGGTTTTGACGGAAGGGTCGAGCTGGTCGAACGACTGTGGAAAATGTGGTGTAAAAACTTTGGCGTGGGCCGGCAGCAGCAGAAGTGCTGGTTAGCAGCTTTTCCCTGCTTGGATTCGATTCGTTTCTTGGGCCCCACTCAAAGTACCGCTTGTTACTTCTGTTGCTACTGTCCCCTTGAGCACATACATCCATACACCACATCCCTGAGAGAGTACCTGGTAGGTATCCCCTCGGATGGAGTGGTGGAATTTTAGGATGATGCATATGGTCTGTCGTACCGAAGGCTGCTGTACAGTTAACTTATCTATGCCACACCGCTCAGCCGCCCCAGCCCATCTCACATCTCAGATGACGTTTCCTGTCACTTCTGCCGGTTATTTCTATGAGTAACTAAGTACCTGGGTACCTAGGTATACAATCGCAGTATATAGGCATCCGTAGGATTGGTGGCAGTAGCATCGATAGCTCATCCATCATGTCATGTAGCGCCCCGAGCCGCGATCTCGGGTCAGAAGCCGGCGCCAGAATGCGATATCATATTTACTAATGTTTCTCACTAGCACATAGCACATGCATGCAGGCACCGAAGGTTTCTTAATATCGGAGACTTCCATAGATGCCATAGCACTTCCTAATTCAATATGAATTTTTCTGCTTGGAATTCTGTCCCCCGCCATTGTATAGCTACTATAGTATAGCTCGCAAGGTAAAGCTGTGCAGCTGTGAACAAGTATGCTCCTCCTAACCGGAAGCGCCACTGCCGCGGCTATCCACGATAGGAAATACTCGATAAACAAACACGTCCGAACCAACCACACCCGCAACACATTTTCCCGCCACTATCAAATTTTTTTCTTTTGATTCTGCGACATTCCACGAAAGAACGAGCTATCGAAATTTCTCTCCGCAAAATCTTCCACCCACCCTCTTCCCTCCCTCTCATCTTTATCCCTTCCTCTTCTTCGAGATACCCTTGCGTGTTTACGTGCTACCTTTACAAAATAGCATCCGCTGCTAGCTTTGTTTCCCCGCCATTTTTGAGGATCGTACATAATTTTTCTTTTCAGTTTCGTCATTCATCATGCATCGAGCTCTTGCATCGACTGCGCGGTCTTCCTTGAGATCCGGCTCTGTAGGAAGACTTCGTCCGCTTACTGCTATCCAGCCTAGTTTACAGCAGAAGAGATATGCACATAAGGTGTGTACTCATTGTGCAATTGCCGTTCTGATCACCCCACTTCGAAGGCTAATTTGATTCTTTTCATGATAGGAATTGAAATTCGGAATCGAGGGTCGGGCTTCGTTACTCGAGGGTGTGGAGACTTTGGCAAAGGCTGTTGCCGTCACATTAGGACCTAAGGGACGAAATGTCCTGATAGAGAGCCCTTATGGTAGCCCAAAGATCACCAAGGATGGTGTAACCGTGGCCAAGTATGTTTCCGTATTGTTAAAAATTCACAATCCTAAAATCAGATGCTAATCCTATATCCTACAGGGCTATCACATTGAAGGACCCATTCGCGAACCTCGGTGCTCGCCTTCTTCAGGATGTTGCCCACAAGACCAATGAAATCGCTGGTGACGGTACCACAACTGCCACCGTCCTTGCCCGCTACATCTTCACCGAAACTGCCAAGAACGTTGCCTCCGGATGCAACCCACTGGATTTGAGGAGAGGAACTCAGGCTGCTGTCGAGGCTGCTATCAAGTACATCCAGGAGAACAAGAGGGAAATTACCACTTCTGCCGAAATCGCCCAGGTTGCCACCATCTCTGCCAATGGCGACCAGCACGTCGGAAAGTTGATCGCTAGTGCTATGGAGAAGGTCGGAAAGGAGGGTGTCATTACTGTTAAGGAGGGAAAGACTATTGAAGACGAGCTTGAGGTGACTGAGGGTATGAAGTTCGACCGAGGATACATCTCGCCATACTTCATGACCGACGCCAAGTCGCAGAAGGTCGAATTCGAGAAGCCTCTCATCCTCCTCTCCGAGAAGAAGATCTCTGCCGTCCAAGATATCATCCCAGCCCTTGAAATCTCCACCCAGACACGCCGACCACTCGTCATCATTGCTGAGGACATTGACGGTGAGGCACTGGCTGTCTGCATTCTCAACAAGCTCCGCGGTCAACTCCAAGTCGCTGCCGTCAAGGCTCCTGGGTTCGGTGACAACCGCAAGAACATCCTCGGTGATATTGCCGTCTTGACTAATGGTATCGTCTTCACTGACGAGCTCGACGTCAAGCTCGACAAACTCACCCCGGATATGCTCGGATCCACCGGCAGCATCACTATCACCAAGGAGGACACCATCATTCTGAACGGAGAGGGTTCCGCTGACGCCATTGCCCAGCGAAGTGAGCAGATCCGTGGTGTCATCGCTGATGCTTCTACCTCTGAATACGAGAAGGAGAAGCTCCAGGAGCGTCTCGCTAAATTGCAGGGTGGTGTTGCCATCATCAAGGTTGGTGGCTCCAGCGAGGTCGAAGTCGGTGAGAAGAAGGATCGTGTCGTCGATGCTTTGAACGCCACCCGTGCTGCCGTTGAGGAGGGTATCGTTCCCGGTGGTGGTACCGCTCTCCTCAAGTCTGTTGCCATCCTTAGCGAACTCAAGGGTGGTAACCCAGATCAAACTCTCGGTATCAACATTGTCAAGTCTGCTATCACCCGCCCAGCCAGGACGATCGTTGAAAACGCCGGCGAGGAAGGCAGCGTTGTCGTTGCTAACGTCATGGCTGACCCCAACTTCAACAACGGCTACGACGCTGCTAAGGGAGAGTACACCGACATGATCGCTGCTGGTATCATCGACCCCTTCAAGGTTGTTCGAACTGGTCTCGTTGACGCCTCTGGTGTCGCTTCCCTCCTCGCCACCTCTGAGGTCGCTATTGTCGATGCCCCAGAAGAGAAGGCTCCACCGGCTGGTGGTATGGGAGGTGGTGGCATGGGCGGCATGGGCGGTGGCATGTTCTAAAGGGCAAAGCAATCCTCTTGAACGTATAATCTCCCAGCTGTCTATCATCCCAATCATTTAGCATATGAGCAGACACACAGTTTGACGGTAAATATTTCCTTATGGCCTGTATATTTTTGGATGTCTATATTCATGGAGTTTGACGAGCCCTCCCGCCTGCTTCTCCTTCACCCCCTTCACTCTAAATTCTACCCCTGTGAATATTTGCTTTTTGATGAAAAAGAAAAAGGAACATGACTCTGCTGTATGGAAATATCTCCACTCTTCATCCAGCCCCCCTACCCTTTTTTTTTTCTTTCGCTTTTACTCTGGTGTCTTTTGAACCTGGCGCAAAAGATAGATGTATTTACTTCACCTCCACAAAAGTTCTATTCCTCATGTATTATAATTACTCCTCTATCATGAAGTAGGTACATTGATAACAGAGCCTAATGGTATATATACTCTTAGCTAAAGCAACTATTCTGTTGTCCCGCCATTAAAAATCGAGACATGGTTAAATCTAAAGCTGTTGTGTAATCGAGATGGATGTCAGTGCATGTTGGGTAAAGTAGCAAGCTGCGTTGCAGCCCAGCGACATGAGCGACACCAAAAGCTCCCAAGCTCCAACATCCAACTTCACCCCGCCATCATCCTCCATCACGAACGTCATCGCATCAACCACCGCCCACTATGGCTACCAAAGTCACCGAAATCGACTTCGCAAAGTCGGTCCTTATAACTCTCTCCTCCAAGCCCGTTACAATAGCTCCGGACCATGTTGAAGACCTACGAAAGCTGCCTCCAAGGGCTCTAGTACGTACCGTCCTCCTCATCCGCCAGGAACCTTCTTCCCAAGGCAAGCAGAAACACTAACATGCCTATTCTACGCCAGTTTACACTTCCAAAACTCCCCACTGCGATGGCCAAACCCCGCGACCCTTCACAACCAGCTTCAGCAACAGTACACCTCAAGACTCTCCGTCCCCCACAATTTATTAACGAATCATTAACATCCCACCCACTCTCCTCGACAATACAATCCATAAAATCCATAATCGAAGCCAAAACCAGCGTTCCGGCCGATAAAATCCGTTTAATGATTAAAGGCAAGATTCTAGGTGATTCAAAGACTCTAAGTGAGGTGGTTGAAGATGGTGGTGAGGTTACGATCAGTGTTATGGTTACGGGCGGGTACACTGTTCCTACTGCTGGCTCTTCGGCTCCCCTACCGGATACAGCGGCTGTAGCGGAGGCGGCGGAGAAAGTTGAGACAGCGGAGGAAGTGGTGAAGATGGATGTCGATAGTGATGTTGGCGATGTGGTTAAGGTTTTGGAAGGGGATGAGTTTTGGGATGATTTGGAAGTGTTTTTGAGGCAGAAAGTTGGGAAGGAAGAGGTGGCTAAGGAGGTTTCGGGGATATTTAGGAATGCTTGGGGGAACAGGCCGCGGTGATGTGATTGTAGTAATCAGCATCGTAATAGCATTGATAATAATACTAAGATATAAACGGTTGGTGTTAGTCGTAAATGCATTTTGGGTATTCTAGTGTACAAATGCCTAATATTAGGGAGAAATATGGCGAATAGCAGCCAAATCGTGTTTTGTCGACCTCAAAAACTGGTCATAGCTAAATCCTCCACATACGCATCTAAGTTGAAAGGGCTATTGGTACCAAAGTTATGGATATGAGCTGCCAGTACAGCACCGACTAGAAAATCCCGTTGAGTGAATGGGTCAAATACAGCTGGGCGGGTATCCAACGCGGAAAATAATATAGATACTCAGCGTCTGTCCCTATCGCCACGTCTGTCCCGGTCTCGATCCCTGTCTCTGTGATCTCGGTGGCTTCTATGATGCCCATCGGATCTAAACGCCGAAGACCTTCCGCCCCGTCTCTCGTCTTTCCGTTTCCTTTCGTCTTGCAAAACCTCTTTTGCCTTCTCCCTAGTATCAATCACCACTAATTCTTCTTCGTTCTTCCTCTTCCAGGTCAGGTCTTTGCCTAGTCTATCCTTCTCGAATGTTAGCTTATGAGACATCCATCCTCCATCGGTATCTTCCTCCTCCTGTCCCTCGGCATTATCATGCCAATTACATGATTTGCAATTCGGTATAAAATGTAAATCGCACATATTCTGCTCATCAGCATCGGGATCGATACCACCGCTCTCAGCTTTGGCATCGTTATCCAAGTCCATAGCATCAATGGTGCCTTCTTCCTCTTCTGGCGCATTCTTCGATGCTTCCACGAGCTTTGACTTAAATTTAGACATTGCCTCGAGGAGACTGTTTTCGTAGGCTGTGTCGATGTTGTTGGCGCCACGTTTCCGCTTACGTGCTGGTACCGATGTGGGTGGCAGCATAGACGCTTGCAGGGCTAATAGGGAGGTTTGTTTTTGCTTCGGCTTTTCTTCGGGAGGTGGGGTTGCGCGTCGTTTTAGGGAGGCCCGGACTGCTTCAATCTTTTCCTTTGTTGTATCGAGGTCGGTTTTCTCGGGTGACGGGGATCGGGCGGGTGATGGTGACCGCTTCTTGTCCTTTTTAGAGGATTTCGACTTCGATACAGTCGGTTCGGGTACGGGTTCTGGCATGGGTTCTTCTTCCTCAGGCTCCCTCACTTTTGGTTTCACTGTCGGTAGCTCTTCGACATCCAACAGCTTCGAAGTAAACCTGGGATCGAACTTCTTCTTGGTAATAACCGGTGCCGGCTCCTCATCCTCACCGTCAGCAAACGACAACATCTGCTTCCCCTTAGGCTTCTTCTTCTTTGACACCTTCTTCTCCTCCTTTCCTGCCGTTGAGACCTTCGTCTCCCTCTTCTTCATATCCTCGAACGGGTTTACCAGTATCTCACTACCTAGGATCTTAGGTGGATACATAGGCCTCTCACTACCCTCCACCTCCTCCAACTCCAATTGTCCCATCTTCATTACATTATACAACGTATCTCCCACCACCCGTCCAAACATCGTATTCTTCCCTGTCAACTCCGGTGTCTCCCCTAGCGTAAAAAAGAACTGTGACCCATTATCGTTTTTCTGCCCACTGTTCGCCATCCCCACTAAACCCCGACGATTAAACCGTAATCGAGAATTAAACTCGTCCGCGAAAAGTCCTCCGTCATAGATTGCTTCGCCGCCATGACCGGTTCCTGTGGGATCCCCGCCTTGGATGATGAAGCCGGGGACTAATCGGTGGAATATTGTGCCAACGTAGTAATCGTCTAGACAGAGTTGAAGGAAGTTTCGGCAGGCGAGAGGGCATTCTTTGGTCCAGAGTTCGATTTGGATGTCACCGGAGGAGGTTTTGAGGAGGATCTTGCCTCTAGGGTCTAGATTAGCTATGCTCACGCGTTTTTGAGAAACGGGAATCGAATGACGTACGTAGGCTGGGGTTCTATATTGTAGCTTGACGCCATGGTGGATTATGACCGTAAGCCGGCCGATAGGTATGGCGATTGTGACTTTATAGGTGGTGTAGATGTCGAAAACTCGCCACAGTTTCTAGTATATACGAGTATGGTGATGCTTTTCTCGGGGCTGTCGCGAAATGATGTCGTCGGACCATCTCGTGTCGCACTCACCTTTTCGCCCATGCGTTGTGCTGCGGCTCGATTTCCTCTTTGGGAATCACAACACAGGAACCTCACGACAACGCGGTTTTTGCAACGCTCGGACCGGAGCCGTTGTGTTGGCGTCTATGGGGAGGTGAATGGGGTTTCCTAGCGCTGAGACTGTTTTCGATGGAGTTATGATTAAGTCTCGGGCAGATAGAAGTACGAAGCCATATAAAAGCACAAGTTTAACCGTTGTGGCTTTAGTCATATTAATAGAAGCCTTAGTTATTGCGTTAATCGAGTCTACAATCATGATCTCAACTACCTCTGCGTCTAGTCTGAATCGTTGAACAGTAGTGTGAATCGAATGAATTACTATAAGCCTTGTAAAGGATCATTGCTTCTCTAAAACTGTAGCATGGATCCTGGAAAGGCGTAACTAATAAATCGTAGATTATGGCCATTGAGTACGACTGGTATGACAATGCCTCGATTGATATACAATATGATTATATGATATCGGTTGTATAAATGGATGAATTAATGCTCAATTCAATGGCAGAACAACAGTGCCTACAACACAGTTCCCTCGATACCTCTGCGTTTACGTTGAATCTCAGGCCGGCCCAACTATTTAAAGGACCCTCTCCCATCCTGTCCTCCCTTTCCTCCTCTTCCTTCCTCCCTCCTTTCCTCTTCCTCATAACCACAATCCTCCCGTTCCTCCTCCTCACTACCATCGCAAAAAAAAAAAAGTAAGTGTTAATGCAGCGGCTCAATTAGCTTGTTACATTCATCCTCCTGATTGAGAGCGTGGTGAGAACTGAGATTAACTAAGTAAGTATAGCAATGACAACAACAGTCCCATCCTCCTCTGCCGCTTCGGCAGCGTGGCCTCTTGAGAGAGAGACCACCGACACCGACCCCAACCAGTATCGACGCGACAAGTCGGTCAAACACATCCAGTGGGTATGGTGGATGCCCCACTTTTTTGTCGTCGATGGCAAAAAAGTAAACTACCACGATGTTTGCGTCTATCGATCGCAGCATCAACAGCTGCCTTCGGGCGTTGATAAGAGGGATTGGACCCGGTGGCAAAATCAGAAGGGTCAAGTAAAGCAAGCCTATCCGGCCAATCCCGCCATCAGCGCGGATCCAAAAGGGAGGCCAGCAGCCGTTTCTGCGCCGTTGGCCTGGGTCAGCCAAATGACTGGAGCTTCGGCTCAGTCCACCCAGGCCACCCTTTCTACTAACGTGTCTTCGGCACAGAATTCGGGCACCGGCATTGGGGGGTCGTCGGCGACAGCCAACGGCCAACAGGTGCTGCAACCCGTTGCTCCGGCGGGAGCTGCCTAGACGGCGGCTCCAGCTGTAGTAGCTTCGGGGAGCACCCTGTCAGTGTCCGCGGTAGTGGCGGCCCCCCATCAAATGGGACCCAGCCCGTCGCTGTAAGTATCATATTTATTCAAAACTCTTCTTCCTCTTCTTCTTTGTGGATCTGGCTAACGTATCTCTTGGGATAGGCTACTGTAGCTTCGGCCGTCCCGGTTCTGCCGGTGCCGCCTGTACCTGTGCAACAACAGGTTTCCCAGCTGGCAGCCGTGCCAATAACATCTGCACCCCCGCCTGTCCTCCCGGTGCAGTCGGGAAACCTCGTTGGAGCCCCGCAACCGGCTGCGGTCAACGTCAATCTCGGGGCGGTGCTAGCGGTTGCACCGGTTGTTAACACGGGCCCCTTGGCCATGGACTTCGTATACACCGGTGCACCGCTTACCTTGGTGCCGCCCCCACCGCAGCCAACCGTGGGGTTCGCCGCCAATCCTTCGCCCCCGGTCCAAAATAAGCCAATTCGACAGGACCCGACCCAGATACCAGAGGTCGCCAATTTTCTTCGACAGTGGGTCCTGTCGACTACCGGGGGCGACCAGCGCGTCATGCATTCGATAGTTCCCGAAGAAGCATCGGTGCTACGGAAAGACTGGAATACCGTAGTGCACCACATCTACTGGCCGTTTGGATACCTCTGCCTATACTTTCCGGACTACAACGAGGCAGTAGAGTTCCAAACGGAAGAGGAGATGTGGGAAGATGCGCCCAGAGATGAAAACGGTGATGTCATCATGGGTCGGATGTGTGACGTTCTATGGGCGAGATGCTGCCAATTTTGTCTCGCCCCTGGCGGGTACTGCGACTAGAGTTAGTGGTCCAATAATGTACCCGGGATTGGAATGAAGACGTGTTAGTAGTTCCCCATTTTACAGTCGTCGGGATATAAGGAAAAAAACACTTATATTCATACGCATGCCGGAGAAGATATTCCGGCGACTGTGACCTGGATAGCTCAAAGCCTACGACAATATTTCCGCGAGCTTGAAGGGTCTCGGGTAGAGGGGCCGGAGAGGGTGACGCCGTGAAATTTGTGGCCTTCATATGTGGAGTTCGCACTTTGGAGGCTGATCCCAATTCGACCCTGGTAATTACTACTTGCCTACCCGTAAAATGGGGATGGATCATAGACAAGAACATCGTGTCAATCGTAAAGTGGGGCAGAAGCCTGTCGGTGTTGGTGGTTTCTCGCATCCCGGCGCCTCATATGTGCCCTTAGGGTAAGAAAAATCCTAACACTTGATTCAATTTTTCCACAGATGCTAATAAGAATTTCAATATAGGGTAGCGAGAGGCGTGGGACGTATCTTGAGGTCATGTTGCCGAAGTGGCACAGGTTGGCGGACAGAGGCGCAGAGGTAAGATGACTCCCGTCTCTGTCTTCTTCGATTGTAGGAGCTCAAACTAACTTTGACGGTACAACTCTAGATCCACTTTCCTTTGTCATTCTATCTCTTGCTATCTATCAACTGCCATCTATTGCCATCTATATTGCCACTTAGCGTTTGTTTTATTCGCTTTCTTGCTTTCTTTCCTTTTTGCTTTTCTTTGTTTTATTACTTTTCCTTTCCTTTCCATCCGATTTATTCATATATATTGTAGATAGTATACTTTTATATATATATTTTTATACATATTTTATTATTGATACCGCCGTGCCAATATCGATACATTGAGCTCATGAGAGTGTGTTCGCCGTGATTTCGTCAATTCATGACATATAACCTGGACATTCAGATTCCGTGTCTTCGATTCTCGAGGGTTCGATATGGCAGTAATCACAGCTCTCGCGGTTGCAGCATATATCACACAGCTAGTAATCACATTAAGTAACGTCAACAGCTGTCACAACTAATCCCGTGGGTAGGTATGCTCCATAATACAACTCACGGATATTTCCTAACCGTCTCGCTTCCCCATACCCCAAATTCTCAATATCCCCATATTCCATAAAAAGCATCACTTCAACGGAAATCCACGATACTACCCCCATCCCCCCTCGTACTTTCTCCGAGAAAAAAAGGCCAGGACGATGCATAAGGGAAAAAGAAAGAAAGGAAAAAATCAACCTTACAAAAAACCCATGTTCCATGTCAAGATTCCTTGTCCCAGGATCCTGTCGTCTCGTCTGCTCTCCAGCATCTGCAATGTTTGCACGTGTTGTCAATTGCTACCTAATTGAGGCAGCCATTTGCTTCTTTTCTATTACCCTTGAGCTTCTGTCTTCATGCACCTGCGAACACAGATTCAACCATAAGCGGACATGTGGGTGAGCGCGTGGGGGAGAGAGCCGTAGTCGGTGGGTCCCTTTGATGCTGGAATATTTGAGTTAGAGCTCGAGTGTGCAGAAGCACCACGAAGGTAACAACTCGTCTTCTCCACGATTTTCTTTCAGAAGCAACAACCAGGAAAAAGCAAAGGGATCTACGAAGCATCGATTCTAGATGCGACACGTCGAGCTAACGGCGATGTGGGTACCTGGGGAATTCAAGCTAGCTGTTGAGAGTTTAGTTAGATGCGTCGTCCTTTCCGTCTCTACGAATCGAACGTTTGTCCATCCGTTTTTTTCCTGTCCGCAGTTGAGATCCCGTTCTGTCGACATGTCCTCTGAAAGGTAAAGTAGCGGTTAGAGGCAGCCCATGTCGAAATATCCCTCAAAAGCAGAGGATGCTGTGGGATTATACGATCTTGAGAGGAGGGTAGGTGCTCTCTCGATCTGTGGCCGACACATGGACGGCATATGAGAACTGCAAGGAATGCATATTCATGGAGTTCCTAGAAATCTGATCAAAACCTGGGGATCTATAGCAAAAAAAGGCAGGCATATGACGATATACCTTCGTAATTGTTAGTGAAAAAACTTCCCAATACGTATCTCTTTGCTAAGTTTGAAACTCGACGACCGTCCATGTCAGGTACCACGTTCGGATTTCCCCCTTCGCTTGACAATGGGCATCGATGGCTATTCTCTTTTCGATGGAAATCTTCCCCCATTCTGTCCTACCCCCATATGTAAAAGTGGGATGATGGCTAGGGAGGGAAGTGGGGGAATCCGTTATGTTTCCTTCTTTCTGCGGTTTGGGCTTTGACGATGTTGCAAGTTGCGGGTTGTTTGTTGCAGGTCGGACGTCGGCTGACCGGTTGTCTGGGGCAGGAATAGCGAGCGCAGCTAAGCACCCGTACCTTCCGCCCGTCGTTTTGGACAAGACAGCCCGCTAATGCATCTTCCTTCAACTTCACCGAGGAGAATGCACGCCGAACGGCTCAATCGACATATAGTGGCGAACCACGTCATTGGGAATAAGTCATAATAGGAGATGCAAAGCCCCAGGTCAAGCAGGTATCGTCCCTTTCTCACGATTTTTAGGCCCCATTCTGTGCACATTATAATCACATACATGTTCCACGTACATCGTCACAGTGCTTTCACATCTGGGGAACATTAAACCCAGAAAATCGATCACGAGGACGTATTTGCTACCTGTTTCGGCATTCTTGCTGCGATTCGTGGACCCAATTGATCGGATTTCTTTTTTGGTACCACGAGGAGTCGTCTTTCGTTACTTCTGGGGTAGGCACGTTGCACATACGATGTCTAGCTAACTAGCTAGCTCGTCGCAAGTGTTTTTTTTTTCGACCGTGGAAACCATCGACCTGCCGTCCTTGTCTGTTTCACGACATTATCGATTTCTTCTTCCCCGACTAATCGCAATTTGCAGGATCTAGGCACAATATGTATATCAGTCGAAACGGCTTCGATTCAGAAGTTTTCTGTGTAATTTATATCCAGCCTCCGAATCGCTCATGTGTTCAATGGATCCTGTAAAGGCAATTGGCTTTTCAAAGTTAAAAAGCAAAAGACTCCGTCCCATGTAGACGTTCAGGCCTCAAAAAAATTGTAATTTTTTTTTTTTCTTTCCTCGAATTTATTCATGCACAATAGTTGCTATTCCTTCCCCCCAAGGATGCATGGCGTCTCTCTGCTCTATGGGGGGGCACACATCAGGTCGGAATCTGCAACGTTTGCTCAACAAGATTCCAAGCGACCCTGGTGGTGATCCAATGGTAGGCCACCATTTTGGTACCCAAGAATACCCAAGTGGACGCTATCACATCGTATCCCCGTAGTGCATATGCGGCACTGCGCGCCACGTTCATAGAATTTATGTTTATGGCCTTATTGATAATTTTACTTTTTCTTCATCTTGGTAGACGAGATCGAATAGGATAGTGCAGGCGGTGCCGGGAGTTTTTTTTTGGTTTTGTTTTTTGGAATCATGGATTCAATAGCTTTGTAAACTTGATGACTGTCCATAGCTTGTAGACGAAATTCTTTTCGGCGAGACGATGCAAGGGAGAAAGGCCTCGATTGGGGGGGTGGGCAGGATAGAGGTTAGATCAAGGTTGACCAGTTACACACCAGCAAGTTTCATGAATGTGCATCTAGTCTGGGCTATCAGGTGAGGTTCTGGATCGTTGTCCACAACTCAGCCTGAGATTCGAGACAACGGTGACAAGGGGGGATGCTCACCGAGTCTTCTCGACGGATATTTTACGAATGAAAGGGGCGGTGTAAGTATAAAAGGACAGATTCCCATCCTTTGGTTCGGTCTGGGCGATAAAAGAATATTATCGTGAGCATAAGATCTTAAGAGACACAAGACTCTTGTCCAATCTTGTTCTTCTAGGGTATTCCCAAGCACGAAACACCACAGGCCCACATTTTTGCGAATCCAACCGTGAGCCATTGCATTCGCTATCACATTGTCTTCCTTCGGACATCTCCTCAACGGATTGGCAGACGTGCATTTTGCTTGTTCTTGAAGCTGTTCGAGTGACCGCAACTTCTATTTTGTCTTCCTTTGACCCTTTAAAGATCTCGGCCCGGACGCACGATATCTCCTAACTGCAGTTGACTGCGAGCTTTTTAAAATAACCATATCTGTTTGACTTTCATCACTTCTGGAATCATCGATTGGGTAATCCACTTTAAGGTTGTTACCCCTTAAGGACAGCGACAGTGCTCGGGGATTGGGCAAGGTTTTAAAGCCAAGCGGACAAGCCGTTTGCGACATTCCTAAAGCCGGTTCGTCGGTCTATAAACTAAGCCCAGATTTATATCCGGGGACAAATCCACCGGCCCAAAGGTCCGCAGATCTGTAAGCTATACCCACTTCTTTCCGGCGACTTTCGGTATTTCTGGGGTATATATAGAGACCACCGGTTCTCCCGATTCGATGTAGGAGCTGTGAAGCTAAATCTGTCGATGTTTTAATTAGTGGATTCGCAAAGAAAAAAAAAGAGTCTTCGATTTCCGGCTTGCCTATAACATAATCAGTTGTCTTTCGGTAAGTGAAAAATAGCAAGCACAGGCCCTTGTTTGCCTTAATTAATAATACCACTTTCCCCAATGCAGCTTCCCCAACGTAGCATGTCGGATAGTTGCATGTTGGTTAGCTTGCACATTCACAACTGAGGTTTCAAAGATAAAACGAAGAATATCAGGCTGACAGTTTGCCAATCGGTTGGCTCCGTAGGCTTCAACTTCCTCCTTACTACTTCAGCCCGGTAGTGCCGTCGTAGTCGTTGGACAGACTTCGATCTTGTATAACTTTTCGATATCCCAAGGTCCCTTTCATGCATTACAAGGAAGGTAGACCCGACGTTAGACCATCTGCCCAGCGGCCGCCCTAATTGCGATATCGCCCCCCATATCTATTAATACCAATCCATCCGTATATCTTTCTTTCTCCGGATAGTCGACTAGTCATTCGTTCGTTCGTTCGAGGGTAGCCGAGAGTAACAAAAAAGAATCGATCATTTGGTTCACCATACAAAGGCAGAATCAGCTGCGCAATACTCCAATTGAAAATTAATATTTGGACATCCAGATCCATCTCAAGAAACCATATCATCAGCAATGGCAACTGTATCCAGCAACGTGCTCACTGTTCCAGACTTCGACCGACCAATTCGGATCTTGAGCCAAGATCCTTCGCGGCCACCATCTTCTCAATCTCTGCACAGGTCTATGTCCGAAGAGAGCCTAAACAAAATCACTGTTCCAATCTCAAGAGAGGTTCCATACTTCATCAACCATATGCCACCATCACCAGCAAAGACTCCAACTAATAGGTCCGCCGAGAACCTGCACCTGGACACAACCACCATGGCAACTCCAGCCGACCAGATCATGCCTCTCCATGATGTCAATATCTCCATCACCAACATCCACAAGACTGTCGTCACAAGCAGGGAGGACGATTCTCCAATTGCCAGCAAGAACGAAGTTAATGACTACATTCAACAAACGGCCGACATCCTCTCTGAGACCGTCAAAGAATTCCAAGACATTCGAAGACTCGACAAGGACGAGAAGAGCAGTGTCGAGCAGCTCATTGCAGCCAATCTTCGGCTTCTTCGAACCCTGAAGGACAGGCATGCCGCCTTAGACAAGGTCGAGCACGAGGTTCGAACCGAGCGAACTCGTTCCTCTGGTCCGTATACCAGCATCAATCGATCGGTAAGTTTGGGATTCGGCATTTAGCCTACCAGCCCTGCAAATACGTAGTTGTTAGCAAATACTCGAAGGTGGATAGAAGGCTAATGGAATTGGTTAGATTTACTTTGATACCCCTAGTGACACACCCCCACACGCCTCTCGTATCACATTCAAGGACTCCGTTCGTCGCAACAGTGATGACATGGATGGAATGAGCACGATCTCTATTGAGTGGACCGAGAGGAAGGAGGAACGGTTAAGGGAGCTGGAGAAGCTTCTCAAGTCTGCCAACCGTGCTTGGAGTGAAGAGCAGAACATCTATCTCGAAGAGGTACATTTCACCTTCATAATCTACGTAAATCTAGTAGCCGCTCATACTAACACCATCTATAGCTCGAACAACTCCAAGAAGAGAAGAGGAAGCACAAGAAGAAGCTTAAGAATGAGCAACGTCAGATGGTCAAGATGGAGCGCTCTCTGTCTATGTCTAGTGATAGAGAGCGACGAGTTTCCACCAGCCGAGAAAGAGTAAGTCCCTGATCGCGCCCGACAACCAAGTTAGTATATGGGAACACGCACTTACATATCCCTTCTCTTCTAGGCCTCGTCTGCAGATACCAAGCGCCGTCTCTCTCTCGGATTTAGCCCAAAGCCGATGTCACGCACTGGGTCCTCCAGCGGCTTCCTTGACCGTATCTTCCGCGTCGGAAAATAAGCATCTCGCCCACCCCGACACTCACCATGGTCCAGTCGGTCTTCATACCTCACGATTTTACGACTTAAAAGTACAGCGTCATACTCACCCCGGATTAAAAGTGCCTACTTTTGTTTAGTTTCCGTTATGCTTTTCTTGCAATTTGTTTACAGCAAAAAGATACCACAACAGCATTTAGCTTTAATTGTTTAATACCTCCTACCTGAAATCGCTCCTCACTCTTATTATTTCGTTTATCATTTATTATCACTCTTAGTCTACAGTTTCTTACTCTACCAACTTCGTGTTCAAACTTGCCTTGAGTTTCTTTTTGCCATGCACATATTTAACCACAATTGTGGATTTTGCTATTCTTCTGTGACGACAGACCCTCGCAATCAGCCAGTGCTGATACGTTGCCAGTTTTCTTTTTTTAGCTTAGCTATAGTGGTATATAGTAGTTAGTATGAATGAACAACGTTCTTTTCAGTCCGAATACTCTCCAATGAACATCGAATAGACTCGTACAAGACATGCGGCGGAGTAATGCATGTAATCGACCCCATGACCGGAACCAACATGGAACATAGATGCCTCCAATGGTTTCAAATCCATGTGTTCATATGAGTTCATCATGCTGTGCATTATACTATTTCCGTCTCCTCGGAATATTGTAATCAGCACTATAGGATAGGCTGCTAGTTCCAAGTGGATTCACGATGCGCAGCACATTCCTACCCAGTGGGCCTGACTACGGATCAGATAACCACTATCATCTCTCTAAATTTGATTTCCTCCTTCGCCACACCGTCTTGGTGAATCACCAAGCAGAGTACCGAGGGGTACATCTCTCCCCACTATACATGTACATGTTACACAAGCAAACAACCTGTCGCAAGTTAATTTGCTGAAATGTAGCGGATGCCCCACTCCCATTTAATAGCGTGATCCATACTTTTAAGGTTTTAGTTGCGGGAAAAAAGCCGCATTTCTTTTCGTCCCGTGGTCGTCAATATAGTGGCCGGCCGTGCTTGGTGCATTGCAGAGTGGGATAGGTATTGAATCCACAACACTGGTTTGGAGCCTGCTGTGTAACGATACCCGAGGAATGGAGACGGCCAAACTGCAGGGATTTTTGCATAGGTTGCTCGGTAAGCGGAATGACAACATGGCGGCGTGAGGGAGTGAGAGGCAGCGGTCAGTTGCCGACCTAGTTGGATTTTGGGGGGGCTTTGACCTAAAAGAACCCTCGTAGGGGGAGTTGTGCACTGTGGGCGCTTTTAGTTGTGGAACTTCAATGTGAGGCTCAATGGGGGTTAGGAAGCGTGAACCGCATATAATGGGTAGTTTTGTGTAATCTGCAAGGGTTATGAGTTTCAGGCGAGCTCTTCATGACGGATATTTAGGAGGGTTCGTCTCTGTAATGGTCCAGTCGCAACGAGAACTAGTATTGGAATCATTGCGGAGGATAGCCGGAGGTTTTGGGCCTAGGATTTATAGCTAACCGGTGACCTACAAAGTACCCCTGTACTAGTCTGGAGCCCTTAATCTTAAGAAATCAGACGAGAGGAGAGAACTACAGTCATGAACTGCTAGGTGGTAGCTATAGTTTAGCCGAAAACAATTTCTCTTGTATGGGAATACCATGTTGTTCCTAAAACTCTTCTTCCAAAACAAACCAGATAGGGTGCTGCACCCTAACCAGCTGGATATTTTCATTCCCAAAAATCCATCTGACACGTATGCTGCATTCGCCGGCAGCTTAGAGTCGTAAAACTCGTCGCCACCCAAGCCCGCTTAAAGTTCTCATATCATCCCAGCCAGCCCAAAACTCAATGTACAGGAGCAAGAATATCGCGGGCGCAACAGAACTGGATAATCCTTTCCAAAACGGTCTGTCCATGTTGTCGAGCGGGGTCGGATTGGGTCTATCAGTGCGCGGTTTTTGGGTCTCAGAGGAAGGGTTACTGTTGGTGGACTGCTTTGTAGGCTACGTTAGCAAAGAAGATCGTATCGGCGAATGAGTGCATATGTGCAGCTGAGACATACTGTAAACCGGGCACGAGGTAGGCTCGTGGTGATAGGATTGAGCTTAAGCCTAGCAGTGGCAGAAGTACGGAAGAGATTAAGGCTTGTTCTCCGAAAAAGTGAGGCCATCATGCCGAGAGGCCAGTGGTAGATAGAAATATAGTAGTCGAGCGGTTAGGTGACAAATTGAAGAACCATATGTTTTACCAGACGGCATCTATTCGTACTCGCAGATGACCACAACGTGCGGTAAGGTTGATGTGTGTCGCTCGACGTTGACGTTTGGTGTAGGAGGACTGTGGTTTTGGTTACGAAACATCATGTGTGGTACCTTCTTGATGGTGGATGAAAGATGCAGTAGGTATAACATATAATCCGCTTCGTATATAGGGATTCGCAGTCATCACGACGTCGGTCTAAGAATAATGAGCATTTGTTACACTCTGTTGGATTTTTTGTGTTGCTGTTCCTCAGCCCAATTCAGATGGAGGTCTCGTGACGAAGCTTAAGCTGACCTCCAGC
This sequence comes from Arthrobotrys sinensis, assembly GCA_036971225.1. Classification (NCBI taxonomy): domain Eukaryota; kingdom Fungi; phylum Ascomycota; class Orbiliomycetes; order Orbiliales; family Orbiliaceae; genus Arthrobotrys; species Arthrobotrys sinensis. Next base: position 2,194,541 of record JAJTTV010000002.1, on the reverse strand, counting down.
TTCCCCAGCACCAGTTCTTCGTTCAGCAACGAGACACCGATATCGCCTCGACACGAGCTACCCATCGCCGCCTCCACTATCTTTCTATCTTGTGAAACTCGTTTTCACAAGAAGAAATATCACGAAGAAAAGTGTATCGATCACATGTTTCAGCCTTTTTTGTGGCGGTCCACAAACCAGGGCTGGGTCTAAGCTTCCTTAGCTCCATGCATTTCTACCGATGTCAACCCTAGCTGCCCAAACGAATCCTAGATAATGCATAGTGAATACGTATACGGGCTTGGGAAGCACTGAAGCTCGCACGAACACGAAGGGCGAAAAGCCTTAAAGTCACAATCACTGAACACATGGATAAATCGGCACATTTTTTGATGTGGTAATCCCCAAAGATACGACGTGAAGCCGAAGGCTTGCTCAAGCCACGGCCGGAAGGGCCAGAAATCTGGGAATTTCAGACGAGTCGGCCACCTGACTAGGCCGAATTTGGAGTCGGCAGCGCGGGATGATAAGCAACCACGGTTGTACGACAAGGGGCAAATCAGCCTTTTGTCCTTGCTGCCGGGAGAAGATTCTTCATGAAATTCATGAGCGTGAACATCTGATTATATGGCAGCAATCGAATGCTGCCGGATAGTTGGCCGAGTTCAAGCGGCCGAGTGCTAGGCATCCGCAAGTATCGAGAATCGTGAGTTTGCACAGCTTCGATCTCGCTGAGTTGGATACCTAGGCGTCCAAGAGTTTCTTGTGTGGTTTGATCTTAAATGACTGGAGGGTGGGATAAAAAGTGGAAAGGTCGCTGCTGATAGTGGGGGTCTCCGCACAGATATCGGTTTTAATCCCAATCGCGCTGGTGATCGAAGATTGGGCTCCAATGAAAACGGAGGTATCGGAGAGGAGTTGGAACAAGAGACATCTTTCGCTTTTGTTTTATGCGCTCCAGAACAGGACGATTTCAGGAGAATGAAATAAAGAGATGAATTAGATGCAAGGCCATTGCTTTTGAAAAGCGGGGATGCATGTCAGTATTTATTTCCAGCAACCCTTCATTACCTCTGTGAGCGCTTCCCTAATAGCCGTTCGTTCCTTCCCTATCGAAGTCTGCTAGCGGCATGCCCTCCACCCGATAACGTGGCACAACTGCTAATTAGCTTGCCGGGACTCGCATTAGCAACAAGAGAGGGGTTTGTTTCCTCCTTTCGACTCCTCCTGCTTATCTGCCTGCTTGGTCGCCGTCTTCTCATGATCGCCGACCACTCTTTTCAATTGTTACGCATCATTTTCTCGAATGACCCAAGAATATTCCTGACAGTTTAACGCACGTAATCCCGACAGATATCCAGGTACAGTGAGGCTCTTGACAGGGCCTTGATTCAGATCCGAAGCCCACAGTACATACCAAGCACTGCTTTTCTTCGCGGTTGCCTCTTAGTTTCAGAAAGCGGGTTCGCATCGTTTACGAACGCCTTCACCTTGCGGAAGAGCTGAGGAGAAGCTCACCGAATATCCCCAAATACCTAAATTGCTCAACCAAGCTTCGGAAATTTTCGTTTTTGATTAGGCCCGCGGTTCATTTAAAACCCATTTGTCATCTGAAGTTATCGGATTATCCACATTGGATACCTAGAGGTATGGTGTCGTCTGCCTCCTCTTGCACACTTACCGACAGTTACTGCAACTAGCAATTATTTGTACGTAACAACCATGCTAATCGCCCAATCGATTACTTCCGCGCAGCAGCACATCGTCACCAGCTTGTCGGTTCCAGAACAATTCCTTTGCTTTCGATATCGATATCCCTAATATCTCCTTGTGTAACGCCAAATTCGTTATCTGCGATAATTCGCCCTTTAGCGCTTGCGGCGTCGAGGAGTACAATTCACTTCACGAAACTGCGCCAGCTCCCTTTTCATTCGTTTTTCCTTGCCCTGGTTTCTCTTTCGAAAAAAAGCAGCGCTGTATCAGTATCATTGTGCATACGACCTAGCTTGCTTGTTCTGCCCCGCCTACAAGGTGCATGTTAGGAAGTGGCCCAGGACCTGGAAGGCCTGATCGATTTATTAACGCCCTGTCCCCTACAACGTCTAAAAACGTCTCACGATGCCGGACTTCTCACAACCTGTTGCAATCGCCCAATACCAAAATCTCCAGCTTCACCAGCAACCTCCTCCGCCGTCCGCCGATAATTACGATGAGGAAGAAAGTGGGGCATACAGATACCCTGGTTCTGGTGTCGGCGTGCTGCCTACCACCGGAATGGGATATCCCTCGCTCCCCTTAAGATCCAACTCACACCCCAGTATTCCAACAACCACAGAATACCTGATATCACCGCAAACCATACATCAACCATCTCTATTCCCACCTCCGCAGTCTGCCCCTCTGCCGCAGACCCAAACAATCCCTTCAACGATATACTCCGAAGGCGGCGAACATATGCAAGGCGGCGTGAAAGTCGAAGCATCCCCTCCGCCACCACCACAGTCGGGTAACACTGGCGGCCAGCCATATTTGCGAGTTGCGAGATTTGTAGGCCCTCCTCCTGTCCCTCTAGCGTGTACTGAGTGTCGGAGCCGGCACCTTAAATGCGACGCTGGCGCGCCCAGCTGTTCCAGATGCGTGACCGATTCCAGGGAATGTATATATGTCAAAAGTAGGAGAGGATGGAAGGGGAGCAGGAGACGAACTTCGGCCCAGAGCAGGGCGGGGAGTGTTAGTGGCGGGGAAGGCGGGTTTGGGGTTATGAGTGATGGCGGCGGTAATGGTACAATTTCCAGTCCTTCTCACGACATCGCCCCTCAAGTTCGATACCTCTTTTTGCTTTTTCTAGGTGGAAGAGTGGTGTTGAAATGGTTCCTTGAGGATGTTAAAATGTTAAAAGGCGTAAACTAACATCAGTTGTAATGGCGTTTAGAACGAGGTTCGACATCGCGTGCGTCGTCACAAACCCGGCAAGCGTCTGTTTCCACCGCCTCCAATGCAACAGTATCGCCCGCGAATTCGCCGCCGGTATCAAGGAATCAACCCAACCCGGGGCCCCCTCCACCAAATGCATTGGAAAATGTTCGAAATCATTATCGAGGATCAACAAACTTCGCATCTGTGCATGACCATGTCCCGCCCCAACCAACTGCCAACTTGATACAGCTTTACTATGCATACTTCCACTCTGCACACCCTTTTATTTTGCCACCTGCATACCTTATCAAGACCGCCGCTGCAAAGCTCACGCAATTACTCCCGGTTATGCGATTTATAGGGTCGTTCTATGCACCTTCGGCACCACACCAGTCGTTCAGAGATGCTGCAGATTTTACATTATTCCAACAAAATGCGCCTCGAAACTCATTCACAGTACAGGCGATGTTATTATTCGCTATTGGCCTACATGCAGATAACCTCCAAGAACGTAGCGGCCAGGTCAAGGATATTGCAATCGAAATGGCGCTGGAACTCGGCATGAACCTCGAAGGCTTTGCAGAGGCCGCCGGAGAAGGCGACCCTGTTATAGAAGAAAGCTGGAGACGGACATGGTGGGAGCTATACTTCCTAGATGGAATATTCGCCGGAGTCCACCAAAGGGACTGCTTTAGACTGTGGAGTGTGGAGTGCACAGTTCCGTTACCCTGTGAAGAACAGGAATATCTATCGAGTAGGATACCGCCTACAAGATCGCTGGTTGACTTCGATGAAAGGTATTTCTCAGAAGATAACCGACCCTTTTCGTCATACGCATACAGAGTGGAAGCTGTGCGGATATTAGGGCAGGTTTTGGCGTGTGGAGGTAGTGACAACCCGGATGATCCTAGAGTGGATTCTGCGGACACGAGTTTGGTGAATTGGATGCTGCATTTACCGGCCGGTAAGAAAGAGCTAGTAGATAAAGATGGAAGGGTGGACGAGATGTTGTTTCAGGCACATATGGTGATAAATGCGTAAGCCCTTCCCCTTTTTGTGCAATCCTGAAAGAAAAGGGTCTAATGAGAAATTCAGGGCATCCATATACTTACATCGACCGAAATCGCATCTCGCTATCTCGCTTGTACCGGACGAAACGTCGTGCACACCACCGACCCAGTGGACGACAACATCGAAGCCCGTAGCGTTCCATACCACGAAAGCTATTCGCGCGGCAGACGCAATATCAAAACTTATAACCCTCCCAACACCGCTCATAAAACACACGCCATTTTTCACATGCATCATAACATTAAGCGCAATTGTGCACTTATCTGCTTGCTCATGGCTATTGTATGGGGAGGAGGGGTTTATGGCTAAGGAAAGGATAAGGCTCAGTGTCGGGGCGCTGAAAACCTTGGAGGACATCTGGCATGTAGCCGGATGTGTGCTTATGCAAGTCAAAGTTGTATCGAGAGAAGTTTTCGCACTACCTCGACCGGAGGGAACGAAGGGAGGTGGAATATTAACAGAAGAAGAGTTTGCAAAGTTAGTAGATGATGAACAAGGAATTGAACTGATCGAGGGTGCGGAGATGCCGCTCCAGTGGGATGGCCAGTAAAGGCATATATCAGATGCCTAAACCCGGGGAAATACCGAAACTAAGGCAGCAGAACAAAAGGTGGGACAGGAAGAACAAAAAGATATAAACTTGTTTTTGGCATTTTAGAATTGGCATGTTCATGATATTTACGGTCCTTACGCGACGAAGCTTCGACTGGGATCTTTCGAAACAGCTTGCTTTTTGATGTATTGGCATAGGGAAGTATTTGGGCTTGCGATGTATTATCGCTTCTTCAGTTTTTAGCTAATATAACCTATAATACCATCCGCCATTTGGATTATTATTCCTACGGTATGTCTTTTACCTTGATAGCTGATGAAACGAGAGCATTGCAATACAGCAGAACGCATCAGAATAGTGTACTGGCTGAAGCTTTAATCTGTCCATCGTTAAAACCAGAGTGAATAGACCTAATCTCTAAAAGCATAAAATACTAAAAGGGCACTAGTTAACTCTACTTTAACCAGTACTATAGTGCCCACTTCTCTGATGTAGTATACCCATGTATTGCAATGATAGGTGTTCTCCAAGCAAAAAATATATCATTATCCAAGATGCTACGCTTATGTCCAATCTGCCCATTATCTTACAAATAACCTAATCCATAACTAACCAGAATCTACAAAATAATCGCAGCCAAACCCCATAGCTCCCAGAAACAGTACCCAAAACTTAAATCCCAATCAGCAAAAATGTGGCACACGCAAATCCGTCTCTGCATTCAACCCGGCGCTTTGCTCATCGTCCTTTTTTGGAAACTCTTGTAGTTCAAAGAACTCCTTCACTCCATTGCCAAACGCCACACTCGCTCTCTTTAACTCAGTCTCGTCGACGGCTGCAAAGCTGAGTCTGAAATATTTCCACGCCTCTCGTTCTTCAATTTCGTCAGTTGCCCCAAAGACCTGCCCGGGGCACACTAAACACCTAAGTTCCTCACCCGTTAAATAATCCCAAAGAGCTTTCATGATCTCCTGCCCGTTCATTCCATCGTAGAGCCTATGGATTTCAAAATAAACCCTAACCCACACAAACATACCCCCCATCGGCCTTTCAAACTCATATAGCTCTTTCACAGCCTTGTGTACCAAGCTATATTTTCCACTATCAATGACATTCCCATCTTGATCTACGATCTCCTTCAATCTGATGTTCTTGAGGTGGATCATGGTTACTGTTTTTCCAGCTTCAAGAGCAATACAGAGGGTGTTCATTCGAGATTCGTACTGGTGCCGGAGGAGGGAGAGCCAAGTTATCCAGCCGGACATAGTCCAAGTGTGGACTAGTAGTTTGGCGACGAGGGCTTGGATTGCGCCTGAAGGCATTTGGGTTGTCAGTTCAGAGAGCTTGAGGACACGGTCTATTATCGTTGGGTGGCCAATTCTATAGAGGGATCTTAATTAGTACCAAAGTCCTTGATATACCAAAAGATATTTTGAAGCGGGCCAACTTACATCCACCCAAGTCGACATCCTGGCGCCATAGTCTTGGAGAATGTATCAAACCGCACAACCCGTCCGTCGGTATCAATCGTCATATATGACGGCACCAGAGCCGACAGAAAGGTATCGTTATCCGGGACATCGGTAAACAAATCGTATTGTAGGAACCAGTATGGGTCATCCTCAAGAATTATTATATCGTACTTTTGGCACAGTGCATATATTTGCCTGCGTCGCTTGAGGCTAAGGACACCGGCTGTAGGATTTTGGCCCATCCTATTTTTACAAATAGTGTCAGCATCCGGCCCTTTACAGCTTGGTGATGAAAAAATGACTTACGTGACGGTATATAGAAGGTGAGGACGCGGTCCATCCCTTCTGACATCCCAGGACTCTAGTATTCCCTGAAGACCATCGTCTCCCTCGACAATCATGCCTTCCTTATCAACATCTACTGGTACGACATCTATTCCCCTACAAGCCGCAGCTACCATCATACGCTAGTTAGTACCCAAATACCATCCGAAACTCACAAATGCACATCCGGCTCTGAAATCAATTTGTATAACTTACTATTTACTGCACCAGTGTACACAAACTTCTCCATCAATATCTTATCCCCTCTATACGGATCCGCCAGCACCTCCAAGGCTTTATGAAACCCATCCGTATTTCCGCAAGTTAATATAACGCTTGGCGAGTCATACGGGATTTTCCCTTGGTGTTGGTAATTCACCGCAAAGTCCTTTACGAAGTCGAGGAGCACTGGTAGGCCGTCGCAGGCGCCATATTGTAATGCACTTGCGAGGGAAATATCTGTCGAAGGGTCTGGGGAATTTGGAGGAGGATATTTGGGGATTGTGAAATGAGTGGGCTTTTTAATGGATACGAGGAGTTGAAGGAATGTCGTGTGTAGGCTAGTGGTAAAGTGGTTTGAAGTGAGAGCGGTGGCGGAGAGGGACTCGAACGGGAAGAAGGAAGGATGCGGCATGCCGCCGGCGAGGTTAGTCATGCCTGGGACTACTTCATATCAGTTTTCATGCACAATATATTCAATACACTTGGATGCCCGTAACGGACATGTAAAAGCGATAAAGGGTGAAGTTAGATTCATACCGGCACCATATTTGTAGAGTCCCTTTGATTTAGACGGTCTGAATCTTCTGGATAGTGGTGATAGATGATGTGACAGGTCAAGTGGTTTAGGTCTCGGAACTACTGGCAGGAATTTCGAGTTATCCTCGACCTTATTCATCTTCTCGTTCGCCGTTTGATGTAACTGACTTGCGTTGTAATTCCTCTCCGCCAAACTCGATGTTGTAGAAAGTTGGAGTTGAAGCTGGAGCTGTAATTGTGGACGGACGCTGCATTCCACAAAATGTTTAAGGAAGAAAGCGAGATCGTGAGAGACGGAGGACATCTCAGAGGGATTAAGGAACCGGCCCTTTTAGACTTAGTTAAAACACTTAATAAGCTAAATTAAGGAATTTCGCTGTTGGCGCATTGTTAAACGTTACGAAATCGCGGCGAGCCTCAGAGGACTCGCGTGAATTCGGGACTGGCTGCCGGATCGAGGGCCTCTTATCTAGCTATTCTCTCGATGCTCTATTCTTCGAAAGCAATTGAGGCAATTCATTGATGAGCTTTCCATGTTTCCCCGCTGTGGATACGGGGCGGGCGAAGTCATCACGGAGAACACGTCGACGAAACGTCAGACTATCACACTCGGTGCTTTGGGGATGCAGGCTGGCCTGGGGATTGGATATGTGGACTGCGCTGTCAAGAATTGACTGGATCGGTTGGGCAGTTCCCTAATGTGATGGGATTCAGATACCTCGGCTTCCGATATTTAAACCGGAATCACAGTTCGGAACCAGTTGAATTCAGCTTAAAAGAATCAGTTGAACCGCCTAGCAATCGATTCAGAGACGTCTAAACTCCCATCATCACGAAAGATATGCTTTATGATGAGTGAGCTTCACCCTGGGCTTTTACTTCAAGGTTTCGTATCGTCGTATCCTGGGCTGTCGCACCCCTGCTTTAGCTGCCAATTTAAGCCTCGAATCCCAGCAAACCCGGCTATCCAAAAGAAGCTGAGGCAAAATCTAAAATCGAAAAAAATTTGAGCAAAAAGATGATCCCTCGAACCAGATTCGAACTGGTGACCTGCAGGTTACGATGTTGATCAGAAGTTGACTTCTGAAGACTTTTACAGCCTGTTGTGATACCAACTACACCATCGAGGGTCGTTATTTGATGGAGGCGGAGGTGAGATCTGCAATTGATGAAGCCGTGAAGGCAGGGATGCGCCGATATGACCCGAAGATATGTGATGCGAGCTAGTCGGCAACCCCACTATCGTCACTTTCGACGTGGAGGAAGTACTTCCTAAACAATCGTTCACACAGAGGTAGGGGCATTGGGTTGAAAATTTAACTACGAGACGTTGACATTGTTGCATTTTGGCGGGTAACACAAAACTTCCTTTTCCCCATACGGCCCATGCATGTTACACGGCTACGATCTACCATAAGAACGTCACTATCGATATTTATTTCCTAGCTAGGTAAACCTCTTATTTAAGTAAGTAAGCACCTTAGGCTGCAGTTAGTGCTTCGTAGGCTGTGGTTTCCTTGATTCGGAACATATTCCCTACGAATATAACTGATCATGAACATACGAGCCAAGGCTAATGTGGTCAGCAATACAATGGCTTCTCGAATTACCATCTCACCGCCTCTTCTGAACACTTCCACGCCTTGGGCAACGTCTCTATCAGACCTCCAGGCCCTTTATAGTAACCCCTCCACTGGTGCAGTCACAACCCGTACCTCCTTCCCCATCACCGGGTTCCAAGATGACCCCTCGATCCACCAGCATGCCTTCCTCCCGAACTCTTCGTCTCTAAACACCTATGGGTACTCCCCTCATCCACTACCATACTACCTCACATCTATAGAATCAATCATCAAATCTTCGGACCTCCCACAATCAAAACCATTCATCATATCTATCACTGGCACATCCTCAGAAGTCAGCTCTTCAGTCTCCACGATCTCGAACTGGGCGTTCAAAGACAAGTTCAAAATATACGCAGAAATCAATCTTTCATGCCCAAATATTCCTGATAAGCCACCACCGGCGTACTCGTCATCGGGGCTCAAGCCTTATCTACGAGAACTACGTGACTTACAACAATCCCTAGAAGTCACAATGGTGCCAGTGGGAATCAAGACTCCGCCATATACCTACCAAAACCAGTTTGACGAACTAATATCCGCAGTGGAAGAGTTCCCTGGTGTATTGTCATTTATTACGGCGACAAATACCCTGGGGAATTCGCTATTCTATTCCTTCGACCTCCCAAATACTAATGAAGGGGATTTAAATTCAATAATCACATCTGCGGCGGGAACGGGAGTTGGTGGCCTGGCAGGGGAGAGCATTCATCCATTAAGTTTGGGGAATGTATTTACCATAAGGAGTATGCTGGATAAGAGTGTGCACGAGGAAGTCAGGGATATAGTGGTCATTGGGGCTGGTGGAGTTGGGGATCGGGCAGGGTATAAGAGGATGAGAAAGGCGGGAGCCGCAGCAGTCGGGGTCGGAACTGCTTTCGGGAGGGAAGGGGTGGAAATATTTGGGAAGATACATGGTGACGGCCTAGAGCTGTTCTAGAAAGATGGGTGTCTATCTGCTATGACAGCACTGTCACGATAGATGTTAGGATTAATAAAAATGTTTTGTAGGCGTCCCGTGCATGCACGGAAGATGGTCTTTTATTTCCTCAAATATTACCTAGTACATTACCCTTTGGCAATCATCTCCGCCCCAGCTTTGACAACCCCTGCAAACCCAGCCGTCTGAATGCTCTCATTCCCTCCAGCCGCTACCCTGCCTTCGATCTCTGCCATACCCGCCAGCCACTGCACCCTCACATGCGGTTTAACCTCGAGCCTACATAACTCCTCCGCCACCGCTTGTAAGATATCTGTCAACGCCAGTCCCTTCAGGGTTTTTATTCTATTCACAGTAATCAACGCCGTGGTCATATCCTCCGTCAGAAGCGTATTCATTATTGCTTGAATATCCTCCGGGTGCGGCGCTGCCACACAGTCGTATATTGATGTCTCCGTGATCAGCTCTCGTTGAACATCCGGGCCAGATAGTGCGACGCCGTTCTTATCCAGTGGCGTAGATCCCGCAAAACATGCTTGTAGAACATTCAACGCACGTCTCATATCGCCTCTTGAAAGATATAGCAGTGCATCCACAGCTGTAGCATCGATCCTAACCTTTTCAGATTCTATAACGTGCTCTACTCTTCTTCGTAACGCAGGAATCGGAAGTGGAGAAAATCTGAAACGGGTGCATCGGGATAGTAACGCGGCATTGAGTTTGTGGGTATAGTTTGCTATGATGCAGAATCGAACGTTGGAAGTGTATTTCTCCATGATACGTCTTAGAGCGTTCTGGGCGGTCGAGGTCATGGCGTCGGCTTCGTCTAGAATGATAAGTTTAAATTGTGCAATTGAAGGAGCGGAATTTGTAGGTTCCAGTTTGGCTGATGAGAAAATCTGCTTCGTTGAGGCAAATGTTTTGATCTGTTCTCGAACCACATCGATACCACGATCATCGGATGCATTCAGTTCTAAGACGTGATGGCGGAGGGCAGCTTCGGATTTGGTATTATAGATACGCCGGGCAAGGGCTAGAATTGTAGACGTTTTACCAGTTCCAGGAGGACCATAGAAGAGGAGATGTGGGAGTTTCTAGCAAACTGTGAGTTCCCAGTATCGTATAAGGGTGTCTTGGGCAACGTACGTTCTGATCAATAAATTTGTTTACTACAGTCGGTATTAGCATCGTTCAGGAAGTGTATATGCTTATAGAGTGATCGTACTCGTAGTTAATATATCTTCGTGTCCGGATACATCGTCGAGGCTCTGCGGTCTGTACTTTTCAACCCTATTCACAACGCTAGATTAGTATATGCGCCGTGGAACTGAATTTATGGCAGAGCTCACCAAGGCAGCGAATCTCCAACTTCTACCGGCAAATTCGCAGCACTCCGTTTGCCTTTAGCTTCAACTGCTGAAAAGGTTATGCTTGTATCGACGGGACCGTCGTCGAGATCCATTTCGTCGTCCGACATTGTGCCTAGTGTGATTGGGTACGATTGGCTCTATCTAGGTAGCTATGTGCGATAATTCGGAAGAGTGGGATTATCTGTGGGTAGCGATATTTTGGAGCTGGTTGTGGTGGTGGTCTAATGAAGCTTAGTAGACGCGAGAGCTGAGGTTGAGTTGAATTTGGTGGGAAGACGCGTTCGCAACACCCACCAAAATCCCTGCAGATGGCCCAGCCTCGAACGGGCGTTATACTAGAACTCATTTGCTACCGGTCTATCTTTGGTATTCGCTATATCACCAATCTAAAGGAGGTACGATACCATTCGCTTGTGAATTGTATGTGAATTGTATATGGATGCCAAAACTTTCATTGCCGATTGCTCCCCGAAATAATATATCTACAGTAAACCAGCCCAACCCCATTATTAAATAAAAAAACCATTAAAATAGTCTACAAGGTATCCTCCACTGTAGAGATAAGGCCGAATGCATACAAGCAAAAGAAGAATTTGCATGCAGTTACTCCTCCTTAGCACCTCCTCTGAAAGTCTTCTCAGCCTGCTCCACGCTCTTCTTATCGCTCTTGGTCTCTCCACCAGCACCACCCATAAAGCTGGAGGTCTTCCACGGCCTCTTCAAGTCGCCAGCGGCAGGCTGGCCCCAGAGGTGGATCTTGACCAAGTTACCCTCAAGAGCTCCTTTCAACGGGACGATGCTCTGGATCAACAATGGGTTGGTGTATTTCATGTAAAGATGCATGAATCCAACCATAGCCATACCGGTCAATTGGGATTTGTAGAGAGATTTCAGCTGGCCTTCATCGTATTGACAAATTGTGGTGGTGACAAGTTTAGGTTCTTCGCCGGAAAGTGGGGCAGCAGGCTCGACATATTTGAGGGTGGTCATGTCTGTGAATCGCAAAGAATATTAGCATCAATCTGCCACTTCAACAATTCGAAGCCAAGTAGGGTGTGATTAGTATCGTACCATTCTTCTTCTTGATCTGTTTCCCGACGTAGAGGTACAAGCAGACAATGACGATGTTAGAGAGAATGTAGAGACCACGGACAGCCCACAAGACGTTCTCATCCTCGAAGGGTATCTTCTTCGCGACTTGCATCAGTCCGAGGACCACGACGATGTTTGAACTAAAGATATGAAATTAATCCGTTAGCATCCGACGTCATTCCTATCAGTGTCACGAGCTTCCCGTCGCCGGGTTTTTGTCGCAAGAAAAACCTACACTTGAGGGTTTAAGCCGAACATTGTGGCGAGAGGATGATTAGAGATACAAATTTAGTGAAAGAAGCAGAGGTACCGGTGATGGAGGACACCAAAGGGAAGAGTAGACACAGGTTTAAGTAGGGATGTGGGATGTTGAGGAAAAGGAGACCAGTCTTTGTTTCTGGGTTGAGTTAACACGGTTGTCAAAGGCCGAAAAATTAGGCAGGTGCGGCGCCGTCGAGTTTAGCGATGCTTCCAGAAGGTGGCCAAGTTACGCAAACACTCGCAATGCGGTCACGTGAGGGTAAGCACGATGTTCCCATCGATTGAAATCTAGCTTATTGCACTACAGTTCACATGGGCATTGGGAGCAGTATAGAATATAATTGCGGAGTCGCTTTGCGCGGTAAGTTATACGGAAGGTGAAGCCACCATGCAAAAAGCCGAAATTCGGCCCCCAACAACCAGGACTTATGTAACACCTCTAGATCACAAGTTCTTTCCCATAAACTTTCTCTTCGTAAAGCTAAGCCACCACTATATCGATTGTAGTTTCGTTAGTCAGATACCAGGAATCCATATTGTATGACAGGATTATTCCGCGTTTCCTACCTTCGATGGCACGGTCGCTGATTCAAAGTATACCCTCGACAGCAACCTAATCGTGAGCTCCTGTCTAATTTGGCTGATGTACTGTCGAAGAGTATCCGCTTCGTTCCTATCCCTAGCTGGCGCGAACAGAGCATTCAATGGGAATGTCGGGTCACCAGGTAAAGCAAAGTGCTCAAGAGCCAGAGTATTCAAAGCCTATAAGAACCAATCCAGAACACCGTCAGCTTGTCCATTCCTCCAGGTCCTCTCCATAACGTTTCATATATCACGTCTCAGGCCGACAATTACCTTCTCAGCTTCCCTTCCTGACATGTTTGGCTTGATCTTCCCCAGACACTCGCTGATAAACAGGATGCCATAGATCAACACCCTATCGGCTGGTCCCTTGATTTCAAAGTTTCGGAATAGAGTATTCGCCCTGAAGAGCACCAGGGTCTCGTCCAGGATATCGTACGACTCCGATTCCGGGTCGACGTGGATCTCGTCATCTTCGGGTCCGAGTAACGGGAGGGTATAGGCAGGACCACGGGTCCTAGTTCGGAGAGGTAGGAGGGCAAAGTTGCCTACAGTTCGTAAACCAGTTTCCGTTAGTTTTAGTCAAAGGAAATGATTGCCCTAAAGCTCGTTTGCGGGGAATCGATAGCTGACGTAGAGCTGCATACCTATTATCCGGACGTCGGTGTCACTAAGGAAGCTGGAATGGTAGGCCTGAGGTACATTAGTATCAGGAAGATGGATGAAAACACCTATCGGGAGCAATTCGTACCGGCATGATGAGTATGGTATGCTGGTTGTCGGGTGGAGGAGCTATGGGAAGTATGTTGACATCAGGGCGGGCCTCGCGGCTCTTTGGAGCTTAACTGCGGCTAAGCTTGGGGCGTCACTCGCCGCTGGGTGGGGCTCAGCCATTGGTGCCCAAAGCTGCGCAGGGCCCACGCATTTGGTGTCATGGGTGGTCAGCATCCTCTTGGCGTTAACTTCACACAAACACCACACTGCACCGCATAAAATATCCACAGCATATCTCACTTTCATTCTCAACTGATCAAAGAAATCAATCAATCAATCACGACCCCAAAGCCCTCTGAGGGCTCATACTTCCTAACTCACAGATCACAGTAAGCATCCTGCGCTCAGCCTAGCTATAGTCTTGCAACCCGTCTCCAGAGGCCGAGCACATGCGCATATGCATCCAGAATAGACAATTGTATTTCAGTGATGTCAACAAATCTACTCCGCCATTTGAACTTTTCAAATCGATATCGGTATCCTCCGGGTCCTTATTTAACCAAATCCGGACAGCTACAGAGAGGTTTCCGAGTTCCCGGATTCCTGGTTTGATATCGTGATATCTTGCTTTTCTGGTGCGACTCGGACCTACCGCGAAATTAACGCAAATTAGGTTACACTAAGGGTTATCCTGTCTGAGAGGACTCGTCCATCTACAAGTTAGGCGTTCGGCTGACAATCTCCATGAAGGTTATTCTTTTAATATTATTGCCATATCCAAGGTTTCGATGAGGCGTGCTCAATGGAAAAGGTAGCATCATCTGCACCTTGCTGGCCCGGTAGCGATGGCCGACGATTGACAGCACTTCCTTTCGTCTATGTGCGTCTGCCGCAGTGCCATCATGTCCGATGTCTGATTCGAGTGTGCTTTGACCTCGCCCGCAGCTAGATGCAAGTAGTTGTTCTGCACTCCTACTTGCATGTCGTGCATCAGTTGTACACTTCCAATGCAGGGTGCCAAACATATTCATATTTATTCTATATCGCAATCGACTTGAGCGACGAGGCGATGAGCATCCGCGTCAGCAAAAAAGACACTCTGTGATATCTGAAATTGCGAATAATTGCGGGATTTCGAATATTTCATACATCAAAGGAAAAGAATGCGATTGTATTTGCTGCGCGGGTAGCTTGAGTAATCATTCCAAGATAACGGATGCAAAACGAACTGTGCCGACGAGGCACAAAGTGAACTGGTGCAGGCTTGATAACCTCGAATATCTGGTAGCGAGCCCCGCTAAACAGATACCAGACATTCGATACATTTTGACCCCACCAGCCTTATGCAAATTAGTACAACTGAGTTCCATGGGTGATGTCCTGATGCTAAACTCATAGTCTAGAGCAAACAGGGAACTCCCTCGCAACTAGACCCAGTCGATCCGAATGAACTCGCAGGCCAAGCCAGCAAGCAGGCATTAAACGACGGGACGTTGATCTCGTTCTCTGCAGAGAACTGTCGACAGCTCTAGGTTTGCCCTGCTATGCTATCCGCTTCTCCCCTGCCAAAAATATCTCACACTGCCTGCTGCAGTGCTAGCTCCGTAGACGGGCATCAAACTTGGAAACCGGGGAACAAACATCGACAAACTTAGCAGGTTCGTGCAGAAAATAGAACTCAACCGAGGATTTCTGCGGAGTTCTGCGACAGCGGCATCCCAACATGCGGGAAAGGCCATTCGATTAAAATATGTGTGTATCTCTTCACATCGGAATAAATGTCTTTGAGCTCTCGGCCTATCGATGCATCTGCACATTTGATCACACTTGAACTCCTCTCCGTGGCTGCTGATGTTGTTTCGTCTCTTTTAGCCTTTTGTGCTTCGGGAGCTAAGTAGCACTTTTTGATGGCTTACCTTTGTTAAAAATACATTTGACATTGCCCTTCCAAGCCATCTCTCAAATTGATGCCGATATCTATCGATATCTTCATGCACGTTTGGCGAGGCAGGTTCCCACATTCACCTAAATGATTGGCTATCTTCAGCCTGGCCCCAAGCGTTCCGATAGGTTGGTTTAATACTCTTTCCAGGGAAACTCTCTGGTAACGGGGCGAAGCCTTCCCTGACAATAAAGGAATACATGCCTACACATCTTTCTTATCCCGAGAGGCGAGCTGCTTGCTGTTGCTGTCGCTGCGACATCCTCACAGTGGGTTGGTCCGCATGCGAGTGAGATTTCGTTAGAGAGATGTCAAGTAATCAACATCCCGGAAGGAGCGCCTGCTTCCGTTCCGTTGAGCTCGAGCCATCCGACAGCAAAAAAAATTCCTGGGACGTCCGTTGAAACTTTGGAGGCGAGTCTTATCCATTTATTTGAAAATACTGGGCCTCGTAGATTAAGGAATCAGTAGGCCGTGGGGGCGCTGTCGCCGGCGACACAGTGATGAGTGAAGCATGAAGGAATAGTGCAGGCCGTGCTATGTATGTGTGTAACCTCAAGCTTAGCTTACTATCAAGCGTCGCTTCAGCTGCTGCTCGAGATCCTCTGAGCTGTCATTGCTACTCCTGCATAAATCTCGATATCAAATAGACGGGAGAGAGCAGCTTGCGATTTCAGATATATTCTTCCTAAAGCCTAAGTTCTTGATCTAACTCTGATTAGTTGACCGATCAGCGCTCGTGGTGAATATTCGTATCGACATTAGCCAAAGTACTCTTCTATAGTTGGGTCCATATCAGCTGTATTATAGTACTGTATATATATAGTCACAACCTTGTATCTAAGTACTGTCGACACAATTGCGAATTGCGTCACTGAGGGTCTCCCAAAGAGGGTGTGTGGGATTCTTCATGGCGAAGCTTTGAAACTGTCAAACCATGCAGGCGCCTGCAGCGGCGATATCGCGATATATCGATAGCAAGTACCACGGCCAAAAAAAGTACAGCTAAAAGATTTAGTTTCATGTTTCGCAACCTTTTGCCTTGGTTAGGAGAGTATCAGGAATCCAGTTACCTAGATCCACATATTGCTACTTGGTTCCTGCCCTCACTTAATTATTTCGTTGTCCGCGAAGCCCGAGATTTGCTGCCTGAGAGTTTTCTTGGCTTGGTAGCCGGATGTTTCTCAAGATGAAAGCTTCTTTTAGTAGCATTGTGCGACGTTGGGAATCGAAACCTCTCTTTCAATCTTGTTACCAAGACGGAAAAATCTTAGGGGTGGTTTATCGAATAATCCCGAATGCCATCAGTCTGAATGCAAGAATCCTCGGGGGTTGGTGGAATAAGCTTTCCATAAATTTCCATGTTATCAGCGTGTTGAGTGCCAGGATTTCGATGTTTTGGTGGAGACACGCCACTAGGAGATATTGGGGGAGTGGGGATATGTCTAAGGGATTTGCGGAGAGGGTTTTGGTGGAGATTATTCTAGGCCGGGGTAGCTTGGCTCTCGATGTCTATCGGTCCAAACCCTCAAGAATGCAATTTCTCAATACGAGATAGCGAAAGTTTAGTGAAAGACACTTTGGCGAATTTGCCTCTCGTAATTTAGATCAGCTCCATTCCGGATATCGATACTGATTTGGATCGGCACTGATATTCCGTGATAACTGATGAGCTATTGTCCGCTTCTCCAGATCCATCAGCGGTTTCCCAATCTCGAATAGATCACACCAATTTAGCACCGATACAATGCTTACTGTGTCATCCACAATAGCTAAAATGCATTATACCTGACTTGCCCATACAATGACAAAATATCTTGGAAAGTTTCCCAAACCAGGTGTTCAAGGGTGAAGTAACTGTCAGGTTCCTGGGATGTATACTTAGGTCTCGCCTGGACGCGAGACGGTGACAAGCCTTGCTCGCCCGCACTTGCATGCTGACAGCATCTGCTCAGCAAGTTTACCCCCAGCATCGCAACCATCACCTTTTCAAAGGCATCGATAGGTAAGAATTATAAGGAGGGTCGGATTAAAATATGATTTGACCGCAATCTTTCTGTTCAGTGGGATTCGTAGGTTTAGACGGAGTTACTCAGCGTACCGTACACAGAATTCCATAGCCATTTAAATCGCCTTCGCTCATGGCTACAGCGCATGAAATAGATTTGTTGCCCAAACTAATATAATAGTTCGATGTTTATGGCATTTGTATGGGCCCTGTTAGTGCTGAGGGTTCAAAAATAAGTAGCCGTTTGAAGATCCTGGTGACAGATACAACGAGGGCGCACACAACTCGCATTCGAGTCGAAGCGGGTCGCAAGAAAAGACGTTGTTTCATTCGAATTCGGGCTTCTGCGCGGGATTCTAAAGGGCGCTGTTAGCCCTGGCATCAGGCACCAGGCCAATGGATTCGAACACCCAACCGATGTAAAAGTAGAAACAAAACATATTTCTGTGTATGCAACATATCATCTCGAAACAGGAGCTTAGCCACTCCTGTGAGAAAAAAGAGGAATTGAGATGCGAGCTCAAGGGACGCAATCGCACAATTCGGCCAAGTCAATAGCGCAGCAATTTGAAGGCATTTTGGAATATCTTTTTTATGTGTTTTCCGCGCCGGCGCAATGAAAAATAAGGAAAAAGGAAGTCATACAGTCATCCTCTCGCCAATGCAATGCGTGAAGAATTTGAAGGGAGTTCTGTCAAAGAAGGACGGCCCGGATAATCATAAGGGAATATGTATCCACTTATCACATGAGGAACTCGGACGTCTACGGGCTGAGCACTCGAGTGGAGTAGTAATCAAATGTGAGTTTTCTTGCAGTTTGCAGCCAACTATCGTTTCGTTATCCATGGCGCACAAGAGCCCTTGGCAATCTATACCAACGACAGAATAGCGGTGGCAGGGTACAGGGAATATTCGTGACTTCACAAAAACGTGTGAGTTACGAATTTCGAGAGCGGGTGTGCAAGGGTGCCACACGCACGCTAGAAGGAGGGGTCTGGACATTGTCTTCCGTTGACCGGTTGTGAAGAGGGTGTGCTGCCGGTTTTAGCTCAGGAATAGGGAAGGCTTTTTGCTTTTGTGGGATTTTTCCTTTTCCAACACGATACTTTGGTTTCAAAGCACTGGGCAGCTGGCCGGCCTTTCCTTCTGGTGCATGACTTGCATGCAGATTAGCAACAGAATGTCATTTCGGCCAGTTTGCCGGTGAATATTGCAGTACGAGCTAGTCTCTGAGGCGAGATGGGTGGGATTTCATTCACTGCTGCTGCGCACTGGGACCAGCAGACAGGTAATGTACCCATACGGGGTCCAAACTTAACTGAGTTCCCCCAATCCACTGCGCAATGCGCTCGAGTCCCCAGGAAAATGGAGAACCTTGCCCAAAAGTATATCTATACCCTGATATCTCGATCCATCCCTCACGACAATAGTGGGGCGGCAACCAGGAATGTCCTTGTGGATCTACAAGACGCTTTTAAGTTTTCCCTTGCTGCATTTCTTTTAAAAACTCCAGGCTTTCTCTCCGCCGGGGGCTTTCTCTTGGGACCATTCGGTTCTGTATTCTCTCATCATCGATCGTTACCATCGACGTTCACGGCTATTATCCACGGGAGCACCCCTCTTAGGAGGATAGGGTGCAGGCATAAAGCTACCCTGCTGCAGGTTTCACTCCTCAACAGTCCTGAAGCTTATGATCA
This sequence comes from Arthrobotrys sinensis, assembly GCA_036971225.1. Classification (NCBI taxonomy): domain Eukaryota; kingdom Fungi; phylum Ascomycota; class Orbiliomycetes; order Orbiliales; family Orbiliaceae; genus Arthrobotrys; species Arthrobotrys sinensis. The sequence goes on along the minus strand of JAJTTV010000002.1, from coordinate 2,175,239 downwards.
CCGCAGACGACGGATTACCAGAAATAGACCTCGAGGTCTTGGGTATAACAAAACCAGACTGTCAGCCAAGGCGAAAGTCGATGACAGTATAGGAAAAATTTGGGAAGCACATCTCAAAAAATCGAAACACCAATTCACACAAGGCCTAAAAAAAATATCGATAGCGGGAACTGGACAAACGGACAAACTTCAAAATGGCTCGCCAGTTAACGCCTAGCCAAATTGGCACAATCGAGGCGGTACAGCGAATGTCCTCGGTTCTGTCAATTATCGGCGCACTATTCATTATCGTCACTTTTCTGGGGTCCCCACGATTTCACAAGCCAATCAACAGACTTGCATTTTACGCCGCAATAGCAAACATCCTTTGTACCGTTGCAACCTCAATCGCTAGAGCCGGCCCAGCTGCTGGGCGAGGTTCTGCGTTGTGTAACATGCGTAAGTGGAGCCGTTTTGCATATTCCCTTCGTCCGAGATGAAGATATCAGGCCATACTAACAAGCCGTTTTCGTGTATAGAGGGATTATTTATTCAAACGTAAGCTTTGTGGAAATCCGGGGTAGCGGGGCTTGGAAATACGGAATCGGCACATGCTAATGAATATAATATAGGTTCCTGCAATCCGATGCCTTGTTCATAGCGTTCATGGCACTGAATGTGTACCTGACCGTGAACCGCAAATTCAGCTCCCCTCAGTTGAGGAAATTGGAGCCTTACTATGTCGGTGTCTCATTTGGGTTACCCCTGATATCGGGACTTGTTCTCCTCTTCGTGCGGTCACCCGGCAAAGGTCCAGTATACGGAGATGCTACTCTCTGGTGTTGGATTTCGCAAGAGTATGATGTCTTGCGTTTGGCGACCTTCTACGGCCCTGTCTGGTAAGTTGGTCAACATATCGTTAAAAATATTGAGGTTTATGCTCATTAATTATTCAGGATCATCATTCTCATTACTTTCATCCTCTATATCGCCGCTGGGAAAACTGTTTTTCGGATGAGAACCGACCTTCGTCGGTTCGATCAAAGACATGGGCACCTTCCGACCCAGTCCACAAGCCAGACCGAGTTATCCACATGTGCTGCGCCAGCTGGAAAATCCCCCATGTCGGCTATCCAAATGACCACGGTTACTCATATTGATCATGCGGAAAAGCCGGAACCTATTGGATGCACTTACCTAGCTGGTGAAAATGAGCCGTACAAATACACGGTTACAATAGAGGCTGCCAACAGGGAACGTCAGGCTCATGCCCGAGACAACGAAATCGAGTTCGAAGCTGAATCGATAGCCGATATTGAGCACGCAGCCGCTAGCGATGGCGAAGAATATCTAGTACCAGGCCATGGTCGGTCGCACTCTGTCGGTTCAGCCACTACCTCGAACTCGAGCACGAAGAAGCCATCATTAACGACGACTGAAACTGTCACACCCGTTGTGATTGCCCCTGCAAATGCAAATCGAAGGGCCCTTGCTGCGAACAGAAAGACTATGAGGGCGAATGCGGCTGCATGGGCCTACACAAGATGCGCTTTTCTCTTCTTCATCGGTCTTATCATTACTTGGGTATGTTTAGCTTCGAACAGCTGAAAATAATCTTTTATTGAGATACTGACAAAACAAATCATAGGTTCCAAGCTCTACAAATCGTGTCTATGCTTTGGTCCACCCTGAACGACAGGAGTTTGCACTATATCTCGCAGCCGCCTTGGTGCTCCCGGCCCAGGGTCTATGGAATTTTATCATCTACCTTGTAACATCGTGGGCCAGCTGCAAACTCATGTGGAGAGACGTCAGCCTTCACTTCGGTTGGGGGTTCCTCAAGAAGAAACCTTCCATTGAAAGTATCCCCAGAGATCGAATTAAGATCGGAAGTCAATGATTTCGTTTGTTTCTTTCATTTGTCGTTACTTTCTGCTACTTTTTTCCTCGTTACCTTCTCAAATTATGGTTGCCGGCGTCTGGATACCCCTCTCGGCTTGGAGTTCTTCATGAAGCTGTTTCACACAATTGTTGTCTAGCACACCCTTGAAAACTACAAAATGTAATTCTCCCCTGACGCTCTCTTGAATTTCCTTTGTTGCGAAAAGAAACACCGAATACCCCTTTCTCCAGGTTACGACTCCATCCAATAAAGCATGCTACCCCACAGAAAAGCATTAATACACATTTTACAATGCACATGTACGAATATACCTATTTCGAGGGAGGTCTACTAGCGATCTACTTTTACCAATATTTTAAATTAATACACGGTTCTCAAGCAATATACACTATTGCATGAACATGATTTTAAAATGGAATTTGACATTTCTAAAGGTCCGTAGAGACATAGTCATAATGTGCCTTGTCAATCTCCCGCTCCATGTGCATATGCATATTCTTTCTAGGCTCCTGCGGAATAGGCTCATATCTAGGAAGTTGAAAGGAGAAATATACGTGTTGCAGGTACAAGTATCACTTGTGTGTTAGACACTCTGGTGGCGGCCTGGGGGATCCCGGATATCTGGCATATCGCTGTGAAAACTAGGCAATTTATCAATTTCAGCTTCAGTGGATACCTATCTATCTCTGTGATGCTGTGGGTCGCCAGCAGAAGAAGCGAGGTAGGCTGTCGTCGGCACTGAGGACTCGGTAAAATGGTTCCGAACAGACGAGATTGGATGCTTGCCATTTATCCAGTACCAATGCCTATGAGCTAGCCAGAGGGAGAGACTATTCCAGTTCAGTTCTATGTTTCCTTCACAAGATATTGTCCCAAGAGACTAAGTTGCAACTTGAATGTTCTCATGACTACAGCTCCTAACGGCTGAGTCGAATAAAATCACATTGATCTTGCAACATCGTCATATATAGCCACATCCAATTGTACCGGCGTTTCGGGATAGATTTATAAATTTACCAGCCGTTTCGCCAAGTTGGAAGACAGGACGAAAAAGATATATCTTGGTTTACGGTTCTTGGGAAAACTTTGTTGGATCTTCAAATATTTGAAATTGTATCATGTGTCCACCGGCCAAGGCTACTATACCAGAATTGAAATATAACGCATGTAGTGCATCGCACACTTACAATAATAACACGCATGGCCTCGAGCTTTGCTGATGAATGAATCCTTTGATCAATTTCATTCATGGAATAACTCTACTTGTTATTTCACGTTGTATTTTGTTTTTTACCCATGGCTGAAAACCATATTTACGAATTCCCTTTCGCTGATGAGGTAAAGATAAGATCCCGGAACCTAGTTGAAACTTCCAACCGCAGAAAACGTGGCACTGATTCGACTAGTCTGATGCAAGGGGTCCCTGAATCATGATCAGGACCAACCGAACTCCGGAATCCTACAACTAACCTAACGTTTATTCAGCTAGCGGTTAGGTCGTAACTAAAGAAAAAGGAGTTTCCTCCGGTGCGAGACTGCTTATTCGTCGAATAATGTGCGATGGCAGATGCCGTTATCCACAATGTATATCCCCAAATTAGTGAATTCAGCTCCCAAGAACATTTCGTCCATCAAGGTGGCGAAACACTCTGTGTTGTTGATCATCTCCACGTTTTTTTAGCCTGTGTAACTGTTGTTGGTCCTTCCCCAGACTACACCCCACACTCGGCGTCTCCGTAGCACTAACACAAGCCAGATGCCTAGCAATTGGCAGTCTCGTAAACCGAAATACCCATTGGCACAATTCCCATTAACTTCTTGGGGGCGAAACTTTGTTTGCGAATGCGACTTAAGTCCACTCGAAATGTTCCTTGGGAATCCGCCACCGTGGGGCCAGAACGTCAGTGCACAAATACCACATCAAAAAGCCATTTCGTCAACTGGCTGTGACGAACGTACGAACCACGGCCGAACCGAAAGCCATCCACCACAATTGCAACTGGCGAACCGAGTGCCGTTAATGAGCAGCTGAAGCAGCTGGAGTCGAGGGCGGTCGTGTGCATGTGCATAACTCCATGCGTATACGCGCCGAATGGAAAGATTTTAGATGTCAGTGCGCTGTATCGACTAAATCATGCCTAAAATCGAAAACCTGGGTTGGGCCCTTTTATCCGGTGACATGTTAACTTGATAAGGACCTTTCCGTTGCAGACAGCTGTTCCGTGCTCCGTACCGTTGACTTACTAGTGGTATGTATCATACTCTGAACAATATACAGGGTCTCCTGACTCGACACCCACAGAGTTATAGAAATGCATGACTGTGTATTAAACTCCGCGGGGTAGCTTCTAGTTAGTGGGTCTCGATATCGACGATATGCCATCTTTGAAGCCCCTGCATAATACAAATGACAATGGCTCGGACAATTTCACTTGAAATCCATCCTCAGGAACGCGTATCGATATATCTCCACTGTGTAAGACCCACTGAACATACATAAACCTTTTTGTTCTTCCGTTTGATTTGCAGTTTTGATACTTTGAAAACTTCAGGAAAAACGCCTGCCATCCGTGCGCCGAAAATCTACCCTTTTTACCTCTAGATACCGAGCACGCCACAATCTTGGAACCCTAATCATTTCAGCCGGACGATTCTGAGAAGTATCACGTTATCCAATTCGATCAATAGTCGTCAAATAATAACATCAAAGAAGAATATTATTAAGGATTACCAACACGGCACTTGCAGCTGTACATGTGCAGCTGTGCCGCTGGAAGTTTGACTGGCCGGAAACTGCAGCTACGATAGCCGGCATAGAACCTCTCAACATCCACCTTTCGATCGAAATCACAAGTCAAAAAGCATCAGATCCAAGTAACTTGGCCTCGAATAAAACGCAACCTGGAGTTTTCCCGTCACCGATCCACATGCATTTAAAACTCGTGACTTTAACCGGGCCATTTATTCTCTAAGTATTAATTTATCCAACAAATCATCCTCGTTGTTGCGTCGACTTTTATGATCTGAATCCAATCCATTGGATAGGAACTACGGTACTCATGCACGGGCCAGCCACCCTCGTATCTCAATATTTTCCATGATACGGATACTGGAACGAGAGAAGGGATCTGAGCGGCTGATCGACACCATGGATGTTTTTAATGTCCCTTCGTGTCCTGGTAAACTTGTGCCTCGAGCATATGTACGGCCGACAGAGTGCAGGAAGCTGCAAGCGCACAGATGCAGGTCATGATAATAACATGAATACATTAACTGGTTCTCCCAAGAGCTCCTAATTACCTGAGAATCATTATTAAAATGGTTATATGATGCAAGAGAAAGCGACGAGAACTCGTAATGCACGAGTATGTACGATGAATCGTATTCGAGGCATAATCAGCCTGATCGAAATTTCTTCCAACCGATATTCTCTTTCAACTTTACGGGTGCAATGTTGAAATCGACAAATCAGTACATCATCCCCCCAACTCCACCACTTTCCTCGACTCCAGGATTTTGACCTCCTTCCTCCTTCCTGCCCCCACCAAACTTATATATCAGGAAACCTATAATAGCCAAAACTGGCAATCCAACCCCCACTGATATGCCGATGATTGCTCCGTTAGACATTCCTCCTGAGCTTGTCGCTGCTGCAGCCGGGGTACTCGTCTCGGCAGGGCTTCCATCCGTGCTTCTCGAAGAAGTTCCAGTAGACGATAATGATGTAAGTGGGCCACTTGTTGAAACAATTACAATCGCAGATGCTGCTCCTCGGTTGTAAACTGTCGTCAATTCCTGTGCATCGACTGAAATCCAGTCACACATCAACCCGTCAGACATGAAGAAACCGTACTCCTCCCATCCGCCTCTCGGGTTTGGGCTATTAACAATTACGATTTGCATTAGCGACCTGAATTATACACATTATGATTGATATTCTTTGCAAATAATTGCGACAGATTACCTATATCAATTCATGAAAAGAAATTGGACATGTCACTCACGTCGGACAACAAAAGGCCACACCATCACTTGTCCTATCCACCGAGAAAGTATATGCCACTGGTGTTCCTCGCACAGTATCTAGTCCCGTTGGTCGTGGCGTATACCCTATTGGACATGCGGTCGCAGAATAAAACCCTCCTGTCGAGTACCCAGCTGGACAACACGACGTCCTGCTAACGTCGCATCCCTGAAACCATTTAAACACCCCAGTATTACTTCTCGTTTCTAACGCAAAGCAATCGGCTGGTAAATCTGATGGTGCTAATGTCCCAAGCGCCGATATGACCCGAGTGGTCTCCCAAAGAGCGATGACAAGTCTATCATCGTTCGCGTCCCCGGAACTTTGGGCGCAAGTGGAAGTTAGCGCTAATAGAAATGTAAGGAACGAAGATATCGATAAGCTTCGATTTAACACGGCCGCCATCTTATCAAAAAAAGAGCGAGAAAATTCGAGGAAACTCTTGAGAACCAATACTTTCAAACCTCCTGACAGGCGAGTCAGACCCAGAAACAAGGAATTGGCTACATTTTATACCGATCGAGTTTCTGTCAGCCGCATGCCAAATACTCTGTGGCGGGGCGACACGGATGCAGCGCCAATGCATGCAGGCTGCGAAGTGAATGATCTTGGCATCCACGAAGCGATCGCGAATATTTGAATATTCGAAGCGTTTCACGGTATATGTGGTCATTGCCATGAATGCTTACTCCGACAGCCGTGAATTACCTGGATTCGAGGCTATGAATTACCTAGAATTTACCTTACCCTACGGCCTACTACAGATGAAAACGAATGGGTTGATAGAATTAATTTCTTGTGTTATTGTTCAATGTCAAACTCGGCTCTTCATAAAAGCAATGCTGTAAAGCTTTGTACGATAAGCAACAAAAAAAGGAAGCGAAGAGGATCATACTGCGAGCTAATACAGACTTCGACTCCGTGCCATGAATGTCGATTCTTCATGATAATCAGATAACCCCTTCATAAGCATGAACAAAAAACATGAAAGTAACGAACAACAGCGAGCAGCAAAGGAATGCGAAGAACAACATGGGAAACAATGAACACTCATGGTTCCTATTTACAATAGAGCATGCTGTCTGATTGCATGCAAATTTTGGCCCCGTAAACCGAGATATCGTTTGTATCGTGGCCGGTCAGTGCCTTAGCGGTTTCCTCTCTCATGGCTATCCATTTGCCTTGGCCGACTATAGTCGTAGAATCCACTAGGTTGCATCAATGACGGCGGTGGTCCTTGTTGTTCACCGGGTCGGCTTGGGTGGTACTGCTGAGGCGGGGGAGGGTAGCCACCGGGTTGTTGTGTTTGAATGTGATGCGGATGCTGATGCATGGTTCTATCGGGATGGATTCTCTCGATTGGCTCGCGATGGATTGGGGGCGGTGCCTGTGATGAAGGAGGAGGGTAGGCACTTTGATAATTTGGCGGCGAGAATTGATGTTGGCGAGAAGACGGGTACTGGCCGAAGTGATCGCGAGGGTCGCGATCCCTAGGATCGACTCTAGGATCGACTCCTGGGTCCCGAGGTGGTTGTGCGTGATGTCGGGGAGGGTGTTCGTGATACGAGGAAACAGGGGGGCCGGACGAAACTTGGGAATGCGGTGGGGGTTGTTGGGGTGGGTAATTTGGATGTGAAGTTGAACGAGGTGGAGGCGTGCGCGTCTGGGCTGGTGGGTATGTTTTCTGGAACATGGTCCCGGATACCGGACCTTGCGGAAGAGGGACTGAGGAGGGTGGCCGCTGCGAGTGATAGAGAGGCTCAGATGGCGTCGGAGAGTGTCTACCGAAGGCATGAGGAACAGCCGCTGAAAGACTCGGCGAATTGTAGTGAGAAACCGGTTCCGGCTGAGGCCGCTGAGGAGCTGGAGGATCTCGAGCCGTATACGACGAGGACGAGGAACTAGTTCCAAACCAAGTTTCATTGCTAGATCTAGCGGCTGGGCGAGGCGGCTCTTCAGGCTCGTTAAGGATCGAAGCGAGACTAAACCCTGCCGACTTGGATGGCGCGGAAGGTGGAGCAGGGGCTGGGGGAGGAGGGGGAGGGGGAGCTTGTTGCTGTTGCTGTTGTTGCTGTTGGGGTGGTGTGGGTGCGCTAGCGGAGGCTTGTTGCGACGGGGGGTACGGTGGTCTTGACGAAGAAGCCGTTCGAAGATGCTGCTGTTGGCTGGGTGGCGGGATCGCTGGTGGGGTATTGTGATTCCCAGAATCGTGTCTCCTGTGAGTCGATGGCTGGGCCTGTTGTTGGACGTGCATGAGATGTGGTTGTCCTTGTGTCTGCTCTATAGGTATCCTTGGGGGTGATCGGTCATCCTTATATGTCGGTCCAAGCACCATCTTGGAAACCACAGGGTCTGACACTGTTCGTGGCGCGGCTTGGGCTGAGACTTGAGGCGAACGATGCCGTTGAATTGGAGGTGACCTCGGCCGTTTATCTTCTGGGAACGCGTGCGAAACTGGGTGCCTTTCAAGACCGGGCATAGGGACGAGCTTTTCACCACTGAGCCGTTTCTCTCTAGGTTCCTGCTTCACCAGATCCTGGAGGTGGGGTGGCTGGGTTCGATACTGGTCTTGGGGACGAGAATCTCTAGGGTCGTTCCGAGGGTCTCTTGGATCGAATCTTGGTGTGCCTGATTGCTCCTGGATAGTGATTTGAGTGGGATGAGCTTGAGCATGGAGAGCCTGAACCGCTTGTGGCTGTCGAGGGGGTTGCTGCTGAGCCAACTTATTGGACTGGGCGGCTTGTTCCTGACGTGCCAAGTGTTCTTGCTGTTGCTGCAGCATTACCCGAGGATCCTGTATCCCTTGCTGTCGTTGCCGTCTCTCATATTCGAGATCAATGGTTCTTTGGTGACTAGCTTGGGAACCAGGGAACTGTCGTGATGGCACTTCGTCGATGTCGCTAATCTGGATTGCTTGAGCAGGAGTTTTCCCGGAGGGTGGTTCTAGCGGGACTCGTGGCGGGATAACCGGCCGATAGTCCTCGATGCCTGTGGCACTCTGAACGAACGGTACAGGTGGCCTTGCAGAAGGTCGAGTTTCCTTAAAAGTTCCGGGCTTGGGTCCAGGCTTCGACTGTATCTGAGCGGGGATTCTTGCTTCCGGTCCGACTGCAACCGTTCTGTTCGGTGGGAATATTGTACCCTGTGGTGGAAGCCTTTGGGGTTGCTTCCTTGCGCCAGGGTCAATCATCTCGGTATCGGGGTCCACAGGTTGTGCTTGTACAACACGATTGGCTTGAGAGTTCGAATTGTCGTATCTCCTCTTAGAAGATGGAAGAATTGGAGGTGGAGGGTGTGGAACCGCTTCTCCATTGGAAATCTTCCGGTTCGCTTCCTCAGCAATTCTCTGATAGTCCTTACCTTGTTCACAGCCTCTCTGGTAGTTATTTCTTACCTAAATTACTGTTAGCGGCGCGCGTTGCTCTTGGAAGGTTGTAGATATCATAAACTAACCATAGTGGTGGTCTTAGTACCAAGATGCTCTGCGATAGCCTCGAAATTGGTACCAAAAGAAGCTAGCAGCTGTGGGAAATCCTGCGTTTCAGGCACGGACCAGTAGCTCGAAGTTACGGGTGCAATAACAACTCCATCCTCATCGACCTGAGCGGCCTTCCTACCGCGGCCTCCTGGAGCACCAGGTCGCCTTCCGGGAGCGATCGGACGAGAAGGTACAATTTCCGGCTGGGGGATCCCTGGTGTGGACATCGGCATTCGATTATGAGCATCGAGATAGGGTTGCGTAACAAATGGTTGTTGGAGGCGGCCAATGTCGTCTTCTAGCTTTGTCCCTGGTTCTTGCTTCAGCGGAGGAGCTGGTTGAATCAACTCCTGGCCGAACCCGCGTGTACTAGGAAGTCCCGTAAGAACACTAGAGGCAGCAGCGCTCATATTGGCGAGGGCACCGAGGGCGTTCAGCTCCTGGGGCGTCTGAAGAAGATCTCCCTTATTTTTGATCGCTTTTTCGGCCTTTTCACTGGCTGGCGTGGCATTCGGTGTCCGGCCTCGAGAGGCACTCTTCTCCTTCTTCTCTTTATCGGCTTTCGGGCCCCCTCGGCGTTTACCAGCAGGCTTCTCGGCGGGGGTCGGAGTAGAAACGTCCTCCACGTTAATAGACGGTTTTGCACCTGCCTGGCGTTTCCCACTTGGTCCGGGTGTCGCGTTATCGTCATTGTCTCCAAATACTGGGGCGGCCGCCCTACGGGGTCTACCCACGGTCGGCACATCTTCAGAATCCACGTCCTCATCATCAAGTGGGGTACCGCGCCTAGCGATCTCGCCCAATGCAGATGCTGCGGATGCTCTGGCTCTCGTAGTACGTGCGTTGGTAATTGCTATATTACGGCCCGGCTTACGACGCCTAGTCGCCTTCGCAGGTCTTACGAGATCCTTATAGGGTGTCTGTTGCTTGGTCTGATAGTAATGGAGAATGCAAGCCTTATAATCACGACCGTCGATACCTAGAGCAATTTTACCCCACTGCTTTGGAAACTGCGCGAACCTTTCCTTAAAGAGTTTTTGTTCTTCCTCGGTCCAGTTGTCGGGTGGTCGTTCGAACTTGAAGATCCCCTTCACGGCAGATTTGTCGGTTATTATGTTGTTTGTATCGACGTAAAGGAGTCTGGATTTCTCTTCGGGGTCGAGAATCATATCAGGAACCACTGCTTCACGGGAGTCGTCGTATTTTTCCTTAGCTTCCGCTTCCGCTTTCTCGGCCTCCTCCTTCTCAGATAATTTCATGATCCTTTCAATCTCGTACTCCGAGCTAACGAAATCACTACTGACACCACGCCCGCTTCTGCGACCAAGGCTTGCCGTTCCCGAAACTTCAAGATTCACTGCTGGCGGAACAGCTTCTGTGGGCGCCGCGTCGGCGGGCTCGGAATCCGATTTCTTCTTTCGCTTCTCTTCCGAGTCAAGCTTCTCACAATCTTGTTTCCAACCAGGCAAATGGTCTCGATATTCTTGTCTTAGTTTCAGCGTTTTCTCCTCAATGCTCGCTTTCCGTTCCAAAAGGTGCTTAGCGATCAGGTTTTCTACCTTCGAGTGCTGGCTAATGTTAACATTCCAGAATTCGTACTCGACAGGTTCCCGTTGGCGGCCAGCAATAAAATAAGGGAGGGACGATGTATCGAAGGTTTCCTTGGTCGAAGCACTTGGCTCTTCCTTGACGTCCGTGACCATCATATCCTCATCTTCCTTAACGATGGGAGCAAGGTCATGTAACATCTTTGGAGTTGACGGTTGCTCCGGTTCTGGTGAACTATCCATCGGTCCAGGTAACCTCGGTTTGTCATCCATCGATTGCGCAGCGAATTCCGCAGCCAGTGAAGGTGACAAACTGTCCTGCTTAGGATCGTTTTGGGTCGAAGCGTCATCTTCCGTGGCTGGTTTCGGTTCCGCAGTCTCGACCTCTCGCTCACGCACAGTTCTCGCTGCCGTTTCTGCTTCCTGTAGGTCCATCTGTTCTAGCTCCACCTGCTTACTCTGCTTCCGAGTATCGAGAACGTTGAGCTGAGATTCTATAGCACCTATACGCTGGTCAATTTCCTCAATTCTCTTCGTAACATCGGAGGAAGTTAGTGCATCATCGTCTTCGTTCGGAGTCTCGGTCTTGACGTTATCAGGCGAAGATTTGGTATCGACGGGGCTTTCTTGCTTAACATTGGGTTCGGGTAGCGTTGTCGTTAGTGGCTCAGATTGCGGTGCATCCTCCATCTCCACGTCCTGAGATTCCAAAGGTCGCGTCGGTCCCTCAACAGTTTGCGATCCGGTGCTTTCCTGGCCTTTCTCGAGATTCTGATTCCCGACACTGTCGGCACTAGGAGCCCTCCCAGCTCTAAGTTCCGCATTTGTCAGTTTAGGGGATGTGAAGGGTTGACCTGATCGATGGAAGTGTCCTGCAGGCCCGGATGGTACGAAGGTTCGGCCGGATGGTCCGGTAGTCATATTCCCGCGACCGGAATTCCAGAGCCCTGGGCGTCGTTCCTCTTCTTCACGCTTAATAGAATACGATGTCGACCCCACTCCTCTACCGAACGGCCCAGGGGCCATCATATTACCTCGACGAGGACCCCAGAATGTACCTCCACCACCACGCCCGGATTGGTTGCCGAATCGAGGCCCCGTGGGTACCGATAGGGGTAATATTTGAGATGGCTGAGATGGCGATGTTGGGGGGAAATGAGCGGGCTGAACGGGAACAGTTTTCGAGGATTCAGTTGATGGCGAAGGAAGAGATGGCGGATTCTTTGTCGTCGGAGATGCGGATAGAGAAGGCTGGTCACGCACGGAATTCTCAGAACCTGTGGAAGGGCGCTTGTCCTGCGGCACGGTTTTGGGTTCAGTTGGTTCTTTGATTAAAGGAGCCTCTTTGACCAATGTTTCTTTCGGAACATCTTTTTTGGTTTCGACAGTATCCGCGACGCCATGAGATGTAGGGGCCCTGTCGAACCTGGATTCTGATACGGACGACTCTTTTCGGAAATCTTTCGCATTTTCCATTTCGATATCACGATTGTCTCCTTCAAAAGATCGCTCGTCGCCACTGTTGACTACTTCGCCTTCTTCAACCGGACTAGGTTCGTCGATAGGGGGCTTGTCATCTATCGTCTTGTCATGTGGCTCCTCCTTGATCAGAGTCCCCGAGTCGTCTTTGTCACCGTCCTTCTTGTCCTTATCCCACCTTGGGCCTGTTGGAGGTACCCTCGGACCTGTTGGTATTGTTCTAAGCGAGCTGTTGGATAGGGCACGTGGACCTAATGGAATATCTCTAAAGGATGGGACACTTGGAGGTGCAGGAGCAGAAAGAATTGGCACAGAGGGTGTTGGTCGAGTTAGATTGCGCTGAAACGTGCTAGGAGTGTGGGGTGGATGAGGAGTTTGTGGTGTCGCACTTTGAGGAGGCTGGTTATCGGATTTGAAAGGTGTATCAGATAAGGTTCTCTCATTATTACGATCTGACAGGGGTGGTGGTGAATTAGTTGAAGGGGATGGATTTGATGTGTAGCGAGAAGAAACGGTGTGCGGAGGTGAATGGGTTGTCTGATGCTGGCCACTTGGTGAAGGTGACCTAGTGTGTGTGGAACGTTTTCTCTCAGGAGGATCGTTCGGGCGAGGACCAACTGTCCGACGTTTCTTATACCTGTATACCATATAGATGTTCAGCAATCAGTCGAGACCAAACAATACCTAAGCTCCAATTGGAATGAACGTACTCGGCAGCCTCTCGTTCCCGTTGCTCTCTAGCGAGTTTGTTCGGATCATCAACCGGCGATACAATTGGCAGCCCTTGGCTACTAATGCTTTGGCGATGGTGGAATTCTCGAGTATTGTTATACGGCTCCCGCGGTTCCGGCCGATATGACGAAGAATAGGAATAGTCACGCTCCCTAGTGTCGCGTGGATGACCGTCTCGCTGGAAATGCCTGTCTTCCCGAGCATTTCTGGCGAAATAGTCCTCCCGATTGTCCCTAGTGTCGCGGAAATCCTCTCTTGGATACCTCTCTATTCGATCATTCCATCCTCTTCTCTCCGGAGGGCTTCTAGATCTCCGTGGAGGCGATGTCCTGCGAGGATACGGCCCACCCATAGGCCCACCAATCGATTGTCTTCTTTCTATTCCATTGCCTGGAGGCCCGTCTCTCATTCGTGGTGGAATCGATGGACGATTGCGATAATCGTCGTAATCACGTGGCGGTCTGTCCCGGAAGCCATTGTAACTATCGTTCACCGGGCTCATTCCTACAGAAGAGAGCAATTTTAGTATACAATTACTCTAATTTTTCCGATGAATGTAAGGGATATGCCGAAAGATATGTTCGGAAAACGATTCAATTTGTCACGTACCACTACCTGCGCTTAGAGGTCCCACGGTCGTACGAGATCTTGGCCCTAGTGGAGGAGGAGACCTCCCTCTAGGACCAGGAGGGGCTCTTCCTCCATAACCGCTGTTCCCGGCACCGCCAGCAGGCGGCCCTCCCTGGTGCGTTAGATACGCCCGCGGTCCCTTAGGCGGCTCTCTTGAAAAGTCTGGCGTTCTCGCTCTCTTGTGAGGTGATATTGACCGGGAAGTTGAAGAAGGAGGCTGATTTCGATTTGACGGCGGGCCTTGGTGAGGAGGAGGAGATTGTTGAGAAGACATCTAATATTTTCCCCAGTCGGGAGGGTGGTAGATATGAAGTCGCGACAAACCCTCGAGTCGCCGATTGGATGGAGACTTCGTTGGAGGAGCGAATGCTGAAAATCTCGGTTAAACGCCTCGGCTGCACCGTACTGTGTCCTGTTGGTTCTTGGGAAATCGCTGGCCCATGCGGGTTCAGTCAGAGCCCCGTGGTGCCGCCGGCGACGGGTGGTCGGGAGAAGGGAAGGATGATGATAATGGTGATGATGATGATGGAAAACGGTGATGGAAAACGGTGATGATAGAAGTCGGAGTTTTTCGAGGTTAATGTTTTGTTGTTAGCCAGGCCGGGCCAGGCTGGGCTGTCACTCTCAAAGTGGCAATGCCAATAAATCCAATGCAAAACTCAAGCCAAAAGTCACAAAGCCAAAAAGGGTGGCAGGATCAGAGCAGTCGCCAAAACCGAGGCTCAGAACGCCAGTCTTTTCCACTCTGACAGTCTCGGAACGGCTACTCGATCAATAGACAGCCGTGATAAGGCCCTCGAGGATGAAATGGGGGGGCAGGAGGTCGGTGAAGGATGCAAGATGGAAGATGGAAAGGTGAGATGTCGAAGTTCTGGAAAAGCCCCATCACGAAAAGGCTAAAACAGCCCAGGCACCGTTTGGGACACGCCCAGAATCTTCAATTTGGAACCAGCCAATCACTGCCAGCCTGGCCAGGTTCGTTCGCTTGAAACATGCACATCCTCGCCGCCGTGGCCTGTTCAAGACGACCAGGGTTGTACTGCTATCAGAAACGGCTCCCAGGGACTTTTAGAACCAGCTGTCGACGCTCTGGGCTTCCACGGATATCGATATACATATATATATTATTCATCGGCTCTCTGCTACAGCTCTGTACGCCGGTTGGAGAGTTCGTAATGTTTTGATCTGGGAGAGATCCCGGAGAAAACAGGACCGGTCTGCCATGTGGCACATCTAGATCTCGGATGTTAAGTACACCCTATCGAAACTGCAATCTAACCACGAGTATTACTATCGATATTAATAGCCACTGGTTCGATGAATCCGGGGTTATATAAAACATACTTAGGTTGGCTTTTTTAAGGAAGCGTGGTTATCCAACTGACCTTCAGCTGCTAAATCCAGCACTTACCAGGATTATCGACGACAAAAAAGTTTTCCATGTTGGAAAGGATGGGAAAATGTCGCGGCAACAGCGAAAAACGAAAATCTCAAGAAAATTATTGGTTCCAAAACGTTAAAGCTGAGCGTCTGACAGACTGCTGACGACGCCCCTATCCAAAAGACGGCCGGACAGAGGACGATGGTGGCCAGCCAAATCGCTCGGGCGGTCGATCATACGCCAGCCGTAATATTGACGAAGCATTACTTCAGCATGACTCGTGATGTTCGGTCGGAGACATTGAGGTTCTCATTACCCCTTCTTTACCTAAAATATTGAACTTTGAGTCTATAAATTCGCATCCAACAGTCTAAATACGAAAATCACGAAGGAGCGCTTCCAGACTATCCCCTGTCCTTCCGTCTTCTCCCGATGCGCGGAACCCACATCACCATTGCATTCCCAAATCCTCCTTCAGTGTTGCGCCATCGAGAAGGGAAGGGAGATTTTGTTGAGGCCTAGACAGGCAGCGGCATTAGCCAATTCATTACCAAATCTCACCACGGCTGAGAGGTCTAGCTAGAGGCAGCTGGCCGCTGGTACAGAACAACCCCTTGGGCATGCGGACGCCCGAATTCCCCAAATCGTGGAGAATCCTGGTTCGATCGGGTCATGTCAAAGTTCTTAAGCTTCTGGTCCAATTTTCGGGCGACTCCCGTACCTGCAGCGCATTTTCTATTCCAACGTCCCAGGCCGGTTGTCGAGCTCTCAACCCAGCTATTTTCTTCATTTTCAAGCCGCTTAAGTTGCAGCATGCCTCCCTCGTAAATATGCAAGGCCGACCAATGACCATGCCATCGTGATACATGATAGGGACTTCTTCCTATCACCGCCCCTTCCGATTTTTTCTCGGCCCATCTCCTTTCCCTGTAGGTTGCAGATAAGAAAGAAAAAATATTTCCCTAAACGAACCGGAACCGCTGTTTAGAACGGACGAGAGACATGGGCACAGTTACAATGGGGTAATCGATACTCCCGGTTATCAATGGAACATCGAATCCAACAACCCTTCCTAGAACGGACAAAGCATGGCGAGAGAGTTTATAGATTTAGTCAGAAAAAGCTTTCTCACAAGAAAAATTCTCACTCCTACCACTGTGAAATTCATTCTTCCAACCCGTGATATCAATGTTTGCTAAGGCGATTTCGGACTTCTTTAGACGCCACACTTTGTCACCCCAGATAACCCATTTTTGATATCCTTGAAGCATGAGCTCACCACCCAGCACCATCTGCTAGCTAGCAAGCGTCGTTCTTTGTTTTCGTTATATAAGCCCTCGAGCTCATCCCTCCTTTAATTCTTCCTCAGTATAATATTTTCGTTATTAAAAAGAGGATCATGCAACGGTCGAAAAAGAAGTTGAATTATAACGTATACAAGTTTCTAACAATAGTTCGGTACAATCACTTTTCTGTAACATCATCTCCTTAATCCAACAACATACCACCCTTCTTCTTCTTTTCGATCCAGTCCCAACACATATAAATATACTACAGTCATATTTAATATCCTCAGAAAACTTCGGAAAATTCAACGCCCCAAATATCATCCACGATAGTCACCGCAAAGATGCGCCGGGAGAGCTTTGTTGAGTATGAAGAAGCTGTGGCCGAATCCAGAGTCTTAATCATCATGACTGGTATGTCATCCATATCCGCGTTGCGTCATGAACCCGATGTCGAGATCCAGCTCCCATCTATAGTAAGTAGTATGATAGGGAGAATTGCACCCTAACAAACCGTTATCTTGTCATCAGGTGGTACCATTTGCATGCGTAGAAGCCCGGACGGCTACGTACCCGTATGTACATACCCGATCCCGTTATCAAGATCCCTAGGCCATGGCTGATAAGCCATACAGGCGGAAGGTTTTCTAGACTCATGCTTGGCCATCCGGCCATCTTTTAATGATAATTCTCCGATGAAAGAATTAATCGCGCGGACGGATACCGGAGAAGAGAGGATCCTCAAATCTTTGAGGACTCCGTTGACGAGCTATCATAAAAAAGTTAGATACTGTGTTTTGGAGTTTAATCCATTACTGGATAGCAGCAGTATCAATGCCAAAGGTTCGTTCGTAATAATATCTGGCCGATGGTTTGGAAAGCTTTTTAACGCTTTAGTCTAGGATGGAAGAAGATCGCTTTCACTATATATAATAATTATAAGGAGTTCGACGCATTCCTCGTTCTCCACGGCACCGACTCTCTAGCCTACACAAGCTCGGCATTGAGCTTTATGCTACAGAATCTCGGCAAGCCAGTGATCTTAACGTATGTTACACCCGTCCTATGATTGCACAAAAGCGTATACGAGTTTATATACTAACCCCAAGTTCTCATACAGAGGCTCTCAGGTATGGCATCTAAGTATAAGTAAACATGGCGGATAAGAGCGATGGTCTAATAATATCATATAGACACCTATGTCAGAGCTCCAGAACGACGCCACGGATAATCTACTTGGATCTCTCCTTATTGCAGGTCATTTTATGATTCCTGAAGTTTGCCTCTTCTTCAATCATGAACTATTCCGCGGAAACCGTGCTACAAAAGTCAATGCCACAGCTTTTGCAGCCTTTCAATCTCCCAACTTTCCACCTCTTGCCACCGTCGGCATCAATACAACCGCTCGATGGGATCTAATCACCCGTCCAAACGCAATCGAGAAATTCCGTGTGGAAGAGAACCTTGACGCACATGTTGCATGTTTGCGGGTATTCCCGGGGATTCTCCCAGAGATGGTAGAAGGTGTACTGAACCTCAAGAATCTTAAAGGATTGGTCTTGGAAACATTTGGCGCTGGGAATTTGCCCGAGGACGAGAAATTGTTGCAAGTCCTGGGCGAGGCATGCAGACGGGGGATCATCATCGTCAACGTTACACAGTGTAAGCTTCCCTCCGAGCTCTTTTCCTCTAATTTTAAATTTGCCATCTAGATAAGCATTTCCATGTTTCGTCTTTATAATTACGTCAAGCCGTGTGGGATGAATCGGGTAGTAGTATTCGTATTGATCGGAATTCGAGGACTAACCTCTATGGTATTTTATAGGCCTAACTGGCACTGTCAGCCCACTATATGCCCCAGGCACAGCGTTAGGTCGTGCAGGCGTCGTATTCGGACACGACCTAACATCCGAAGGTAGACTTTCCATTCACCTTTCGTCTTTCAATCCAATAGACTAACCATAGGTATGACCAGCCGCCCTAACAAAGCTCATTTGGCTTCTGGGTAAAGACCTCACCGACACACAAATCCGCTTCCAAATGTCACACTCCCTCCGCGGTGAACTCACTGAACAATCACAAACCCTCTTCGAGCATCCCGGCTTAACTCCAAAAATGGAATCCATTTCTCGCCTGGGCTACGCAATCCGAGACGGCGACCTAGATGAAATCGAGCGGGTATTGGTCGCCCAGGAAGGGTGGTTACTCAACGAAGTGGACTATGCGGGGAGGACACCGTTGGTAAGCGACGTCCAGTTTTCCCTCGAATCTTCGCCGTGTGATTCTACCTCTGCGTCAGTGGCATCGTCGAGGGACTGCAGTTGTGACCGTGCTCCAGTATCCGCTACCTCTGGCCGGAAATGCGTAGATGCGGCTGTACCCTTCAGCGATAGAGAGGACGTCGTAGGTGTATCGGGAATGAAGCAGCAGGCATCGCAGTTTTTGCCACTTACAGCACCTGGCTCCTTCCGATGAGACGGTAGGATAAACGTAAAGCAAAAGGTGTGTATGAAAATGAGTGTGTGTCCATGCATGTGTGAGTGCGTATCACGGGATCGTCATTTCTGGAGTCTCTGTCGCAATATCCCCCAACTGTAAAGAAAAAACTTGGTTTCATCTCGTTTTAGCGACCAGCCGTTATATTTTGTTTCCATTTATGCATTGATGGCGTGGGGTTTTGATTTCTTCGATCCTATTCTTGATTGATTTGTATAGCTTGTTCGATTCGTTTCATACTTTTCTTCAGAACCAATTATCATTTCCTTTATCTCAGAGACGATTCCAGAAAGAGACTATGATCTCGTGGACATACTATCATGCATGGGGCTTTGCGGAGTTCATTGTTCCCCTTTGCCCAAACCCACCTCGGTGCATACAAGTGGTCCCGAGAAGGTAAAATGATGTGCGTGACCTCTGTGTAAAGCTGAACTGCAGTCCCAGTCGTAGCCACCACGTAGTTGCCTCTATCAAGATAACAATAATTCTCATACCAGGCTAATCTGACGTGATCCGCTAATTCTAGCACCACGCCGCAATCCAATCCAATAGCCAAGTCCTCAGACACCTCCTCTCGCGCGGCGCCTCAGTTCACATCCGCAACCGCGAAAACCACACCCCACTATACGTCGCCGCGGACGCGGGGTACCCTGAGAATGTGAAACTTCTCCGTGAGGCCGGTGCACACTTGCACCCGGACGAAGTGGAGCTCGCAGAAATGCTCAAGCAAAAGGCTCTCAGGAGTTCTACGTCCAGCATGTCAAATTCACCGGTGGGAGGGAGTTCCACAAATGCGACTACAGCTACGACGGAAAATGCGGCTGCGGTTACGTTGAAGGTGCCAGATGGGCATCAGAAGCATGCAGGGAACAGTGGAGCGGGTGGATCTACGATTAACAATGCATCGCTTGGGAACGGCATTGATAATGAGGCAGCAGACTGTTGGACTTTGGCGGGCGTGTGAGAAGGGTAACTAAAAAGTATCTTCTGTGATTAATTACCATTTTAGAAATATGCAGCGTAGCGTTTTACATGTATCATATGCCTGAGGATGTATATTAGCCACTCCCCCAAAAAAAGCTTCATCTGCCCGTTCGCATACACCCGAAGGTTACTGCTAAACGATATTAACGGGTTCCAGGCAAATGGGAAACCGAGCTGCCGCTCCTCATGGCACTTCTATTGGTAATAGTGAGCCCGTTCGGAGAGTTTTCCGTGTCGGCAAGAGTCCTTTGCATGGTCCCGTGAGTGAGTTCCGGCTATACAGGATAGTGTATCCATTGTGTATGTAATCACCTTGAGCCAGTTCCAATTGAATTAAGGGGATATGTGGATCGAGCCAATCTCAGCAGCAGTCCAGGTCACACACGTTCCAGACCGGTAGAGCTAGGATAAGCAGTAAGACCCAAGAGATCCTGAGAAATGCTTCCACGGTCTTCGACTTTTCTTGTCTATCCAGCTTGGCACCAAAATGGATAGCATGGTAGAGCTCTAGGTCTAGCAGTCATAGACGAAAAAATTTTTGCCCGGCAACCTGGCGTGGGTGGTGTTTAAGCTCTCTGGTGGTCCCTTTTTCATCACATAAATCTTAGGTAAAAAGAAACAAGGTTTGGTGGTTTTTCTGCTACTATAGCATAACAACCCCATATCTATATCACGACTGCACGTCCTAATGGGATGACGTTTAACGAAAGCGGACTGGCCCATGATGGGAAAAGAGCTTATTTTGAGATCAATTAGGGTATACGATGGCGAGTGCATCGTTCATTCCTCGGAAATACCTTCGAACAGTCGTACAATGGATGGTATCTGGCCACGTAGTATTTGTTTTTGCTTCCCTTGCTTCTCCCGCGTTATACGTACAAGATAATAACAGCCAAAAAGAAAGAGGAGAGTGAACGCCAAAAACCGCTTGAATGATATCAACCTTAGCACAGAGCATGCAGTGGAAAAAGAACTTTTGGTTGGTGATTTTTTGGGTGGAGTTTGGTTGCGTAAAACTTTCCAAATCAAACTCATACAGAAAAGGAAAACGTTGAGATTAGCCCGAAAAGTCGGTGGTCATTTGAGTAGCGTGAAGAACTTTTTTTGGTGGTTTATAGCATAGAAATTCTGGAGGGGAATTGGTGAAAGCTGGAATATCCGGTGGTCCTTGAATGCGCCTGAAAATGTGGTTCGAACGATGCTTGGATATCGTGGTTGATTCCCGCAGCAAGAAATAAACAAGATGGTCCGTCAAATGTCGTCATAATGTAAAAAATAATGTAGTCAAAAGGTTTTTGATGCCCCGGTACGCCAAAAGAAGTAGTAATCAGTTTTTCTGATCACCGATGTAGCGATAGATCGCTGTGTCCTCGTCCCCCACAACGGTATTCTCGGGGCTACCCGCCATCTCTTCCTCATCGAAGTCCTCATCCCCGTCCATTATGTCTTCATCTTCTTCGTCACCGTACATCCATGTTCTGCCATTATGCGCCTCTTCAATAGGAAACACCTCTCGAGCGTATTCTTCCAACCCGCGCCATCCGCGCCATATCTTTCTGGCCGGACCTGGTGCGGTCATCCCGGGAGGAAAATATTCTGCTCTATGGGTCCCAAATAACTCGGCAATGGCAAGAACTTGTGTCATATAGCCATCAGGTAGTTTCGCCTTGATCTCCAGTGGCGCCTTTTTATAGGTAAATGGCCGATTTAAAGCCTTCGTAAATACCGCAGCTATTTCTTTGGGATTGAGATACTCAAAGGCCAGTGGAATTCTATAGCAGCAGTTAGTTCAAAGTATCCATTAACTTAACGTATTTGGTAGCCCGTACCTAGCTCCGTTCCACTTTTGCGGACCATCCTTGAGTATCTGGATAACAGCAGGCCCAGTATCGTGTTCTGCGTCTAGGAACGGCATCTTGTAGTCCTCGTCGAAGGGTGCAGTCCAAACGAATCCACCACCATCCTTCTCATCTGCTAGCTGGAGCTCCCACAAAGGTAGATGATGAAAGGTAGAGAAATTGTTATTGTAAATCCCAGCGTAGACGAAAGTCGTAGGCATGTCCTTCAAGAGCTGGGATCGGATGTATTCCTCAACCTGGTGTTTCGTAGCCCAGTACGGGAGATGGGGCAAATGATTACCCCAGCACTTCTTGTGGTCTGTCAGACTGGAATAGATGTAGTGCTTAATCCCGGCTTCCTTCGCTGCTTTTGCCAGAGATGTCCCGATGGCAACCTCGTCTCCCCAAAACGTCGTATTGATAAAGGCGACATCTGCTCCCTTGAACAAGTTGTTCACGATATTAGGGTCACTCAATGACCCTTCCACTAGTTCGACGTTCTGTAGCGATGCTAGCTCCTGTGCGAGCGCTACTTTAGGCCCTTTGGTCGCCGATCTTAGCTGTGCCCGAACTTTATATCCGATGGCAGAAGCGACTCTGATAACGCTGGATGTCTGACGGCCTGTCGAATTGACGACAACCAGCGTGCCCCTGGAACCTGGAATTGCAGTCATTGTGTGTATATAACTAAGCGTATGAGCCCGGGAGCTGTTGCGAAGATATAAGGAAGGATATCGGTAACTATAGACGTTGGAGGGTTCGTGTTGTTGGTTTGATAGAAGCCAAGAATCCGGGGAAGTATTGGTGAGGGAGAGAGAGAAAAAGAAAAATTAGGGAAAAATCGAATTGATGCGAGCGATATATAAACTTTGGGATGGGACCGGTCGACCAGAGCAAGGCCCGCAACGTCGAAACGGAGGCCGGGTATATAGATGTCTTCGATGGGGAATGAGAGTATATAAGTCTATATATATAAGAGCCGCGGAAACGAAACGCTAATGATCTCTTTGACAGGAGTGAAGGCAGGCTAGGGGGGCGGACCGGCGAGATGTATCGTATTTAAGAGATGCCAGTGAAAAGATTCCGAAGGTCTCGTATCGAAAGCTAATCCATTATAAACCTTTTAAGCCTGGAACAGAGGCACTAAGGAATGTGACCTTATCTATCAATCGCAGTCGTCATTTCACACAAGAATTTTATTCTCTCTCTCTGGCCGAATTTTTTCCTTTATTTTTTTTTTTTTTCTTTCGTGTCGCCCAAAACGTGCCCGCAGTTAAAGAGTGGGTTAGCTTTGGCTCGTTGATTTAATTGATATGGGGAAACAGATGGAGTAGACGCTAGTAGCAGACCCACATGTTGGGTAAGTGCATCTGCAGGCCCTGTAATCGATGGAGGAGTTCGTTGTTGCTTTTTGCCGTAAGGTTAGTCGACCCTGGTTCCGGAGCCTTGTTCCTTATATGTGTGCTCGATCCTGGTGATAGGTAAATGAATTTTTTTTCTTTGACTGCCATACACATCTATGGATAAGGATCCCAACTGCAGTCCTGTCAGCAAGGAACCTCAAGGTTTATACGGGGTAAACTGGAAGAGAAAACGGAAGGAGAAAAAGAAAAGAACCTTATATACATGATTTTATGTAGATCAGATATAGATAACAAGCCTTGTAATCTCCGTTCTGATAGGATTAAACCTCTAGATAGAGAAATACGTAAACGATTATATTGGCTTGCATGATGCCTTGGGTTTGGCTTTTCTCATTTTTTATTTTTTTTCGTAGTTGCCCAGACTTAAGGAGAGGGGCATGCTCAGAGAATTGGCTCTCGACCACCACCGCAGTAGTTCTGCGCTATTCCGTATCGACCTTCTATCAGAATCTTGCCAAAGAAGTAAAGAAATGGGCCTGCCAGCGTCGACCAGCTGGGCTGGCTTGGGGCGAAGAAATCGCCTGATTTGGCCGAAATGGTGTGATAACTTTTACCCTATCTGATGGCGTGAGAGCTCAGAGATAAGGTACCGGACGATATCCACCACTCAATTCACCAGTGCATCTATCGGCAGGCAGGCGAACCCGGAGGCATGCGTTATCTGGAGCGATGGGATGCTGTTGGTGGCAGCTAAAAAAGACCTCATGACCAGGACGACTCGGACAGTGCTTGCATCCGGGAGTGGCTCCGACAAGCTCAATCGTTTGATCCAATTCGACCACGACGAAATAATTTCATACGAGACCGACCGAACTAGGAGTTCCGACAGCCAGCTATCACACCGGTCCCCAGACTGTGGCTTTCTCTCGGACAGGGTGATGTTTATATCTAGCACCGCGTTTGCATATTTGACTCCTTTAGCTCACCTTTGCTCACTCTGTGGCCTAGCAGCTAAATGATGCTAGACTTTTATTGAATGACGAAAAAAGGCTGAATGCGATGTTACGTAAAAGAGGTCTTCTAGATCCTGACTTGGCAGCTTAATCAAAACGATAGGGCACTTCTTGAACCTATAGCTGTTGCTCCTAGCTCTGTTGCCCAATTATTTGGTCAGGTGTCACGAAACTGGACCTGTACATGTAATGTACCGTTGAGTCGCTTGTCAATGCCGCTTCAGCTAGGACTACTCCGATATCCGCCCGTCTGGTCTATCCCCACACGTGGCTAGCTAATGAAAGCTTAAGAGGCCAAATCACACAATCGTGCTATCTTCATAGATTCACCTACCAAAATCAACCGAGAGATAGCGGTTCCATGCGAAACTACCAAGCTCTCAAATACGATTTGGGGGTGAATTGATGTGGCCCAGAGGTTTTGGTCTCTTTTTCAAAATCCCATCACTTTTTGAAATTTCGCAATTCTTTATCGATCGGATGAATAAGAAATCACTCAAGTGACGAAGCATTTGGGCTCGGTATATCGCTCCCGAGGCTGTTATCAGTTATTCCAATCTTTCTACGAATCCTTTCGCCAGCCCGATCCCCGTGATGGCATGTAAGATGACATTGCAGTTACCTAGGTCGGTTCGGAGCTAGCCTACACACTAGAAGCCTAAAAGAGGTGGCGCTGTACGTATCCGAGACCGAACTTCCTGCTTTATGCATTACCCCAGATTTTCCAGAGGAACCAAGAGATGAAGGCAAATCTGTTTATGGAAAGAAATAGCCACCCCTCTTAGGCTTTTTGCCAGAGATCCCAACGTTGGATCCCCCTACTAACCTTGTTTCGACTACTCTTTTTTTTGGGGAGGCTTTGGCTCCGCGGAAACTCTAGACGGCGAATTATTATTTGTGTTTGTTTTATCTCATTATGATGACACAAGATATCGGATTCAGAGGATGAGAGTATAAAGACGTATTGATTCGGCATATTCGCGAAAGAGTTGGCCTAATTACAAAGGGTGTCGACGCAATAAAATCCGCAATTTATTTGAATGTTTGCACCATCTTGCCACGAGATGAGTGATTGCATATGCCGGTTGGAACCAGATCATGAATCTGACGCACCCCAGAGTGTAACTCCTACATGCAGTTGGATTATCTGTCTTCCTAGGGACGTCGTGCGTAGCCGAGTCTGAAGCGATAAGAAAGTATTCGCGACTACCTCAAACAAGTTTTAGTGTCATTTCAAGGACACGGTAACATCACGATAACAAGAAATTAGAACGGCTTGGAAGGGAGATATCAGATTGGTCTGCTTGGACAAAGTCGACCAGTTGACTGTGAGGGTGGCTGCATGACACGAGTGATATATCGAAACTCGAAACGTCGACAGAAGTATTCCCCACCAATAACGGGGGCCAAATACGGGGCCAAATACGGGGTACACTAGTGGCTAGCCCCATGGTTAAATGCACAATCAATTAATAGAGTACGAACGATCATGAGAGTGTGATGAAGGCGGTGAGGTCGAATCTATCCCTCACGGGACATCACTGAGCTAGCTAGATCTAGAACAAGTAACCTTAAATCGCCACCATTGAATAAACGTAACGCAATAAAGCTTAGCGGACGGGGAAGTCCAGCCTTCGAATCCGTCAAATAATGCCGAGGTTTGCTGTTGATCAGATTGATATAAATCTATATTCCCGTGAGATGCTGTATATGGTGTGCCGAAGGAGTGAACTGAAGTTTCGAACCGAACCGAGGCGCACCAACTCACGATATCAAGGGCTCCAGACTCGGAAAGCTATCGAAGCAAAAACTTCCACAAGGGCAACCGGTCGTATCTAAAATATTTGGAAGTCCGACTTTGTGCGTTATTGCGGCGGGTATTGATCCTTAAGTGAATTGATATTAGCTTTGATATTGGCCACAAGTAGTTGCTGGAATCTTGCTTACCACAGGCATCCTTGATTGACAGGCAGGGGACTACTGTCCCGAGCCACACCAAGAGGAAAATTCGTACATTCGATATGGAGGGCTTCATGACGAGTACTATGTATTAAGCTTAAATTTAAGTTGGTTTCGTTGTCTAAGGCGGTAGAACGGAACGGAGTATATAACGTGCTAGCGATTGAGTGATATCGAGGACGGTATTGTTGGCTTAAAGGGAGCTGACTTTCCTTGTGCCTAGACCTTCGGAACTGATGCTGAAGCGAACCAAGGGGATGTTATGACGGACGGCCGGAGTGCTCAAGTTCTCGGAAAGTCAACATCATGAAAAGTTTCTCAATCAAAGTCACGTTAACGAAATTTTATAAGCTACACCTTAGCCGTTACCCGTTTGAGGGTCAATTAATTCCATCTTTGCCTTGCAATTTCTCGCCCATTGTTTACATTTTCGAAGCCCCGGAGTTGGTCAATCGGATCTCTCTCCACGGCAATGTCTCCGTATATCACGGATTGTATTAAAATGATTTTCACCAATTCGACCAACAGGATGCAGTTGGATACAATGTAGGATTTTGCCCCGCATTTGTCGAGCAAAACTCGCTCGGGTGCCAAACGTGAACGGGATCGGGTCGTTAGCTTAGGCCCTGATCCAATAGCCTTTCACCCGTGCCAGCCTGAAGAATATTGTGCCCACGAAAGTGAGGATGGAAGAAACTGCTCTATCAGGGTCATTGCTACCTCCACGGTCTTGAGAAATACAAATTTAGAAGGTTTTCCTAGGTAACAAACCAAGCTTATCAGTCCACATCGATCGGGGTTTACGATCCAACAAGGTCTACGCAACCTGCATTCCAAAAAAACCGGGTCTTCAGAGTGGCTTACGACACCAGGGAGTAATGGTGTTGTTTCTGACAGTCTTCCTCCCAAAAGCTGACTAAATTTGGTGACATTTTTGTAAGGGGCTCCAGGCACTTGGGCTCCTCTGACGCGTCACCGCCCGCCAAAAGCGCACAAAACATCAGCTATATGGGCAACCTAGCGCCTCTGCGGCTTAAGCTTAAGCTTAACCGTGAAACATTCATCAGGAAATTGTTTATGGCGGGACTGTAAATGCGCTTTGCTTCCCCTGCGGCATGACGATTCCGAGGATTTCATCATGGTTTAAGAGGGGGCGGGGCTGCCTTCTTTTCTCGAAATTACCTGAAGTAACATCTTCAACATCATTGATCTCATCTTTATCCTTCTTGCTTGTATTTCGACGCTCGTATTGTGAAGTTGCCTAGATTCGACCCTAACACGAAAGTTCCGTCGATGCTATTCTGACAGTTTCAACGGATGCCTATTTGTCTTTGCGGATTGTTTCAATTACGGTTAGACAATTGAAGGCGCTGTGGGATCTCATTGCGTCTGCGCAAAGACGGCTATCACCTCACACGGATCTAGTTCAAACCTGCAGCCAGGATGCTGCAAGTTCTTCTACCACCGACTTTAGCGACTCGACCAAACTATCCTGAGAGTCACTCTCGACCAGCACGACCTATCCTTCAAACTTGTGTCCAGGCATCGAATATATTTACCCTTTCATCGCCCCTTAGCGAGAAAGAGGGAATTTTTCCAATCAACGTCAATATCAAAATGGCATTACCAATCCTCAAAACCGGGTCGAAATTCCTGAAGGATCCAGAGACGGTGACGGAAAGTTCGACATCGGCAAAGGGCAAGCAGCTAGCCTCAAAACTGGTGATCCCAGACCCCCGAAAAGAGAAATTCTTGGTGGGGTTTCGAGGATTCGATGCCTCAGTTGGCCTACCAGACTCTCCAACGGAGAGTACATTATCTGAGGCTGATGGGTTCCCAATTACTCCCCCTTTGAAGAGATTCAGATCGGAGAGTCTTCCAGCAGAGATCGCAGGATTGCCCAGGTCAATATCAGAGTTACACCTTAGCCATATTCCCACATCAGACGATAGCTCTTACGTAGCGGACGGCTTCCGTCCTGGAGAGGCATCCGTGCGCAATCCGCCAGCTTACGATGCTATCTATGGTGCATTGGGCCACCAAATTGCAGCCTCAAGTCCGAACCTGACCTCGGGCCCATCCATTGAAGCGGGACCACTCCCCACTAAACATTTACACACGGTACCTTCTGTATCATTATTCAGAACCTCCTCGATCCCATCTTCGCCATCAGTAGCGGTATCAACCCCAACTTCTACGACCCCTACCCCAACGTCTGCTTCAACGCCATCCGGGCCCCTAATATATGCCCGTTTCCCGGAAACAGCAAACCAAAACCCTCGTCGGATCTCCCTTCCCACACGGGCGCCTTCTACACCGGGGCTCACTCATTCCACCCGCGAGATGATGCGCCTCCAAACCCGCTCAATCTTCTCTCAATTCTTTAAATCCATCCAATTCACATGTAACGATACTGAAAAGTGTCTTGTTTACGGCTACTCGGACGCAGCAGCTATGAAGGTCCCTTGGAATGTTCCAATCGAGCGTGCACTCCGCCAACTCTGGAAGCAGGTTATGGAGTACGACGCAGCGTGCGGAAAGGTGAAACCGGATTCTCAGGGGAGGAGGGAACTAGCTACATACCATGCTGTGGCTATGGGATTGATATCTAGCGACCTCCCTAGTGAAAAGCTGTGTGCAATTTGGGATAGAAGTTTGGCATTTGCTACACCGGCGAGACGGGAGTGCGTTCCTGGTTGGTTGAGTTTTACGGAGTTTGTTGCCGTTCTTTGGATGGTGGGACTGGCCGCGACCGATCCATCATTTCATTAGTAGTTTTGCAAGGTTATAGGCATTCTAAAGCTTGGAGTTATTTTGTATCCGGCTGATTCGGAGCCGCAGGTTGGGAGTCTCAGAAGGCAGATTTCAGAAAGCATTATTTTCGATTGCACATTTAGCGCGTAGATACCAATTTAAATTTTTGTATATATATCCTATCATCATATATTCTGGGGGTACGAGAATATCATAGCTTGTAATTTCTCTTTAATCGCTGCTCTACCACGATATTCCTAGTAGCTCCAGTTCATACACATAGGCTGGCCTACTGTTTCCACATGTGTATCAGAAACATTAATGCCGAATATATATGTAGAAGCAAATACTAATACTGATCCTACCCGTATTAAAGTATATCACATCGATAATAATCGGTGTCTCCTTATGTTTGGGCTACCATAACGTTAGTCTCGGCGGCTCTATATTGTTACCCAAAACTACTGATTAGGGAAAATATCTAAATCCGGCATCATGGTAAAAGTATAAAGAAGGGTCGTCAAACCGTTCCCTCTCTCCCCTTTTCCACATCCCCAAGACGACCCAAGAATCCATCGAGACCATAAAGAATATATCATAATACATAATCTTTTGTCATCATGTCCAACTTTAACTATAAGAAAGTCTTGATAATTGGAGCTACCAGCGGCATAGGTCAAGCTCTTGCCGAAAGGTTTATCAAGGAAGGCATCCAAGTTGTCGTCACCGGAAGGCGAGAGGACCGCCTCAAGGCATTCATGGATCAAAACGGTGGAGCCTATGAGGCCTTCGATATCACTCAGCTTGAAAATATCCCTCAATTCGTCGAGAAGTATGTCATTTTTCAAGCTATTCTACCACCGTCACTCTCTGTTCGCAAAATTACAACAACAGAATGTGTTGTCTAACTAATGGGTTACACTGCACTAAGAGTGACCAAGGATCATCACGATATCGATGCCGTTCTTCTCAATTCAGGTAAGACATTGTCTTATAATTGCGAATTTGTGTTACTTTATCTACCAATTCAAAAGAAGATCCTGCTAATCCGTAAACTACCACAGGCATCCAACGCGGTTTCAATTTCACCAAGCCCGAAACGGTCGACCTTGGTGTGATCACTGAGGAGCTGACCGTCAACTACCTATCCTACATACATCTGACAACTGCCCTTCTCCCCTTCCTTCTGAAAAAGGAGTCATCTGCTCTGATATATGTCAGCTCGGTTCTTGCTATTGTCCCCATTGCAAGGTGCCCAAACTACTGCGCGACTAAAGCAGCATTGCATCAGTTCGTGCTATCGCTTCGGAATCAGCTCAAGAGTACCTCGGTGAAGGTTCTCGAGATATTCCCGGTAAGATCTATCTTAAATTAGTTAGTCTGAAGATGGGAACCAGTAATAACATAATACATACAATGGCAAATTCGCAGCCCGCGGTTCAAACCGAACTGCATGACGAGGTCCACCAACCAGGTAAGAAGTTGTTAGAAATATCATATATTTAATTTAATGCCCTGTTTCCCTTTTCTGACAGTTGATTATACGCGTTATAGATATGAAAGGAATTGGCAAAGTCGGTATGCCACTAGACGAATTCGTGGACGAAACTTGGAAGGATCTGACGGCCGGGAACGAGTTTAACGGTAAACCATACCTCATTAGTGCACATAAACTCTTGAGCAATTAATCTCTAATCCATTCTGCCTCTCGTAGAGTACCCCATTGGATTCGGAAAGATGGTATACGGAGCGTGAGTTAACTAAAAAATCCCAATTAAACTAGCGTTCGAAAAATACTGATACCTAGGAGCGGTAGTGTTGAACCTCCTCGCAAAACTATTATGGATAAGTTCCCACAGACGCCTGCGAATATTTAGTTGTTGGCTGGAAAAGAAATTGTTTTATCTGAGCCTCTCTGCAAGGTGTGCGGCTAATCTAATTCGATAGGCATCCTTGCAATTGCATTTTTTTGAATTCCCTTCCACAATCATGTTGTCTAGAAGAAATTTATGCTATAGTATTGAAAAAAATTTGTTTTGAACCTGACTTGTCGCGTTGCTTTGTAGGTTATTGATAGACAATGTATGAATCTGTACACCTCTGTACCTACGGGCCTGAAGAAAAAAGAATTAATAAGGTTTTGTGAGTTCGGATGGCGCTTGGCGCTAGGTGGGCCCTGAAGTGACCCTAGAAAGCCATCCGCTTGAAATTCGAGGCTAGCTAAGGGCCAGGACCCGCAGGAACCTTGGAATGTTACATCTAATTTTGCAAATGTGGAAAGCTCTTACGTGTACGATCGTGCGAAGGGAAAGCTATTACACACGGAGTATAATCGTGAATAGTGTCGATAGCGCTGTTGTGAGTTTTGAGTCTTTTGAACTCGTCCTCACACTGTAGACGAATTCACCGCCCCCAAGCGGTTCGGAGCTCGGTAGTCGGAAGGACGTGCGCCTCAATATCAGAATCTTAGTTAAATTGCATATTCGGTATCACAGCAAATCGCAAACCTGCATGTTCCGCAACGGGCGGACTCCACACCCTTCTTTTCCAGATATTCGGCGAGTTTGCAAAGCGCCAGCAAAAGTGTGGAATAATAACAAAATTTTTCTTAAGCCTTCTAGTCTCAGCTATGAGACTGCAGCCCCTTATGCGACGATCTTTGGTCAAAAAATGATACTAAGACAATTCCAGCAACCAGAGTCGGTTTAAGGAAACTAGAAACTAGAAACTTCGCCGCTGGGTTTCAAAAAAACAGCTGTGTCCTCGCTTGCAACCAGAGCCCCACCATCAAAGGTTCCGAAGCACACGAACATGGGTTTCTCTCTGCCATTTCGACTCTTTTGGCTGGTGGTGTCCTATATTAAGCCATGCTTGCTGTGAAGAAAATGCGAGCTTGCAAGTCGATTTCGTCGATTGCGTGGCGTTGGAGACATGTCGGGAATAGCAGGTTCAGCAAGGGCGAAATAACACCCTGCTCAAACAACCTCTGGAATTTAGGGCTGTGTGAAATAGGAGAGCCTGCGGCTAACGTTAACTCGCAATTATGATGTTCGACGTATCTTGGCTCCCAGGTTGCATTTGGTGTCGCACCTGTAACCAAAAGGTGTCTCCGTGAGATGGTGGACGGCAAAACCAGAACAAGGCTTTGCTGGTCATCATTTAAAACTCGTTTTATTCCCGGCATTCCGATTTATACAATTTCTATTTCTTCTACCTCTTCCATTGATAACTTCTTTTCGGTCCTTCCAGTTTATTTCATCAAGGCTCATTGTTTCCCTTTTCTACCTTCAACAACACTTGATTCGATTCTTGACGGATATCCTTCTCACGACACATCTTTCTAATCACATAGACGCACTGAATATATAGTTTTAATCCTTGGATATGCCTCCTATCACCCTTAATAGGAGGGCAATACTGGCCCTTGGTGGCGCCTTCTTATTCTTCCTCATACTTTCTGGAGCTGTCACCAATCACGTTAGACCAGATCTTATTCAGAATCATCTGCCCGAAAGCTGGAGGTCGACATCGAATTTACCCCCACCGCAGCAGGATCCTCCAGCAGAGCCGCCGAAACAAGAGCCTCAAAATGGTGATCCTCAGCAACGCTGGCAAGAGGAAATATTCCCTCTTGCAAAGGCCGGCAAGGTTCCTAAGATCAATCCGAAAAATATTGTCAAGGACAACAATCTGAAAACACCCTTGCTTGTTGGATTCACGCGAAATTGGTATCTGTTGGAACAAGCAGTCGTTTCTTATCTCGCTGCAGGATGGCCATCTTCACAAATTACAGTAATCGACAACAGCGGTGTGATGGATTCTAATGTATGTGTGCTTTCGCTCAAATTAACCTTTGCTGACGGTCGCATTTAATTAATTATTTTGTAACAACAGCTTCGCGGCCTTCTCACCCCCAAAAATCCATGGTACCTCAACCACACGCGACTCACGCAGCTCGGTGTCTCCGTTAAACGCACACCGACACTTCTAAGTTTCGCCCAACTCCAAAATTTCTTTATCAACTATGCCATCGAACAGGATTGGGAATACTATTTCTGGTCGCATATGGACGTCGTTGTGCTATCCAAGGAATATGAAACCGAGAAATACAAGGGTCTATATGAGGGGGTCGTCGACGTCTTGAGAACTGCCTTGGATGAACGACGTCACTGGGCACTCAAGTTTTTTGCATACGATTGGTTGACCCTAGTCAAGGTTGAAGCTATGAAGGATGTAGGCGCGTGGGACACCCAGGTAGGAACGCCCTTGTGAGGTGCTCGAAGATCTACGGATAGCAACTAACAAAGCTCTAGATCCCCTATTACATGACCGACTGTGACATGTACGCGCGCATCAGCATGAAAAATTGGACGATGGACCCTGTCGATGTTGGTCATATTTTCGACGTTGCTTCCCACCTCAAGGATCTTGCCATTCTATACCCTGCTGAAGGCCAGGAATCTGAATTAAACACCACTCGGTTCAACGACCTCAAGAAGGAATTGGAGAGAATGATGAAGGAGAAGCAGGAAAACAAGGGCGGAAGAAACTACTGGCAGGCACGCCAGAACGGTGGACAGGGCGAACCTTTCTGGAGAAATCCTAAAGGGTTTGAGAGAGCGTAAGTTGAACATCCAGCTAAAGCACTGCAAGGTATACTGACTAAGACCGAATAGTATCAACTTCTGGATTGAAAAGGGTCGAGAACTGTTCAGACTTAAATGGGACTATGGCGACTGCGACCTCGAACGTATCGGCCGCAAGTACGGCGAGGAATGGACTAAAGAGCCTGGGAACTAGTGGACGATACCATAGACGACGATTTACATTTGAAATCCCCTCCTACTATTGTCTGCCCGACACATAAAATACCTATTTTAATACGCGGATGGTATCGACGGGACTTCAATTCTAAAGCGCCTTATTTCTGGGCGGCTTGTATAGAATTTTTTTGCAGGCAAGCGATTGTTTTCATACATTGTGCACAAGCAGGCGGATGTGCATTCTTTTTAAAAAGCGATATATTATCATGATCGAGCGAAGACCGTTAGACAGCGGCGGCGGGGAGAATGTACAACCTTTTTTTTTTTTTTACGAGTTATTTCATGCTGTACAGTATACACGAGCTATCATTTTTGGAGTATGGAGTCTTAGCCTTGGACGCAAAATGGCGATTCTATTCCCGACACGAAAAACACTTACTCTTCGAAACAAGAAGACTTAAAATACCTAGCTATTCTGCAGCTTAAATTCCAAGAAGCTTGGAAACATTAAAATAAACTTTAAGCTTCAGAAATACAATTAACTTGTCTAATAAGTTTGCGGAACCCGCGGACAACGAGTTAGGGCAGAACATCGGGGCTGGCGACTGAGGCCGGCTCTCCGACGGGTGAGCCCAGCCTACTCGCAAGCACGCGTAGCTGCGTAATACAACGTCTTACTTATCCCATGGCCCCCATTGTGAATTCAAACATCAAAGCAATATGCTACTTATATCTAGTGTCATCCCCTCCGACTGACTCGATCCCGAACTTAAACCACCAAAAGACCTGCTAGGAGAGTAATACTTCGCCTCGATTGCTTCGAAGCGAAAACTACTTGAGAGTAGATACATTTTTATAATCTGTAAAGATGACTTCAAATATAACAAGAAAGCTGTCTACACTATTAGACTTCTCTTCTCTCATCCCCACAGTTTTTCTTAGGGCCTCCCCCGGTAGCATCCCTAATGCCCTCTTCCCATCCTCCCCTTCACACCCAACGGAAGGTATCCTCGAATCCCTCCTTCTCCCCAACGGCCGTACCCTAACCTACCGCACCTATGGTCCTCTAAATGGCACACCTCTCTTCTATCTCCATGGGAGCCCCTCCTCCTCTCTCGAAGCCGCGGCCTTAGTCCCTCACCTCTCTAGTCGCAACATCCGCATAATTGCCCCGAACCGCCCAGGATTTGGACAATCCTCTCAACAGCCAAACCGCACATTAACAGACCACGCCCAAGACGTACTCGCTATAGCAGACTCCTTGGGGATTCAAAAATTCCGTGTCATAGGCCTATCGGGCGGTGGTCCTTACTCACTCGCCTGTGCACATGCAATTCCTCCAGAGCGATTAGCAGGTGCGGGTGTCATCGCTGGCGTTGCCCCATGGAAACTCAATCCTACAAAAGGAATGGACTGGCATGGTTGGATGAGATTCCATTTAGTCCGGTACTTGAGCTGGACCTTCAACATCGCCTACCTCCGACGTTCATTCGACAACAAGCTAAAAAGCTGGAGCGTCGAAGAGCGTCGTGAATTCTGGCGAAAGGACGTGGATAACACAGCCATTGACCTTGGAGAAAAGGATAAACTAGTGGTACAGAATAAAGAGGTAGTTGAGGAAATCGTGGACTGTACGATGGAAGCATTTGAATCAAGTTGTGAGGGGCCGATGCAAGACTCGGTGATGTTGGTGGCGGATTGGGATTTCAAGTTGGAAGATATTGGATTTGAAGGTGTTAAGTTATATTTTGGAACTGAGGATAGAAGCACGCCTGTGTATGGGGCAAGGGAGATGCAGAAAGTTATCAAGGGGGCGAAGTTGGTAGAGTACGAGGGGGATGGCCATTTTAGTATATTGACCAATCGAGGAGGCGAGATATTAGATGATTTTGTAGGCGGACATTAGTGGAGAAAATGTATATATATAACTCCTCTCTGGCTATCGAGTAGCCTCTCATTAGAATTCAACCGGGACTGTTCAAGGTTTCAATTTGCAATATTTAGTAGATATTTGATGGACCAGACCTGCCGGTCTATCGTATTCGAGTACAGATGCATGGGCATCATGTATCCCAGATAAGCTCTACGCTACAGCTTACCTAGTCCAATCTCCTAAACCAGCACTCACAGAGTAATGAGGTTTTGACGAGCTTAGCATGGTGCGAGCTAGCTAGTAGGCAGGGCACAAGTATACTCAGTCTTGACATTAAAGTATGGCCACTCTATATTGATAAAAATACAACATACCAACACTAAGCCTTCGGATTTCCGTCTGATAAGGTGGTGTCTCGAGGCTGGGTGATACTAAAAGAAAAGGCTAAAATACCCCCAAGTAGAAAGCTAACCACCAAATTCCGTACATACCTATCTGGACAGTTGATTGGATCATACTAGCCGGTAATGATGCTTAGGCGCTTTGCTATCATCAAAAGATAATCGTAGCTAGCCATTAGCTGCATATTCGCTACGAATCATCTTAACTAGCTATAAAACCCTTCCAATCAAGTCGACTCACCCGAGCAAGCTGCTAGATTTTAAATATTTTGCTGGTGTCGGATATCAATCGCATGTACCCAGCGACTCGACATGATAACCCAATATCCAAGCCTTCCCCGAATTAAGGTCTTTTGTAATAATCTAGTTAAGGATCATATCTTAAGCGGGCATACTGAAGTATCCGCTTATAATACAAGGAACGGAGCCAGGAATCATTGTTGTTCTGCCAAACGGGGTAAATTCGACCCCAGCCCTAAGTAATCCGTCAGGAACTAAATTCGATTCCTAAGGGGTGGTTCGCAGGTTCTACAATATTCCTGGGTACTCACATCTAGAATATTTGAGATAGGCATAAATTACTCAGAGCAATTACTAGTTTACATGAGAATTTTCCTGCACTTAATATTAATCTGCTTATTAGCATTGCCCTGGATTTCAGCTTGATTGGTAGCATCGATCAAATTTGCAAAATTCTGCTCCTTCGAACTCAATCATTAACTAGTATTAACAAACCGCTTCCTCATGCACATACATGGGCACGTGCGCACGTTCATGCATGGATGGATGGTCGTGATGGTGTATACGCAATTACGCGGCACAGCACGGCCAAAGAAGGCACGATTATATTTATGGATTAACAATTACTGTCAGAACAATGAGCTGAGGACCTATCCAATATCCAGACACTCTCATTCTATCCACGCGCCCTGAGTGTTTGCTACTATTTAAGACACTCAATCTTCAATTTTCTGCTCTATTCTTGGGTTGCGCGATTATACTTATCACGATAATAATAATCCTTCTTTATTGAACTGAAGGCTACTTTGAATAGGGTTCCGTGATTCTCAAGGGAGAGAGCCCTTTATACCAGAAGTTTAGCTAATTTCCCCATTTATCTGCTTATTTTGCTAGCAATAAGGCTCTCAGGCTCCCTGGCTTCCCCTTTACTTTTTCTTTTCGAGGTGTTTGCCGTTAGGCATACTTCTGCTTCACTTTTCCCAGCCATCTACTGGCCACTCCACGTCAGCTTGCAGTGTGCAAACTAGGCGCTTATTTGAAGGTGGTAAATGGGCAGCGAGTTCGGTTACCCTCGTGCGGGGAGTGCAGATACACATTGATAGAAAAGTCCCAGCCTGCTATACTCGTGGTAGAGGAAAGGCCAAAGCAGCACTATATAACTGCTTTCGACATATACCAGATCCTTTCTATTGACCTTGGTTCGTCTTTACCACTTTCCATTTATAATCCGACCCAGGCCTGTTAAGCCAGAATACCACATCCCAGCTCACGTCTAGCTAATAACAATAGGATCTTAGAATCGATAACGATCACCAACCTCTTACTTGTCTCTCTAACTCCATTCTTTCGCCGGCAATGCCTCCTAATCGAGACGACTTCGAAATCGCCATCATATGCGCCCTGCCCCTGGAGGCTGGTGCCGTCAAGGCTATCATGGAAGGGGAACTTGAAGACACCGGGAAAGCAGATGGGGACATAAATATATACACAACAGGCAAAGTTGGCAGTCATAGTGTTGTTTTGGTACACATGCCTGGTATGGGGAAAGCCCCAGCCGCCGCTGTAGCAGGCAGTTTGGGGAAGAGCTTCAAAAATATCAAACTTGCCTTGCTTGTTGGAATTTGTGGCGGGGCACCTCGGGGTGCCGAAAACATCACGCTTGGCGATGTTATTGCCAGTACCCAGGTTGTGCATTATGATTTCGGCAGGCAACATGAAAATGGCTTCGAAATGAAGGATAGCCCTGGATCGGGGCGGCAAAACGCTGAAATTCGAGCATTTGTAGGGAAGCTACAATCGCAAAAAAAGGCGCTCGAGAAAAGCGTATCTGATTTCCTCACATCCACATGGGACCAAGAGAAAATGAACAGCCTTGAGGACGGTCTATATCCAGCAGATTATTGGCATATCCACCAAAACCCTGAGGGCTGCGTTGGTAGAAGATGTCAGAATGGAAGAGATGTATGCGATAAGGCATTGGTCTCTTCATGCGAAGAATTGGGTTGCGACCGGGGTGAATTCATAAGACCCGCTGAGCCGAAGCCGAAGCCGAACCTACATTTCGGTTCGGTTGCTTCCGGAGACAAAGTAATGAGATCCGCTGCCCTCCGCGATACGATTGCCAACAGGGAAAACGTTATCGCTTTCGATATGGAAGCTGCAGGTGTATGGGACTATCTTCCTTGCATTGTGATCAAGGGTGTCTGCGATTACGCGGATAGTCACAAGAACAAAAATTGGCAAGAATACGCCGCAATTACAGCTGCGGCCTATACAAAGGCAGTTTTGGGGCAATGGAGCCCGAAGTCAGACCAGAAAGACCGAACTGAAAAGTATCAAGTGGTATGTTTACTAAGGTCCCTATTTGCTTGAGATACCGAATACTGAAGTTATTATAGAAAACCCAGTTCAATAATTACAATTCGAACATCGGAAACCAAGCAGACCAAATAACCTTTCACGGCAACCAGACCTTCTCTTTCGGAAGATAATCAGCGTCGGCACCCGTGCATAATAGTAAGCGCTATATATTGACGGAGATAGCCTCGGAAAAGTTGTTCGAACGGAGCCGTTCGCTTTAGGGTGGTACATGTAATTTGAATAATTTTTGAATAATTCTATAGGGTACCAGAGACTGCGTTGAGCTTGTTGTATTTAGAGCATGACTGGCGTCCTCCTCGAAGCACAGTCTCGACACTAGACAGGTACGTCGGTGCCGAGACGGCTAGAGGCTCGCACGATTGATGCTTCATAAATTTAGCTGCCAAGTTGTATCAATGCCGCGTATTAGGTCCTCACGGTAAATGCCTCCTACCGTTATACAAGATCTGAAGTAGCCATGGAAGGTCGATTTTGATTCGAGGCTAGGTCGATTTTGGGCATAGGAGATTCTCGCCAAGCTTGCATTCTAAGACCTAGGTTTATCGATCGACAGGTCAGAAACCCAAAGGCCTTTGAAAAACTTATCGCGCCGATGTATATATGTACCGGCGCCGAATGGCCGTGGCCTGTGTGATCTCGTTGGTTATTACAGGAAAGAAGGCGCAAGGTAATCCAGAGCCTCGAGGTCACCAGAACAATTCCTTTGAGAAGTTGCTGATGTGGTGACGCAACTGGTGGAATTTATTTCGTTTTCGGGAGACCGACGCTATATCTTCAGCTGTCGCGAGAGTCAAGGGGTGGTTCGGACCAAAGGTCTTCTCGCGGCCAGCTAAGACTCGAGAGTACCATTGCAAAGCCTCGCTGAATTTTCCTTGGTCGCTGAACAGCAGTGCAATGGTGTCGGCTGTAGCAAGAGCTGCTGGGTGGTCTTGCCCTAAAGTCTCACGGCCAGCTAGAGCTCTGCGATACCATTGTAGGGCTTCGGTATATCTGCGTTGCGTATGGAAAAGTGTTCCTATATTATGAATTGTAGTAAGAGTCGATGGGTGGTTTTCACCTAAAGTCCTCCCTTTGCTCGTTAAGCATACTTGATATTGTTGAAAGGACTCGCTGTACTTATGTTGATAATGGAGGACCGAAGCTATGTTGTGGATCGTATTAAGTGTCGACGGATGACTTTTGCCCAAAATTTTTTCATTACCAATTAGAGCCCTGTTGTATTGTTCGAGGGCCTCGTCGTACATGCCTTGGCGTTTGAAGACAGACGCTATGTTGTCGACGGTAATGAGGGTATCTGGATGGTCCTTGCCCAAAACCTTCTCGCGACCAGCGAGAGCTCTATAGTACCACTGTAAAGCTTCGACATAGTTTTCTTGTTTAAAGTAGGCCAAGGCTATGTTGTGAATTGTAGCGAGGGTTGATGGATGATCTTCGCCCCAGATCTTCTCTTTGCTGGCTAGTGCTCTCTGATAGTATCTTAAGGCCTCCGCGTGCATGGCTTGTTCTCCCAAGGCTGATGCTATATTGTGAACCGTGGTAAGGGTTGAGGGGTGATCCTCCCCTAGGGCTCTCTCTGTACCAACCAGAACTTTCTTATAATATTCAATAGCTTCACCGTACTTGCCTTGGCCTTGAAGAATTAATGCTATACTGTCAAGTGTACGGAGTGTTGATGGATGATCCTGACCCAAAAACTTCTCTTTTCCAGCTAACGCTCTTTGATATTGTGTCAAGGCTTCGGTATAATTGCCTTGATTATACAGAGCCGCTGCTATATTGTGAATTGTCTCGAGAGTTAAGGGGTGGTCCACGCCTGCGGTTAACGCGCTGTAGCCATACTGCTTTTCGACTAAAGCCTGTTTACTGGCTAATACACGTTGATATTGTTCGAGGGCGTCATGATATCTACCCTGTGACCCAAGAACTGACGCTATATTATGAGCGGTAGTAAGGGTCGATAGATGATCCATACCTAAAGCCTTCTCTTTCGCCGCCAGCACCCTTTGGTACTGTATGATGGCCTCATCGTATTTTCCTTGATTCTGGAAGACCGTTGCTATTTTGTCCAAGGTGTCGAGAATGAATTCCGCACTATTGCCCTGCTCTTGCTCGAGGACGTCGTCGAACCCTGTTTCCAAATACTTGAAAAGGACTCCCGCGTGCGCCATGATCTTCCTCCCCTCCCCTCCATCCCATTTGTTGCTCCATTGTGAGAGCTCTTTCTGCCGAAGGGCCTTCCTGATGAACTTAATGGCACTTCCTATGGCTTGCATCCGATCTGGGCCATCCACACGTTCCCGTGCCCAGTCATGCACGACGGGGTGAACGGAAAATGCTCCTGGCTGGCTTCTGTTGATCAGCGAGTAAGAAGCGAGGAGTGAGAAGCTGCGTTTCTCTACAGAATGTTAGAATATTAATATACTAGTGCATAATTATAATATCAATGGATCTTGTATGGACAAGCATGCTCACGTTGAAGTTGGTACTCCATGTCAAAACACTCATCCACCCACAAAGCCTCAGGGATCTCGTTCGGGTTCAAGTACGAACAAGCGAGTAGCAACAATGCCGCATTCCCGTTTCGCTTCTGGACTTCCAAAAAGGACACTTCCCAAGTCGTCGTCGCCGTGTCGTTTCGATAGACCCATCCCAGTCTTGGTACCTTGGACTGTGCCTGCTTGAAGGCCTCATCATAGTAGCGTAGATACTCGCCCACGGATATGTTCATTTCGTGTATGAAACAACCTGCGTGGCTGATAGCGAGCGGCATAAAGCCCAGTCTCTCAATTACGGCTATCGCGTGCTTTCTGTTGTCCGCTGTATTATTTGAACATTAGAGCACAAACGCTTTCGAATCCATTGGGCCATCTCGATGGGTGGCTAGCTCACCTCCTATGGAGTTCGGCAACCCTGCCAGATGTAACAAAAGGCGAACCGCACTCTCTCGGTCCAGGCCTTCTAAATTTATCTGCTTGGCGCAGTGCAAGAACTCTTGCAGGCGGCTGGTCACCAGGACCCCCCCACCCCCGTTTTTCGGGAAGTACTTGTCAATCGCGAAACCGCGGTCGTCGGCATTATCGAAAATTATCAACCATTTGCAGTTGCCTATCAAGCCCAACCAACTGAACAGGGCGGATTGAACGACATCTATGGTGCTCGGATCGAAGCTGACCTTGCCTGCTTTGTCTATTAGGCCTGGGATACCAAGGCTAATGCCAATGGCTCTGTAGTCAGGGTTGGACTCGGGCCATGATGCTTTCGCCTGCGCTTCGACGATCCGCTGCATGATATTGACAAACGAGGTCCGAACGGCTTCCTCATTCACCGCCGATACCCAGAATACAGCTGTGAGACCACGTACTTCCTGGCAAGCGTAAGCGTACTCAACGGCTATTTGAGTCTTTCCCATCCCACCGGTTCCGGTGAGCGCGCAGACTACAGAAGCATTATCGCGAGCGGACTTATCAAAACACTTATCAAAGCATTTATCAATGGCCGTTAGCTCCTCCTCCCTACCGGTGAAATTACAGTTCCTGGGAAAGGGCAAATCCAGTGGAATCTTGTAGTTGATTTTTTTGATCTACACTAGTTCATGGACATTAGTACAAGAGTGCCAAATCCACAATATAGTTGTGGTAAAAAGGAACTGATTTGGGGTGATGGACCTTTGCTTCCGTCTAGTACAACAAGGAGTCGTGTTAGCAATCGTTGGTCTGTCACTGCATTACACTGTTGCATTCGGTACCTCGCGTGGAAGAATGTTAAAAACATGTCTATCTTAGTACTTAGTGGCCATCGTTTTAATCGTGAATATC
Organism: Arthrobotrys sinensis; assembly: GCA_036971225.1. NCBI lineage: Eukaryota > Fungi > Ascomycota > Orbiliomycetes > Orbiliales > Orbiliaceae > Arthrobotrys > Arthrobotrys sinensis. Next base: position 2,132,918 of record JAJTTV010000002.1, on the reverse strand, counting down.
AGGACGCAGCGCTAGGTATGGCTGGTGTAGCTGAGTTTACCCATTATTAATGCCCGCTTGCAGCACTATTGCTTTGTTTTCGCTCTTAGATGTATTATTATAAACTACCGGAATATTTCTATTCAAATATATTAGTGGTCATCTCGTCAAGTTATAGCTTCTATGAGCGGATGAGTTTACCCATTGTTCACTCCTGCCTGCAGAAATATTTGATTATTCTCGTTGTTAAATGTGTTACTGTGAACTGTTGCTTCTTCGCTTCCGGGAGCCATGTTGCTAGTCAGAATACACTAATCGATAATCAGTTTAGGCGGAGACCAAGTTCAGAATAGTGCCCTAATTCTGTAGAACAATGATATCGTGGGCCTATTTATCATTGTGCGGGCCGGACCGAGGCTGTCTATTTCAGTTGGAATGCCATCTCGCCTCCTGAAACTGATGTCTGCCGGCCACTCAGCCTTGAGGAGCCTCTGACGAACCAGGTGATGGTGGACATGGTTGTCCTACCACATCAACCGCGGGCGCCTGTTGAACGATGCATGGGGATTGCATGGGGATAAAAATAGTATCTCCTGTAATGAAGAGGCACAGCAACACATTTGTGTTGCTGACGTTGTAAAACGCTGCAGGGAACTGGTAGCCTCAAGTCGACAAGTCGGCAACTGTGCATTGTGGTGCGGTGATATGAAGTACGCGGAACCCTACCCAAAGCCAATCTCGGATATTCCACTTAGACTTATATCGCGATCGATCACCGTAGAGGTTAGCCATACAGCAATCAACTGGTTCCAACCGAACAAACTACCGCAACTCGAGCGCGTTTAATCAAGTCATCATGTTCCGCTGGTAGGTTCAAACGCCCTCGACGATAGAGACGGTCAACCACCCCGTTAGTTCAAACTGACGAAGATGATGGCTTTATCCATGTCTAAAAGCCTCTGTTCTGACCCTCGACCCTGCGGAATGCGACTCCAAGGTATCAAACAAAACTAGCACAACGACCTGTCTTGACACAGGTAATCACAACCGCTGTATGTGTACACCTAATAACCGCACATCCTAACAGAGGTAAATCTAACACACTATAGTTTCTATTCGGCGCCGGTGATGTCACAGCTCAACAAGCTATCGACCGCCGAGGAGTTGCAAATCATGACTTCCCACGTACTCTCAGGATGACAGCCTGGGGCGGGTGTTTCTTCGGCCCAGTAGCAGTACACTGGTATAAACTCCTTAGCAAGATCCACTTCCCGGGTCATCCAAATAGGGAACTATTAGCAAGGGTAGCAGCAGATCAGATTCTATTCACACCAGTAAATCTTGTGTGTTTCTTTACAGGGATGACACTCCTAGAGGGCGGAAATCCGAAGGAGAAGTTGGAGAGAAGTTATCTAACAACATTAAGAAATAATTGGATGTTATGGCCGAGTGTGTCCCATTTTAATCCTAGAGGGATAGGAATATCAACTGATACGGAGTTTAGCCGTTCAATTAGTCAACTTCAAGTTCGTACCTCTCGAACATCGGTTGTTGGTTGTGAACGTCGTTAGTTTAGGTATGCTCTACCTACAGTTATCGTTGGCAGGATGAGACTTACGTGTGGTGGCCTAGGGTGGAACTCGTACTTAAGCTATGCCAATACGCGCAAATGGTAGAACCATATCCAAAGAGTACTGTGGTGAAAAGCAGTCGATTTTAATTGCGAGAATCCCCACAGTGAAGTCTTGGTGACATACCGATAGTGAAGGGTTCCGAAAAGCGCCAATGATAAAAGAGGCTGGAATTATTTTTGGGAGACAGGAAGTTTAAGAAAAGCACGGGTAGAGGTCTCCCACAACGCCAGATGAATAGAACCATTGCGATTTTGTTCCGAAAAAGTGGTGTCCCCTTCCAAATATAGAAGAAGGGACACTAAAGTCATTCGTGAATAGGAAATACAGGAGGTCTTTTTTGTCGCATCCGCCATTATTGCCCAAAGGATAAAGAAAAGTGACAGAAACGTTCGTCATAAAACACATGAAAACCACCTAAGCCTCGAAATGGGGCCGTTCCAGAGCGTGACGCAAAACCGGATCCAGATATGTCTAGGTAATCGGAAATAGGATGCCATAGCTAAATATGACAGCAATTCCGTTTACGCAGATGCATTATACAACAAACTTTGGCTTCGCACGAGAGCTACCAGCGTGGGCACTATCACTATGACCAGAGAATTCAACTTGCTCGCGTTCGCCAAGCCGCAATACTTCCTTGAACCTTCGGCCAATTTCCAATAGTGATTCACGGGCTTCTTTAGAAGTTCTCCCTTCGGTGGCTGTGCCAATCGACCTAGTCCACAAGCCTATTCGGTAGAATCCCTTACGGACGTTGACGACTACGCCCATAACCTCACGGTCGTTTTCCTTTTCGAGGGTTTCACCGATGGCGGCGAGCATGGTGTGGAGCCAGAGCTCGTCGATAGGAACAGTCTTCTTGTCTTTGAACTGATAGGCCCATTTCCCGCCATTCTTATTGGAGGGGTCCTCCCATTCCGGGCGAATTCCGGCTTTGAAGAGATGGTAGTCTGACTTTAGAGCAAGTTCCGATGTTTTCGTGATATTGTTCTAGTGTGAGGGTCTGTTAGCGGATCGCCAGGGAAGTAAATAGAAAATTACGGTGTTGACGCGTACATATATGCCCCAAAACTCTTCAACAGAGTCGAAGGAGACAACTTCTTTAAGAGAGTCGGCCCATTGATTATCGCTCTGCGTCCATCAGTATCAGTAGTTGAAAGAACCTCTCCGAAATGTCGTGGGAGCTTATCTTCCATACCTTTGCACCGCCGCTGGGAGGTCTAGTGAACCACAGAGTCCATTTGTTCATCAGAGGATGTTTGACGGTGAAATTCTCCGGCGAATGGAAGACAGTGAGCTGGTCTCTCAAGTCTTCTGGTGGACCTGGAGCGGATCCGTCTTGAGGGAGAGCAGGGGTGAGAGGAACATTCGAGAGATCCTGAGGTTCTGGTGCGAGTTCCGTCATCGTGGAAGATATGACTAGCTACAAACGGAAACAGACTTCGAGATAATAGGAACGGTGTGTCGCGATGGAGCTGCGATGGAACGTCAGATGCAACCGCGGATGGTATTAGAGGGGCGCCGTCGATTGTGGTGAGATGACGAGGGTCCAAGAATCCAAAAACTCGTTCTGTCAAAGACCGAGCGGTTGAGCAGAAGATATAGAAGTCCTGACTTCTGATACGATGCTGGCTCAAAGGTGAAAGAGGAAAGTCGGGAGAAGAAGCAGGGCAGCGTCGGTCGAACTTTTTTGTGGCGGGTTTATTTATGGAAAGTGGAGGAGTTTCTTCATGAAACCAGTTGGAGACAAACAAAACTCAGGTTGCCTCACACTGCGGCTGCCACCGTCAAAACACCACACCAACACTAAGCGGGATAAGCGCCAATGTGTTGCCATACCCCCTCCTCGAGACCCCTCTTGATATCGATAGTCATAGTCTTGGGTTTATATACAAGCGGGGCGTTTTCGAATAGCTCAATATCTTATATAATCACTTAGGAAATAGGTTCTACAATAGGAGGAGACCATTTGACCTGTACCCACTAAGATAATTCGGAATTTGGCGATACCACATGCAGTTGCATACCAACAATTGAACTGGACCATGCTATTATGATCCAGAGCGATGAACTCTATGCGCATAACGAGTTTAATATCCAGTGCAGACACTGCTATTACACCGGGATGCCGATACTCCTATGTTCAGCAGTGCATTGCCCTTCACAGCATTGCAATACCCTCCGACCCTTCAACAAAACACTCCTTTTCGTTTCCATGGGGTCCAATTTCAAATTCGAACGCCCTACTACCCCACCTGCAATAACACCGACAATCGGTGGAGCAGATGCCCAAGCCCTAGTACCTGTGCGAGTGAAGCCGAGCCACTGGGTAGATCCCGCCAATCCCGATCCCGCCCATGGAATCTATCTAACCCAAGAATCCATATGTTTTGACGTATATTTACATATATCCTTGATATATCGGTAGCTATGGACCCAAGCATCGGGATTATAGATTTTAAATCCTAATTGAAGCCCTTGGGGAAGTCTTGACATGCATTCACCTCAGCATTCGGGGATACCGCTGTCAGATGCAGTTCCCTTCAGCTGCCTTCTGAAGGGCTTTAAGAAGAAGAAGAAGAAGAAGCTGTCGTGTGATTGGGACCTTTTGAGGTGATAATATGCACTAATAGTGTAGTAGAGGGAGGATGTCCCTGTGCTCATTGAGGGCTTTTTAGGTACAATGTGTCTTTGGAAAATACGGCGATACGTCGTACGTTAGAATATACCACCCCATCGTTGTGTCGCCGCTTCCAATCACCTCACCTATGTAGGTAACGTTTAAAAAGCCAGAAACAGATATTTTGACACTTCAAAACGGCTCCATGGGTGTGCCCTTGTCGTAGAACGAGGGCTTCTGAACACCCAGCAACAGAGGTATATGGAGGGATAAAAAACCATATTCGGATATACATTCAATTGCGCTCACCACCCACGGAGACAAGGTCCAAATGTTATATCAAAAACTAGATGACCTTGATTTTTTAAAAAGAAATTTGATAATACATGTATCGGTGATACTAAAATATTGGTTAGAACGTTACCAGAATGTCAGAATGATCGTGATTGCATATGGCTAGTATATAGGCGCTTACAAGGCACCACGGTAATATTATACATTAAACTAAATCCGGGACCCTGGGCACAAATAGTATGGTAAGAAACAAAACAATAAACTAGTAGTTCTATAGAAAATATGCATTTCGATAGTTTGTCAATCAAAAATTTAGAATTTTCAGTTACTTCATGAATTCATTAGGCCGCCACTATCTTAAGTCTAGGAGAAGCTTACGTATGCACCAGCACCCCGGAAGTCCAGTGATACGTGACGACGTAATCATACATACACCCATGAGAAGTGCCTAAGCATGGAGGGTATGTACGACTAAAGACGTACGTTTCGGAATCCCGCATATTAGCCCTAACTTGATTCCCAAAGGGCACCCAAGCATTGTGCCCAGCAACTCTGGCATACTCCGCATTTAACCTGTGAACCAGAACGGATATCTCGGCCAGCCCATTTTCAAAGGGCTGAAAAACGCCACAAAATGTTGGCAGGATGGTATCCAGACATGTCACCTTACTTAATCCCCGAATTCAAAACCACCCGTCTCAATACTTATCGGTATTATACTTCGAAGTAACGATGACTGCATAACTTGATAGACACATTCTCGATATAGCAACCAAACCGTCTTTCAAACTAGATTTTGTGGTCTACCCGGAAATCAGACCCCGATCGAGCACTTCGGAATATTGAGATTCACAACCTTTGAGTTCTCAGTGTCCACACATCGATGCAGTGTAACGGGTGAGATTCTAGTGTTTGTGTCACCATCCGCGTGTCGTCGCCTTGCAATTGTGCAGCAATCCTTTAGATTAGCAAGCCTATGCACCCAAGGCGTCCTAGGGCCAAGGGGGAAGTTTCGGGGTCTCCAAATACCAATCACGGTGACATCCTATTTAACCCCCTGAGTGATTAAGGCCACGCCCGGTCCCGGTGAATTAACCTAGTTAGGAACCAGACCAGTACAAATGTCCTACTGCTGCAATAACATGCTTTGATATATGTCCCGCCCTAACATGGAGCTGTCGCCAACGGTCAATACGAGCTATGCCGCAGAGTGTGACTGTTCTCTCATGTATATTGTCTCCCAGATCCAAAGGCCCATTCTTGCATTTCGCATAGAACCTCACCATTCTGTCCATTTAAATCCGATCAATAGACGAAGAATTTGAGCGGCATCAACGTCTCCAAGTAATTTTAATGCGACCTTCTAGGTACTTAGGTAAGGTTAGAGTATGCAGCGGTCGCGGAGAGTTTGACCATAATCCCGCGGGGTGTACAAATCTAGTAGATAATTTATTTTCTTTTCTTCTCTAGGCCAGTTGTGATATAATATTTTTCTTTATCAGATACAAGCCTGAACTACTGGATTAGGCAGCTAGACGGAGCAACCCAAACCTCCAACGACCCGCACATTCTTCCCTCTTGAGGAACGGAACATGATGCAGTGGAAATGCGGCGGAAAAAAAGGCTTACGAAAAAGGAACATGCACAGAAGCTTTGTTTTCGAACTTCTCGTTCGTTCCATTTTTCCCGGTTAATCGGCGAATAAGTTTCGTCGATGCATTGTGCCTTGTGGAGCTCTCGAGGGCTCAAGAAGCCATATTCCATTCTGATTGGATTTTCTGCTTTTGAAACCTCTGGCCAGAAAACCGGTTGGCGGTCGATATGCACCTAGGATGCAAGGCACACTGTACCTTATCTTGATCGACGAGAGGGCCCAGTCGTGTTCCTGAATCATTTTCGGAATGTTGCTCTGGATGGTCAGGTGAGGATTTGAGGGGATCTCAGAAACGTTGGATATTTCGTGTTTCAGACAACATCTTCCAACAGGATGCCGAGACTGCTCCAACAGCTTCTTCTTAGCTTCCTTAGCTCCGGCACTTAACAATGGTGATTCTCAGAGTCCACTTGGCACGATAATCCTCGAAACCTGAATCAATCATTTATCGACGTATCCACTGTTCGTCATTGACTTTCAATCCCAAACCCCGATCCAATCGATCAGCTGATAAATGCAGATATTACGTCTGCCAAGCATCCTTGACTTCACCTATCACGCCATACTTTAGTATCAAGATCGACCGGTGGACGCGAATCACAGTCTGTGCCCCGGAACACAGACACTGAGCTCTGGGGAAATGGATCGATAAACTAAGGTTAAACGGTCGTTTAGCGCCCAAGTACGGTGCTAAGGAAGTTATGAAGGATTTCCCGAGGTCCGAGAACGAAAGTGGAGAGCGGAGACAAATGTTCCAGAACTTCCAAGGTGGCTTTCGAGGATCCTGCGCGATGTTCATATCTGAGAGCCTTCCTCGATTAGTCAAAGAAAATGTTAAACTACCGGGGTATTTGAGACGAAGGCACGAATAGGAACGAGGCATGGAAGAATTCCCCAGTAACGCCTGCGCCATGTGTTCTCCGACTAGATGGAGCTTTGCCAAATACTGAGAATTGAAGCGAATAATCTAGGATCAATCTCGATGGCTTTGGTGCCTGGAAATACCCGTCGTCATGTGTCAACTACCAGGCGTTAAGCGAAGCGAGCTCTTTGGTTCTCCATAGGGGCAATGGTCCAGGATCGTTGAGCTTAGAGCCATGGTTACATCCCGGACAACATATGACAATTTATACATTAGATCCATCACATTTCGCAAAAAAAAAACTTCTGAAAAATAATACAGTTCCCACCTACCCTAAGCTAGTTAGACTAATTGCATAGTACATCGACGTATTCTAGGCTACTTCGGCGTTATTTGGCATTCTAGAACATCCGGGTCCTCGAGATCTCCTTCAAACTACGACCCCCCATTGCTCTTGCTCATAATTCTTATATATACAAACCATCAAGTATTAAGCTGTCTACGGGAGCCAGAACTACGACCCTATCGTATTTAAGCTCGTCTATTGTATTTAACAATATAACTAACCTCTTTCTTTTAGCTAGTTGTAGATGGTTTACGATTATTGAATCATGCGCATGGGATCTAGGACCACCAGATGAAGCGCCAGGACAAATTAGAACTCGCATACAGCTGGTGAGGTCTACGGGCTGGTGAATGATTTTCATAAGTGGTTGTACCCGAGATGTTGAGACCGTACTCGATAGAATATATAGACCATGTTTAAGCTCGATCTTCCACTAAAATTAAGGATTGCACTCGAGACGAATATTCGAATGTTGCCCAAGAGGTTCATATTCGGTAGTTGTATAAATCACAATGTGCAACGTACGCGTATTATTACGTAGTTCAGTAGAAACTAATCACTATGGTCGTTCCTTGAGCGTGATAGACAGCCCTATAGCTATGCCGGTTATGCTAAACTACGCCATTAATATCCCGAAGAATGGTTTACCCATCCAAGGAGAGCTCTAGGAACACAAGGCAAAGGTAATCATGGAACGTGTACGTGTGAAGCACGCAAGGTCACCACGGATAAACTGGGAGAGAGATCCCAAGAGAGGAATGGCAGACACAGACAGTAGTATCATGGGTTCACTTCACAAACCCGTTTGCCTACATAATCACATCTGTATAATACCAGATCTTAACCCTGAAAGCCGAACTTACAGGCTTTCAGATCTGCAGGTCGATCACATAGTTGACGTCTTGCACCCCAACATCGTGGTCTGTTAGAAGCGTTCTATCTAAAACCCTAAAGAGCACTTTTCGACACCGACCTAGGAAGAAGCCCGTGGCCCCATAATGGTAGCCCCACTCTACGCTAGGGTAGTTGAGACCGGTTTACGAGACCAGGTAGTGCCATACACCATAGCTAGCCCACCAAAATACTGACAATCCAAGAGATACTCAGTCACTTCGTGGATGAGCAGAAACGTGCTAAGCGAGATGCAGAATTCCGTATCCGCCGTTTCCTGGTGTTGATCTTCCATGAATTGATTCGCTACAATAAACTCCATCCTGGTACGAGGGGAGCTCAGACAAAATTTTTAAAGGAAGCAGTACTGGTCCGCCTGAATCGAGGCTAGCAAGTCGTCGCCAGCAGAACACCGGCAGGGAATTTCTGTCAGATTACCAGGTTACCTAGGATCACCGTGGAAGCTTAACCACCAGATGGAGCTCGTATAGCTGAGACAATTGACAATGCTAAAGAATTCATGGACACTAACAAATACATCTACTCATCCGCACCGGAGGCTCTAAGCTTGTGTCACCGTGGATGCTTCCTATCAACAAGGGTGTATCTGGGAGAGCACGGGTTCGAGGCTACGTGTGTCTATCTATCGTGACGAAAAGCAGAAAGAAAAAGAAAGAAATATCGTTTTTTCAATAAAGCATCTGAACTCCCTGGCCCCAACATGCCTTCTCTAGCAACCTTACGACCGCCTTGCAGTTCAAGAGCCTGGTGCCAGGCCGTGGAAATTTTGACGTCGAGCGGGTGCATGCAGAGGGGAGTTCAGCTCATCAAGAGCAGGGGTATGCTCACGTTGCACGGGTGAAAGACCTGTGAGGCCCTCTCGATAATTGCGCAACGATTGCAGGTGAGACGAATTTGTATTCAAAAAAAAAAAAACGATATCAAAAAAGAACCCGATAGATTGGTAAATGTAATGCAGTGAAGCGAACGAGATTTTTCCTTCTCTTTGGCACATATACGCAATCGTTTAGTTGAGCAGCCACATCACTAAACTGTGATACGATGTGCATGAACTTCCAGGGACCCAGGCTCGTCTGGCCATGTGATCTATAGTCTCCATGAAAATCAGACGAGACTTCCTCTCGCCTGAGTCATTTGCTAAGATACTAGCTGGGTTGGTGCGAAGCGTTTTCGCTGTCATTTCTTGTTCCATGATGTCGATATGAAGTGGGGTTCGGAGAAGAGGGCGATCGAAGCTATCGACAGGGAAAATTCACGAGCCTACCGTCAGCGTTCGGATCGAAACAATACGCCCTACACCTACCACGTGAAACCTATAAATTTAATCCGATAGGAATGCAATGAGCATTTTTTGGGAAAAGGTTTCAATCGAGCGTTTTCGTCGATTTGATCAATCGAGGCTGCTGCCCAGCATATGTGGTATCAAGCGCCCCATGTCCTTAACCGGGACAATTATGCCTTTTACCCCGCCAATAACCAGCCATTGAATTGAGGGTAGCTCCATGCCATCCTTGAAGTATTACGGAGTGTAGGAGCTTAGAACAAAACAAAAAAAAAAAGGATAAGAGAAAGGGAAAACAAGGGTTTCATAGCGGCAAGTATGAAGATATTATCTTGGCTTTTCGGCGAGCTGGAGACTTGCAAGGCTATAGCTATCGACAAGCCAGATCTGTCGATACCACGCCTGGCATCATCCAGTATGCATTTGCGGTCGCAGGGGTCGAATACGTACATACATGACGGTGCACCAACAACATGCAACATCCGACGAAAAAACGACATGGCTACAGCCCTTCTCCTATAATGGGATCCCGATATTCCCTTCATATTTGCCTTAGCGGCAAGCCTAGACTGGCCTCGTGAGCAAAAGGTGGAGCTCGTAGACCACAGCTGCCCCTTGAAGTGGGTGGGCTGTTATACCTATGTAATGACCGACACATTAAGCAGCCACCCCTGTTCTAGCCGAGGTCACGTCCGTGAGATGTCACTGAGAACATAACAGTGCGAGGATGATGGTTGCGATTGGGCCATAGATGTCCAATGCTCGTGAGGAAGATGTTTATCTAGTATTATCTAGCTATCTACAGGACCTCTGTATTCGGCGATTTTGCTGTAATATCTCATATACGATTGTCTGGTGGTACAGGGTCTTCGTCGATAGGGACCTAATGCAAGCCAAACCCCGTCCGACAGTAGAACCTCATGGTCAGTGCAATTGAGGCTATTTCATCAAGCAGTCGTGTTGTGGCCCTGGTGGGACGAACTTGTGCATACGCCACAGAAATTATCTCTCCTAGCAGATAAAGGAAATCGGTGCCAACTGGCTAAAATTGGCAGCAATAGCGAACTGGATCGTATCGAAAGGCCATTAACGATGGTCTTTGCTTGAGGAGAAGACAATTAAGCAGGGGAGGGATGTCCGCATCGGAACTTTTTGAACCGAGACCAGCACAAAAACTTTGAACATGATATGATATTGGAAGGAGCGGGCACGGAACCCAGACCCCCAACAAAGAAGTCGCAAATGCATTGGAGGGATATGAGAGGTTTTAGAATCGTGAAGCGCCTTCACGGGTTCCCTTGAATGCTCGCACGGCTAGTTGGATGGCTGCAAGGCAAGTGGCAGAGTGATCTACCCACTGAAGCCGCCCTTGAAACCCGGCGAGGGCTTGGGATGAAGAAGTTGTGATGGTTGTAGCTCATGCGTGTTGGCTGGCCTATTGTTCCGTTTAGCAGCCCAGCCGACGGGAATCGGCCAGCGAATGACGAAATGGCTTTTAGCAGGTGGAAACTTGAGACAAGGGCAAATATGGATCTTGTCACTACGCTTTCAACAAAAAGCTCCTTCCGTTCCTTCTAGCTACTCTCATACCTGCGCGAAAGAATCATCTCTGTTGTTGCCGCCTGCTTCCTACAAAGATTACGGAACCATAACCCCCAAGTTTCTAGCCAGCGTTGTCTCTGCCGTCTCGGATTATCCACGGCCAAGATATGGGATATTAAGTTTAAATCCAGCGATGAAGATGCTGTCCCCGTTTTTGAAAACTGGGGAAATTTAGTCGAGCTTGTAAGCATCCCGTCTCGAGGTGACATTACACAACAGACTCCTGTTATAAATTCCTTTGGCTTTGCTGAGATGCCATCCGGATCTGTGCAACTGTTGTACATGCGCATATGCTGTGACGAATCGACACCTTATGTAGGAAAGCGGCGTGCCGTTTCCTCCGCTCGCGAAATCGCGACCCTATGGTCTGCCTACTTTCACCAGGGATGGGGCGGGATATGTTCTGCGAAAGCCAGGGTTTCCGACGTCTCTTCACGCATGGGAATGCAAGGATTTAACCTTTGCAAAGTGAAGTTGAAAAGGTGGGATATTTGGAGCGGGTACTGGAGCTTTCGGGTACTGGAAGCTTTTTTTGGATACTCAGTTGACTTTTCGGAAAAATTCCCGCTTGGCCACTGTATTTGACAGTACTATTCTGTATAATCATATAGATCAGGAATAACTTTACGAAAAAACACAAATAATACATATTTGCTCACGACACGGGAGATTAAGACATAATGCAATGGTATCTCTAACTTGCTAACTTATAAGCATAACCATAACCCCACAAATTTATGAAACAAAAAAAATAAATATATAAACGGAGAAAAGTACGAGGATAGAAAACGTAGAGCACCGTGCGAAGAAAGAAAAAGGTTTGAAGATTGAGTGGAAATTCGAATAATGATAATGAAAACTCGGTACATTAAATATTGGTAATGAGACATAATAACCCAATTGTAAACCCCGTGTAAATGCTACCCAATGTCCCAAACAAAATTAAAATAAAGAAAAATAGATAGATATAAAATGATCAGCTGTGAAAAAAGAGAATGCAACTTTTCCTTCTCTTCCATCCAGTTTATTGATCGGCCGTGACATCTTCGTCATTACTAGGATAAAGAAGGCAGCCGTATTGCACATCTAGCGCAAGCTGAAAGAAGTGAAATAGCGGAGCTGAATCGGTTGCCCGGGGAGGAAATCCGATTTGTAGAGATTGTTCCTCACGCCGAATAGATGCATATTAAAATATCGTAGGTATGGTCGTAAACGCTAAGTGGTATCTCCAGAGCAATGCGGACAGTAGGAAAGATATGCAGGATGTTCGAGGCCACAGTAGGAGCTTAGTATGCGAGGATCCAGGAAGTTGATGTGCCGTTTAAAGGTCCGCTTGCACTCGGAGCCGCATCTTTGAATAGGATGAAAGATCCCACCCTTTTGTCGCCCGCCAACCCAAAACTAAATTGCAGATAAAGCGTTTTCGGGTCGACGTCTTCGATTCATAGTAGTGATATCAACGAAATGTTGATTTATTTTGATGGGATTGGTGGAAGAGGTCTGTTTGGTGGAGGACCCGGGCTTGGTGGGATAGGTCTGGTGTTCTGAGCACCGTTGCAAGATAGCGAGGAGGAATCAGCGGCCATTGTAGATGTATGAGATGGGCTAAGATGTGATTGAAGTGACTTCGATTTGTTCGAAGTCGAGAAGGATGTGATGAGAGTATGTGCTTATAGCCAAAGGTACTTTGAAGTTGTCGAATGTCTTTATTTGGACTGATGTCTGAATGGTTCAATAGAATCTGGAGTGGATGGGAGGGGGGAATCGGGATGGATTTATATCCAGACCATTGCAGTGAATCACCTTTCGTTTAGCTCATGTTTCGTAAGCTGCATTTTTGGGGCCATGCTCATATGAGATGTGGTGGGCCATCTTGTCAGTTAGTCCAGGAAACAGCGTTTTGCCTTGGGGCAGGGAAGAGATGACCATCCTAGAGGGGTGAACCAGCAGCAGATTGGGGGCTTGCCAACTGGTCGGGGCCCCTGTTGGTACCAGAGGCTAGCTCGATAACTAGCTGCTTGTGCGTCTGCAGTGCCTTTTTTTCTTATTTGCAAACTGGAACCAAAGCCCACTCACCTCGGGGGGTTCCCCTGGGACCACATAATGGTCCTGTGCGTAATATTTCTTTTTCCCCTAAGATGTCACTCTGGTCGCTCTTTTTTGGCCTGCTCCTTTCTTTCCTTTTTTCCCACCGGAATTTTCTTCTTCTGCATTTCCCACCTTCAACAGCCTTTTTCATGACGCTTGTGCTGTTGAAGAGCAGATGCAAGGATTGCCAATTGCAGTGATGATGATTATGATTATGATGAGGACGAGATTATGATACTGAATTTTGTCCCCGCAAAGATCCCTTTGGCTTCCTTGATCACGAACATTCACGAGTGGGACTTCCCTGATAACTAGCGCAGGCGTTAGACCAGTCCTGTCCACGGATCCAGTGCCAATTTCCTCTCCTTTCTATTCTCCTTCTTTCACTCTTCCTTTACCCTTGCTCATGGAAAACGGGGCTGTCGAGGTCCACTCGAAATGACGATAGTTTGATATGTTACAGCTATGGTTTGTACCAAGGAGAGCGCAGCTTTTTCAAACTCAGCACAAGAAGCTCCACCGCTGCGCCATCCATGCCAGGCACATCCCAATAGTGCTGCACGATGCTAAAAAAGGTACCGTAAGGTTCCTGTACATTTTGTACCTGACCATACGGCAGTCTAGTCGTCGCTGTTGGCCTTCCATTGTTCCTTTTTGCCAACTCTTTCGTCTTTCGCGGAATTCTTTCCCCATTTTAGCACGGACATTTCTTTTGTCATTGTGTTTTGCAGTTCTTCCTTTTGACTTATCTTTGGCTTTGTTCTTCCCTTCAGTAACTCTTCCGTCTATCTGAGCGAATCAACGATTCTTTATCCTTTCTCCTGCGGGTGTCGGCGCAACCAGATTTGATCTTCCCAGTTTGGATCGAACCTCCTCTTCATCATTATGTCAATGGTGGAATGTGGAGAAAGTCTAGCTCGCTACCCTGTCAATCCATAGTTGTCTGATTGCAACAGAAATAGCTGCGCAGAAAAAGTATGGGAGTAACCTGGGGGCCATGTCCTACCCTATGCTAATCTCTCACATTTAAAGAATGTGACCCTGGTTTATCATCCTTCACTTCAAATCTTATGAAGAGCGCCGTGCGACCACGTCGATATATTCTCATGAAAACGAGTATTGCACTGTTTGCTCATTGGATCCCCTGCTATACATATTTGGCCATGTTTGCATTCCTGCGGACCGATATCAAGATGCGAGTCAATTGTAACAAAGAATGCAATGCCGTGTCCGAACATCCTCCTCGCATAAACCATAGACGCTGTGCGTGAAGTTCGCAATCAAAAACCACGTGAACTAACCATCAATTATTCTGCTCGCAGCTGCGACCTAACATTTGTGGTACCTAACGAAAGTTTGCTTGTCGCAAACAGGAACCCGACTGTTCGGGGTACCAATGACCGGCCACTCACTCAATTTTCGTGCGGCCAGGCCGAAAAATGTGGGTTGTACAGAGTCCAATTTCTTTTCCTGCGCAGCTTGACGCAGCCCATTGAACCTGAAACACCGAACGAAGGCAAATAGCTGAACGCATCCCCCTTTATTTTGGGCCTGCTAGTTCTCTTTCAGCTAGCTTCAGGTACAGTAACATTACCAAGACTTTCAGATGGCAAGCGGCCCTCCTATTCGGCTTCGGCAGGCCCCTCGCCGAACACGGAAGTCTTCGCGGAACATACTTCTAGAAGAAAGTCGAAGATTGTGCCGCAAATTGAGAAACTCCAGGCTAGGAGTGTCGATTGATATTTTATAGGAAAGTGTAGTTAGGTCGAAAGCAACGTGGTCTCTAGATATTGCAATATTAGTTCCTGATCGAATGGCCTATACTCCAAACCCTTGTGAATTTGTTGAATAATATCCGAGGCATAGAATGTAATATGCAATACTAGAGACTTGCAGCAAGCTCATCAATACATCCCTCGCATCCGGCGAACACCTAAAGATCGACCGCTATACCTTAATCAAAACAGCTTTACAAAGTCAACTAAAAGTATTTAAGACCTGGCTAACCAAGTGCCTAATGTGGGCTTGTTATTACCTGAGCTGCAATATCGCAAAGACCCGTTTTTAACGTTTGCCACGCAATAAGTCAACTTGAAACCCCTAGTTGGAAACTAACTTTCTTCCTAATGTCCGTCTCCTTTTTTTAACGACCCCGACGGTTACCTAGACCCAACGGCGGACAAGCTCTAGCTTTGTTGGATTCGACCTTTTCTGCTGAAAGATTAGCTTTGAAGCTGAATATTTTGGATCGGGACTAACGCCTGGCTTTGAGCTTTGATACATGGCTCAACCACAGTTCAGCAAGTTAAAGATCACCCATGTCCTTGCCCATGCACGATGGAGATGTGTGGAAATTGCTTTAAATCAACGAAATTGCTAGCTGTACGAAGTACATAAAACCTCCCACCCCTAAACCACTTCACGATACCGACTGAATGGAAGCGGGGCGGAAAATTACATAGTATACCAAGCCATACATAAATTCGTGTTGGCTCCTGTAGGGGAGAATTGCGTAACCTTAGCCGAATTCTCTTCTGACACCCTTTAGGCGAATAGGGATAGAAAGGAAAACCCAAGCTTCCCTTTTTAAAAAAAAAAATTCCCTTGCGCATGATAGATAAATGTAATGTCCGTATTCTGTAGACACAGAGTTCTTGGAAGGGTGGTGCTATCGGACTCGGCCGCTTGTGCAGATATCTGTAACACTCGCCACTGTTTTAGCCTCCCATTATCAAGTAATTCTTTGCAAAATTTAAAAAAAAATTTTAAAAAAAAAATTTCGTCTTTTGATGACGGACTGGGCAGCTGGTTTCGGTACACCCGCGTCAGCAAGAAACTTGAGGACGGTCTTGGCTCCAGTATCCGACGACCATCGCTGTGGCTACCTAGAATTTTAAAGTCTTCTCGTCGAGAAAAAATTTACTCCTACATGGTATGCACAGACACGGTAATATTGGTGCCCTGCGTCCGTCGGCGTGTTTATTTCTGATTTCATCCTACCACGGCGGCAAATATGGCCATGAGTTTGTCTCGACAAGATGTCGGGTATCGCCCAGGCTTGGGGCCCAGTATCAGAAACGTATGTACCGGGGTCAACCCAGAACCAGCCAGGTTCCAACGGGAAGATACAACCACGTGGACTTCACACGGCTTTGAGGCTGACCCACAAAGGCTTGACCATTCGATCCTCCAACTGCCTATCGTCGCGTCACCGCCTCAGCCTGCGAAGATCAATCGAGTGGCCTGAGCCTCTGATAGGTCGGCTACAAGGATCCATCGATTGCAGTGAGGCTTTTGTCTACCCATTCCTTTGGGAAAATCAAGCGGTGACTGCGGACGAAAGGACAATTATGGGTGGAGACACTAATATTGATACTGCTCTGTGACATGATATCATGATTGTATTCGACCGAAATATCTACCATTAATTGAAACNAAATGTGTGGAGCTCGCGTCCCACGATCTGAGTAATTGAATTTCCAGCATGACATCGAACATCGTGGACTTGGCCAACGCGATGACTGGCTCTACTTCACAATCGTGCTCGTGAGCTATGGACGTATATCATCCGACAATGACTCGCCGTAGATGAAGGAGTGGGGCCGGCGTTTCTCTTCACCACTTGATGACAACAGCTTCCCAGCCGTCGCTATATCAGTCACAGAAACGCACGTACTTCTCTCAGTAGGTCTATAACCATCCGCTTATTGCATGCCGAATCACTAACTCTAAGCCTGCATTCCATCACCGAATTTTTACCGATCAAGATTCCCGACCGTATCACATATCAAATTCTGACCTAATTTGTGGAATTCAGCACCCATATCTCTTTGTCACATGCCGCTCGATTTCTAAGCCGCGTCGTGGGGAAACAAGGCGAACATATTTGACTAGCCCTGGAGTATCATGCACTTTGGGATGAATAGCATTAACTTCGACGGCACCCTTCGGATCTTGTCATCGTGTTAACCGGCACATCAAGGTGCAGTATGCGGACAGATGATGCTGGCCTTAGCCATTTTGGGCGTCCTACCCCATCTTCCACAATCCTGTTCCTGGTTCCTGGCAATCTGACATGGGTCTTGACACCCTTCTTTCTCACCACCACCAAGGTCCCAAAATGTAACGAGGACAAAGTGCTCGCAATTCTGGACAGATGCAAAGCAGAAAAAGACAAAAGGGTGGTCTGGGGGGAGGGTGCGACATACCAATGTTTTATCGCAGGCATCTCTCGAACATCTGTGGATCCACTTTTCGGTTCACCCACCCTCGAGATTATCACCAGGCTGACCGGCAGCGTTATATTTAGAATTGTCGATTCCTGAAGCGGGATCTCAAATATATTAGGATCAGCTGATTAATATAAACACCCAGGTCGACTAATACGAGGCATTTTTGTTACATAACCAAGCCGTGTCAAGAATACTAACAGGCTCGCACCCCGAGCCGATCGATTCTACCCGCGCCTAGCTTTAAAATTCATTCTACTTAGCAACTATTGCGAAATATCTACCAGATCGAGTATCTTCTGTGGGAGTCCTAAGGGAGCCAGACTAGGATTTCTCCAACCTGCCTAGTTATCCCTGTGGAGCTATCTATGTTTATACCAACCTCCTCGTCGAGACTACCAACCTCCCAAGCTTAAGCTAATCAGCCCAACCCAACAGAGGAAACTCTGAGAGGCGAGTGACCTATGCAATAATTAAAAGTTATTATAGACAAGGTCTAAATTCGGCGAACGCGGCCCTGACCCGCCCGAAGGTTCAGTTGACTATATTTCTAGCGGTATATATGTACGGGAGCTTGAGGAACTCGGTTTACACAGAGTAATGATATCAATTGGTATCAAGGGCGCTGATGCCAGAACCAGGACCAGGACGCTTTTGACATGAATGAGGATCACCATATTTTGGTCGGGCATTCCACGTTTGAGAACCGTAATCACTGCAGGGATGTGCGATTGCATGGGGCGCACGATTACATTAAAGGCGGGCAAGGAAGGCCCGATTTGGTATCGATATCTAGGTTTTATCGATCCTTCGCCCTCGGCAAACTCTGGCAGCATCGTATAGATAGGACTCCGTTCAAGGTACTCGGGACCTGGAGTTACATATATGACGGGGATAAACTTTTAGTTATCACAGCCCCGTTCCGCTACTCACTCGGCTCTAGGTGCCAATACCGGATTCAATTTGTTGATCCCTCTGCTAGATTGCCAATTGAATAGTATCGCTGGGAAAGAAGGTGATCGCGAGATCGCGACTAATACCATCAACTGGCCATACATAAAACTTGTTCGGACTTAAAATAATATTCCTATATCCTGTCAAACCCGGTTCGGAGCGGACCACCCGTTCAGTCTACTATACCGATCACCTCGAATCCAACCATGAATTGAATTTTGCTTTTCGTGGCATGGATCGATTAACGATACCTATACCATGTTTGCTTGTTTCAGCAATCTTTTGCTTCTGCTCCCGCGCCCACACAGGTTCGCCAATACAATGGCAGGCTGGAAAGGTTAGACGATGCACCCTGCACCCGCACACGGCAGAAGCTTTGATGTTTATTCATCTCATCCGTTTCTGCTTTACCTAAATCATTGGCATCAACTAACAAAAATTACTCAATACCATCGTGGGCATATCCGCGGAATTTCCCAACGCATAACCGTTTCGCTCCCTTATAACCTTACGAGAATACGGGGTTTGCCATGGCGAAAAAAAAACAGGCAAGAAGGTCCGTGAACCACTCGAGCCTCCTCCCCTCACCCTTTTCGTTTCCACGGATTCATATGTTTCATCAACTGAGGCATGGTTAGCCTCTCACTCATCACTATAACTTGTACAGGACAATACGGGCGGAAAGAGCTTTTGTTAGCACGGACACCGTACTGCATCTGTTCGCTATCCTGCATATCTCGTCACGCTTATGTACTTGCCAGTAGATGCAAGGAAAAGGTTTTCCCTGCTGCATGCGCGGTGACTTGCTTCTGAACCCCAACATGGTTTTGTTATTACCTGGGGTTCGAAATTTACGAACCGTATCAACGGATCTCCCCAAAGCTGTCCATGTTATGCAAGCGGGTTAGTTTCCCGAATGATGTGGTTGCATTGATTGCTTGGGAATATTTTCGAAGCACACCAAGTTTCATCCAAAAGTTTGCTGACGGATTTGGTGGCATTCTTGCAAAACTTAACATTATCAGCAGACCAGGCGCATATTTTACCCCTCTCGATATTGAATTGGGGACGATGTCGCTAGTATCCGCAGATTGCGCAATTAGAAATGCAGAGAAATTAAAGGTTGAGCTCCATGATTGCCTCGATCGCAAGCGTCTAACTAAACTGTGCATGGCTCTCTAGATCTCCTCCTCCTCTCGACACAGGTTTTCGTTTAGTGTAGCTGCCTGGAAAGGATTGGAGTTCTAGATCACGAGATAATTGCTTGCTACTGCTGTGCTACCCTCCGACCTGGAAGGGGTTCAACCCGCATACATGGCGCATACCAGTCTACATCTATGGCTCATAGTGACATCAAGATATTGCTGTTGCGCATCGACATAACGTTTGAAGGCACTCCCGTAGATGATCGGACCATGTTCACGGTATCCTATGGGAATGCAAAGTTGAGATTCCGCACAAAGCAAATATGACCATGGCTCCCCTACGAACTAACTTTTAACACTTGTCTGCCTTCATATCCTCGCGAAATGTCAAGTCGGTAATCGCTTCGGTTGACCTCTCCAGCAGAATTGCAAAAAGCTGGGCAAGAATGCTGGTTCAGGAACCCAGCAAAGACATGTCCGGCTCGGGAAGGCGGGTGGGCCCGGGAACGTCTCCGGGAGCCACCTTGTGGAGCCCAGGGGCTTGAGCGAACCTCCAACAGCGCCAAGGGGTTCCAACTTCACCTCATCTTTGGCCTGCACACACACCTTCACAAATTCACCCTCATCCCAGCCGCCCAACGTCTCTCTGACTTTCAGCCCAACCAACATTGTCATGCACACGCGCGCGCACTCCATATCCGCATTAAAGGTCCCAGCTTCTTGGAATTAATCGCTGAACGCCACCAACAAGTTACAGGGGACACGGCATAGGTTCTTTCATGAACTCCATTACACCGAACCAGGCCACGTTTCTAGGTTTGAAATCTCTTTCCAACTGAAGGATTGGGAGATATTCCCACCAATAGAAGATCGTATCTAAACGAGAAATCTATTCCTGTGTGCGAAGCTTGTTTCCACATTCAAGCCTTTCCGGCAAGTTGAACGTGTCTCACGCCAGCCACATTCGAGAGACAGATCGAACTAAACTATCCCGATCTTCCAAAGGGCCTCGACGAAGCTCCCTGACTAAGGCTCCAATAAGTACCTCACTAATAGGTACATCATCTACTGATAACGGAAATGGCGCCTCTTCGAAGATACATCAGATTAACCCCTCAAACAACTTTGCAAACTCAAATATTCCTCGAAGATCCGAGCGTTTTACATACGTGGCTGATTCATCCTACGAACCCGGCTTTACCTCGAATCATAGATTCATTGAAGGACGTCATCCTCCCCAAGTTAAGAGAGGAAAGGGAACGCGAAAGAACTGGGGCTGTAACGAAGAAGCAGCAAGCTGTCAAGGATGTAGTTTCCGGTAGCGACTTCGAAGTCAGCGTGTTCTTCAAGGATGGCGCAACCCGGCATGCATTGGTGATGCCGCGGAGGGAGTTTCTGGGACCAAAGACGGAGAGAGGCTTGAAATCGAATTCCAGAAAGATGGTTCTAGGGAATGGTACGCTGAATATCGGCGAATCGGAAGGTGGCGGCGGGCAAAACACCAATAAAATAGCCAATTTGAGAATCGAAAACGAAGATGAAGAGGTTGATCTGTATGCACTCCCTCTAGCCCCTCCTGCTGAGACAGGTGATATGGAGATGCAGCAGCAGGCAGACGTCAGTTCGGTACCAGCACGTCGGACTCGCCGAAGGACACGGACGCATGGGGATATAGGTGACAAGGAAGATGGTGCGGCCCATCAACGATCCGAAGATGAGGATCGAGCTGAACTTCAAGCCACAACGCCCACCAGGCGAGGGCCGCAGACAGAAAACGACGCCACTCGGAGGAATACTGGCAAACGGACCCAAATGGAGCCTATCATGGTCGATTCCGGTTCGGATTCCGAAGCTGAGATTGGAAGAGGCGCCGGGAAAGACCCAGCTGAGGAAACAAAGAAGCCTCTTTTTCGAACATCATACGAAGCATACAAAATCTACGGGAAGATCTTGTATCTGATAGTGAAGAAGCTGGACGTCCCGCAAGTAATTAGTCGGTCAGAGCAAGCGCCCGGAGCGGTGGTTATGCGGGATATCCCTATCGCACCAGGCATTGAGGATACCGGAACCACGGACGACGTGATGGAAGGCTGGATGTATATGTCTCAAGTCATCCGGGAAGACAATGACTTGTAGACTCTCGTCGGTCCCCCTGCTCAGCATTGTTAGTCGGACTTACTCGGTGTAGCTTTGTGTACCACCCAACATTGCAAGCCACAAAAAAAATGACCAGCCACCAGGTGCTCAATTGATGTCGTATCACATTTCAAATTGGTTGAAATCGCGGCAATTACGTGAGAATTGAACATCTCACGCCACATCTGCATCGCAGAATACATCCCAATTGATTCCATCAAAAGCCACCGTCTCAATTCATTCACCGAATATCATCTCCCGGCCGTATGGTCAGCTGTGCTGTTGCCCTGCATACACTCTGCACCGTTTCGCCCGCGGAAACTTCCCCAGAAAGAAATTGCCTAGAAGCATAAAACCTCCCCCAGACTGCGGAAACGTATCATTTTATCGGCTGCCACGTGTGCTGCTCTTATCAATGGCATTAATATGAACCTTGCATGAAGGCCTGAGCGTTATCGTATTGAAGCTGTGCATCCTCCCCTTACTGCATTCAGATTTCAGCTGCAGGGTGTGAAATTACGGGCCAATATTTCTATCGGATGTAGGGAAAGTGACGAGGGGTACTCCTCCACCGTGGAGGCTCGTCGGCCTTATAATCATGCGACCATTTTTAATATACAAGTGTATTGCAAGCTGCGCGCAGACAAGCCCGTTCGTTTCAGGTGTGAGACCACTTGCGGACCCAAAGTCCAGACCCATCTCAGATTCAGGTCTAAGAACGGGGAGAGGTACATTAACGAACGGGACATGGAGAATTGCCAGGAGACCTCCATGCTGAGAGTGTCCATTTCGACCTATCGCTTCAAATACAATGCATCCCGAGAATCATTGCCCTTTGAACTAGTCGAGTCATGCAAGATGTAACCGCTCTTACCCTGCACCTGGGGATTTGAAGTCCCTGCGTTGACCTCCTTCGCCTCCCCATGTCTTCCCTTAGGCGAACGACAAGAGCAAATTTCGAAACACCAGCCTGGTCCCTTTCACGACGAAGTTTGAACCGATAACGGCATCCCCAGTTCGACAGCCTCAATGACACCAATTGAGCTCCATGTCTGGAACAGGGCATTCGGGCTGCCGTCCCTAGACCCCGAATGTCTTGCTGCGATTGCCTTCCTGAGCTCTGCGATACCTCGTGACCTTTGGGTGCTAGTGGAAAGCAACAATGTCAGCGTTTCGCCAAACGGTAAGGTACTCTTGGTGCTCGTCCTTGCAGCCCTATGCGGTAGTTATTGTTACTAATACCAATGGATGGCATTCTACAGGATCTTTACCGGCCCTCAAAGATGGCTCGCAATGGATAGGCGGGTTCGACGCGATTGTCTCCTACCTCAGCTCCAAAAGCTCTGGGGGTTCTGATATCGATAGGAACCTCTCAGAGTTACAGAAGGCGCAAGCTCTAGCGTATGTCAAGTTTGGATACCGTTTCGTTTCTCCGACGGTATCGAAAGATGCATGATATACAGGATAACGATATCGACGTACCTAACACTAAATTATATTGCCAGATACCGGTCTTTCATCCGCAAAACATGCCTCCCAATAACCTCACTCTCCCTCTACGTCACTAGCAAAAACTGGATAAACGTAACCAGGCCCCTATACTCGACATTTCTCCAATTTCCCATCCAATATGAAATCCCACATACCCACCATTCCCGCGCTATCAACTTGACCTCTCACCTTACGTCCCTTATCCGAGACATAGCAGCAGAAGACTCTCGTCCCCTCCAACCAGTCTCCACTTCTTTCGCCGGCATCACTACTACTACAGACAAGTCAAAACCGCAGGATAAAGAGAAAATCGCTACCCGTGTAAGACTTCGTAACCTTCTAGCCGACTTCCTCGACCCCATCTGGGAGAAACTTGCTGGAAAAAACTACTTTTTCGGCGGCGCTTCTCCCACCACCATTGACTGTCTACTAGTTGGCTACCTCTCCCTTTTAATCTACCCAGACCTCCCGTCCGCCTGGGCGAAAGAGATACTCCAGCAGGAATTCTCAGAGATAGTTGTCTACAATGACAGGCTAAAACCCACCTGCTTCCCATCAGGTATTACCTATAAACATCCTGAGGAAAATGACACGCTCACTTTTACAACCTGGACGAAACGTACCATTGAGAATTCCCCTCAAGCATGGGGTCTGAGTGACGGCATTCCATTAAACCAAGAAGGCTACAAAGCTCATGTAACGGCGTTTTGGGTTGCAGTGCAGGGAGTCGTGGGATTGGCAGCGACGGTTGGGAGCGTGCTGACTTATAGGTCCTTGACAACCGAAGGGGCCGTCGAAGTGGAGCCTAAAGAAGAGGCAACAGGTAAACAGGTTTATTCGACGGCTAGGGGTAGTATAGGTGATAGGGATGATGTGGGGGCCGGGGGTCACGGACTTGAGAAAGAGAGACTACCGATATTCAGAGCAGAAGATATGCTGGGGTTGTAGTAAAGAATGTCGCTCGAGGCTTAGACCCTGCTGATAATCCAGACAGTCGGCGATGAGCACGAGAATGAACCCACCGTTGAGGTTCTATGGCTCGATGTCACAGCTCTCTCAAGGTATTACAATAATCGGGATAGATGGCCCTGTAGGACTACATGATTCAGCGAGACACATACAGAAACAAAAACAAGAGCTCCATTATATATATACACGGTTATACCAATGTAGGCCACCGCTCCTGAATGTAAATAGATTGACTTCATAAAAGACAACATTTTAAAGGTATACCGCGAGGTATATCGGAACAGTAGTCAGCATGGTCAGTTGTAAAGTTGACCGCCGATTGGATTTCAGAATCTATGTAGGCCAAATACCCATACCGTGAGCCCGTCCCATGAAGACAAATTCGAAATACCAAAAGCTTGGTAATCTGCATTTATCGTGATATTAGATAAGCCCCCGAGTCTGCAACAGCTCTTCGGTAGCGAATACTTGAGTATGCGCAAGGTATTAGGCAAATTTAAAGCGATAGTTTCTATTCTGGACACATGTGTACAGCGATTCTATCCACATCCCCCCATAACTTAGCAGTATCAAGAGGCTACTCCACCATCGTCGTGCCCTAAATATAGCCTAGGTAATATAATATGTTAAAACGGAAGTTCTACGTATTCATCCACCTAGTATCCGATCAGCATGAACAGCGTGAACACAATTGATAAAAGGTATACCTTATATCGGTATCTAAGATACGTATCTGTCAGTGTGTATTCTGTTCTCGAGACCTATATATCTGCTAGCTAAGCGCCGGCGGTAGGGTCTAGGCATTCTTGCATTAGTGGAAGGGTGGAAACTCCCTTCCCCTTGAACCTGTACCGCACACCTTTGAGTATTACTTTGGCTTGAATACCTTGGCTTCGAATTTAATATCCAACTTTGCAATCTTTTTTTACATTCGGGTCTGGAACACAAACCCAAACGAATCTCACCGGCGAATAGCCTTTGGCGGCCAGAAACTAATGATAGCTGGCCATGGAGCTTTCACAGGATGGATACTCGAGAGTTTTGTAGATGCCAGTCAATACAGGGCTCCCTCGGCATGGCCAGACGTCGAGGCTCATCTAATTGCGTTTACGCTCCTTGAAATGCATACATAGGCACCTGCTGCATGCGTCCCTGTGATTGATATACTGTACAGGATAACCTGTCCGAAGTCCTATGCTGCGCACTCGGCCCCGCCAGCCTTTTCTTTAACACCCTCGAGCCTGCATGTGCACCGATATCCGGTTCGGGGTAACGAATGTTGCAATTGGGAAACTTGTAGAATTCATCAGCCCTGCGTGAGTGACAGCAGCCGTATATCGGGCCGGTATTAGATTGACTGGAATTAATTGAGATGTAGTAGAAGACGAGAAATACCCAAGAGTTCCTTAGACTAGGGAGATATACGTATATACGTGCAAACCCCGTACATACAAGATATCGGTGACTGGACTCGTACGAGATCGTGGTAGGTTATGCAAGACTCGCCGTCGGCATCACGCGCCACGGTGGCTTGCACACATCTATTCTTCGATATTGCATGTAGCAATGGAGAGTAACTACGTGAGTACTTATATATAATACGGCATGTCCTCTCATGGCGGGGTCTCAGGGTATTTACTATGTATTAACCCCATCCTACACTCTCGTCCACAACAGAAGCGTTTCTTCACACGGTTGGGTTACGGGTAATAGACAGACTTAGAAATCATGGTGATTCCCATTGGCTGTATCTTTTTCAAATAGAAGGCTTAAGCTTTCTGATATTTTGCATTTCGATTGCCGAGATAAGTTCACTTCTAACGGAAGATCATATCGGCGGAGTAGGTTAGAGAAGGGTTTGTTGTTGTGTGTAGTCATGGCATTAACAATTCCTCATAACAAATAAAGGAGGCATGATACACTAATTGCGTAGTTGTGTGAGCGGTTGTGTGGGCGCATGGTAGATAGTAGCCTCGAAAAGCTCAGTGAATAGTATGTAAGAGAAGAGGAAGAAAAGGTGTGAGGCGTAAAGGCGTTAAGAGACTATGTAGGCATTACAAAATAAAACCGACTGGAAAAAGATATCACAGAGAACACCCGAAAAGAGACAAAAGACAAATTAGTAAACAGCCTTCGTCCTAAGGACATCACCAAACTCATCCAATGGACTCCTGGCAAGGGCTCTCTCTTTCCACAGGTTGGGGGTAAGGAATCCATAGGTGTTGCCGACGGCAACGAAGGTGGCCTTGAGGGTGTTCTCGAGGGTCTTGGTCGAACCGGAGGAGGAAGTGTAGGCGTCTTCGACACCGGCAAGCTGGAGGAGACGCTTGACAGCGGGGGAGGCGACGAGACCGGTACCACGGGGAGCTGGGATCAACTGTGGTTTATCCAATTAGCATTCCACTTTAATAAAATATTTCAATTGAGTCGACATAATACATACCCTAACAGAAACGGAACCGCACTTTCCGCTCTCCTTGGCTGGTAGAGAGTGAGGCTCTCCGAGAGAAGAACCCCAGTAACCTCTTCTGATTGGCAAGACGGAGAGTTTGGCGATGATAATAGCGGCACGGATGGCAGTGGCGACTTCCTTGGAGGTTTTGATTCCGAGACCAACGTGACCGTCGGAGTCACCAATAACGACGATAGCCTTGAATCGGGTACGCTGACCGGCACGGGTCTGCTTCTGGACTGGCTTGATCTATTCGGTTTTGAAAATATCTAGTTAGCAATCTGGTCCAGATTTGATATTGAAATATTGAATTGCGTCGCTCGTATGCGGCCAGTCCCTGCATATCCACCTCAAGACCACACTCCTATCCTCCTACTGCCACCAAGACCTCGGAGAAAAGGAAAAAAATAAGTACCTTCATAACCTCATCCTTCAACTTTGGCAAGAAGAAATCGACAATCTGGTACTCCTTGATTGGTAGCGAATGGAGATAGATCTCTTCCATGCTCTTGATCTTGTTGGCCTTAACGAGACGGCCAAGCTTGGTGACTGGCTGCCATTCCTTCTCGCTGTCGGGCTTGCCTCCGCGACGGGCTCCACGACGTCCACGTCTTGGACCACGGTCTCCTCCTCGGGATGCGAATCCACCGGCGGCACCACCGGCTGGGGCTCCTGCTGCTGGAGCTTTTGCTGCGTCTGCCATTGTGATTGATGATTTATTGAGTTTTCGGGTAGGGGAGTCGGGCGAGGGGTCGAGGTTTTGAGGTTTTGAAGATGATGAAATGTTGAAGCTTTGGAGATAATGGCCAAAATCGAAGCGAACCAGCAAATTTGGTGTGTTGAGTTGCTTTGGTGGTGGATTTGGACGTGGCGCTATACCTGATATGGATGATCTTATCTGATGAGATGATAAGGGCACACCAGCCCTTCGACAACACAAAATGTTCTTCTAACTCACTGTACTGATTAATTCAGTAATGGCAAATGGCATTTCGTCGAAGATAGCAGGTCGATCGCCCATAGTAGGCATATTCCTACACCAGCTTGTTCAAATACAAATTCGATGGCCCTAAATAGTACTCATAGATAAATCACCATCATTGCATTGAGGTCTAACGCTCATCAATCACCCAAGAGGTCTCGAGTGATAGCTTCCCGCTGTGATTCGAAACCATCGAGGAAGATAGCTATCGATATTTGAGGCTAGCCCTCTCCCAACTCTCTAAAACTTAGGATCAATCAAATGCATGTTGTTATGGAGGTGGATTCTAGAAAACCCATAGAGGTCGTGCACCCCTGCTAGACAAGCGGCAGCCAGGGCTATCAAGGAGTTTAGACCCTATGCGGCTCAGTCGCATGTCGTTGGCGGGTATACTAAGATACTTGCCTTACAAACGTTCAGAGCCAAATCTAGTTGTGGTTATTCAATGTTCAAGGAGGTAGTTACAGCGTTCAAGTAATGGATGCTGCATTCTTTGAGAGAAAGAGAAATATCAAATTTAGACTCCATATCAACAATATCGCAAGATTTATACTTACAAGGGAAAACGAAATAAGGGGCAAAAACAAAAGGGGAACATAAAAGCACAAGCTATTCCACAATATCCACGAAATCCTGACCAATAGAAAAATAAATAGAACGTCGTGCGTCTTCCCTTCCAGCACCCCAATATACACCCGTCACCGCGAAGAGGACCGCTTGTGAGCCCGAGCAAAATCATCAACGTAATTTGAACGAGCGAAGTATCAGGTCGGACCGAGTATTAAAAGTATATTATCTGGGAGTTTAGAAACAACACAATAGAAAAGGGGACAAAGGGAATCAGCCGAGAGGGAAAGCGAGGCGCACAAAAGTTCTTTTCAGACAGCACAAGTTAATTCAACAAAGAGAAAGGGGAAGAAAGGAGGGACTGTAGCGGGTGGTATCTGTACGATATATTCTGATAGGAAATCGTGGAGGATTTGGTTGGTAATATAGTCCTCCAAACGCCAAGAAAAAGTATATTCATTTTGCTTCTCGGCTCTTTCTTTCTGTTCATGTCGGCAGCAAAAAAAGGTATGCCGATGTCGATTGTGAGACAAAGCTAGGAGGGAGAGCGGCCGTTATAGGTTGATATCATGTGCGCCTATTTATTCCATGGCTTCGTCACGACCACAACGATAATAACGATGATGATGATGATAATGACTATATCCATATATTAGTAAAACCGGTGAAAAATCTGAATTACTAGCTTCTGGGGGGGTTGACATACAGACGAGGAGCAGGCACCACCATTTCTTCCTACGAGCGCCCTCCGCCGACTTAATGGCAGTGTCAAGCTGCTTGACAGCTTCACCCGTGTCCTGTTCAGCCTTGGAGCTGTATTCCCCAATCTGTTCAACAATTGTGTCTTGTTCAACGACCAGCTGGTTCATCTGCTCGAAGAGCTCAGCAAGTTCAACCATAGTCTTCTCAATCTTCTGGATATCATTGTGACGGCTGCGAACTTCAGCAAGAGCGGATCTGGCAGCGCCTGTTCGGTTACCTTGCATAGTCTATTGAAACTCTGTTAGCGAATTTCTGAAAAACGAACATGGGTATAGGTAAACATACAGCCTGAGTAAAGATTTGTGCATTTGGATCGCCTTCTTGGATATCTCTGATCTGCTCGTCTGTGGCATTTGGGTTGGCAATCTTATACTGTCGAGCAAGTAGTTCCCTCGACCTCTTCTGGTAAGCAACTTCGATCTGCTGGTAGTTTGTCAAGGTTTGCTTGAATTTCCTCTCGAGAGGGCCGACTTGGTTGGACTTTTCTTGGTCGCGGAGGGCTTCGGTCTTGAGTTGACGAATCTTGCCAGCCATAGATCGGTTCATTGTGGAGATTTCGGCCACCAGGGCATCGATATGGCGTGAGGCTTCGGCGGACGAAGACTCGTCGACGTGGCCTAGTGATTCATTTTGGAGTCTCTCGAGCTCGGAGATTCTGCTGTTGATGTCTTCATCCATCTGTCGGAGTTCGGCTATTCTGCCGAAGAAGACCTGAGGATTTGTAGCTTGCTGGTACGGCTGTCCGTTGAGTGGCGCCATTTCGTATCCTGTTTCGGAGGGCGCCGGGAATTGGTTAGC
>JAJTTV010000002.1:1200000-1503142 GCA_036971225.1 Arthrobotrys sinensis | reverse complement strand
TTTTTCCTTTTAAATCTTTTATCGTTCGTTGCTGTGAAGGGTTGATTTCTGATAGTCGGTTCGGTTGCTATTATTGATATGACTTTCTTTGGCTGGTGCTGATTCCTAAGCCTGATATAAACCTTAGTTGACTGGCCTTACTGCCACCGTCTTCGTCCCCCCCCTTCCATGCCATCAACCTCAACATCAACCCCAGGAGTACCTCGCATATAGACCTATTCTCACCCCAGCTCTTGGCCAAGGAACATTCTCTCCGGAGGACTAGCTTCCGTCTGGCACATTCTTCGAACCTCCTGGATACCAGACTGCCTGCTTGACAATCATCCCGAGCCTCATTCAAGATGGATTTCTCAGCACCTACTCGGCCAATACCTAGCACATCCTCCCTTTTCGCCAGCCCTGCTGCGACTGTCAAACCTCCCTCTACGACAAACCCTAATAACGTTCCACATTCTCTGCAGTCACAAGCTTCTACTTCAGCTGCTTCGGGGTCCTCTTCTACAGCCTTGAAACGAACATCAACAGACCTTACCGATGGACTAGGCGCGTCATCAAGCAACTCCATGCCGTCTCTACGATCTCGATCAAATAAGCTTGCAAAGAACTCCCAGAACGGTATCGACTCGCCCAGTCAACTACAGAATGGGGAGCCGAAATCAATCAGCCCTCCTGCTCCACTATACGACCCTAGAGATGATGTACGTTTGCTGCTGCCCGGATCTTTCGCTTATGTTCCAGGATTCTCTGCTATTTTGGACGTATCTGCTAACCCGTGACTCCTACAGCAAATCAAGGACCTCCAGGGAGACCTTGCGAAGCTCCAGAAATGCGTTACCTGCGTCGTCTGCCAGGATCTGCTGTTTGAACCTTACTCGTTAGGGTGTGGACATGTGTTTTGTTACTCGGTATGAAGCCATACCCCGAGTCTTTGAGATACATGGGGATGCTGATGGATATTTCTAGTGCCTGAAGGACTGGTTCCGCCAGAAGAAGACTTGCCCAGAGTGCCGAGCTAAGGTTAAGCACCAACCGGCTCCTGCATACCTCGTAGGTCTCAAGCTACAGTTCTTACAATACCAATCCTAATTATTATGTGATAGATCCGAGGCATGATAGATACATTTGTTGTACGAGCTGAATTGCAATCACCCCATGAGGAAGGACTAGCTTTACGGCAACAACAGGATGAGGCTCTCAAGATGGTTGAGGCAGACAAGTCCGACTCTAAAGGTCTCTTTGGCGGAATGTTTGCTCGAAAATCAGATCTTCTCCCAATATATGACCCTGCCGATGGCGTGGCGCGGTGTCCAGATTGCAATTGGGAAATCGAAGGGCGAACGTGTGTTAGCTGCGGACGACGTTTCCATACCTCTGAAATGCCGGGTGCTGACAGTGATGCAAGCGACGCCAGTGATTTTTCAGAGGAGGAAGATTCAGAATCGGATGAAGATGACGACAGTTTATCGGAGTCGGAGATGTCAGGCCCCAGGATGGATGGTGATATGGACGAGGATGAAGAATACCCAGATGAAAGTGATAATGGCTGGGAGCCCGACTACGACCAAGACCATCGACTAGCACTCGCACTTCAAGATTCCTATCACCAGGAGTTTATGAGATCCCTGGGAGTTCCACCTAATTGGGCGGAAGAGCATTTCGGTGTCGACAGAGTCGAGGTGGCAAGGGAAGCGGCAATGGAAGCGGCAAGGAATTCTATGGAACGGTCTATACATCGTCATCTCTCGAGTCCTGGCCGGTCATTACAACCCAGCTCACCTTATAGCAGGGATTCAGAGGAAGACAGTGAGGGGAATACTCTTGACGAGGACGACAGCGAAATGGAGGATTTTATCGTACACGATACTCCAGACCGCCGAACTCGGCGCCACCAACCCGCACAGCGTACTTTGAGACGACATCGAAGAAGTGTTGCTGATTTATCTGACGATGAAGAGGATGAGGATGAGGATGAAGACGATGAGCCTGTACTGAGGAGGAATAGAGGGAACCGGTACTTTGATCGACGCCCGATTATCATCAGCTCCGATAATGAGGACGATGAAGAAGCTGCCGGTTTGATCAGTGCTGCTGGTTACGCCCAACTCGATCATGATACCACAACTGGAGACGACGACGATGACGAAGATAGTTTGGACGAGAGCAGTATTGGACAAGTTTTGAGGCCTGCTGGTCCACTTGGTCCGCTCCGAGCAAACACTATGCCAGCAACTACATCAACTAGCACACGTCGTACTCTAAGGGAGCAAGCGGCGGTTGAACACCAGCAAAGTGCCACACCCCCAGCAACTCGTCGACGGCGCAGAACAGTCACATTCCAGGTCCCGGATGACGCAGATGGTGAAAATGATAGTGACAGAGATGGAGACGGGGATTTAGATATGGACAGACATTCGAGAGCAGGTTCCACCTCGTTAGCTTCCATCACCTCCAACCGAACTGACGCGTCGACTCGTTCCAATCGCAGTGGCGGAAATTCTTTTTCGCAAGATACACCTTCAGTTAATGGGGATGAATCCTCGGATGACTCTTTACCACGGCAGCGACGGCGAAGGGTTGGCAACACCACCTCCTCGTCAAATCTTAGGCGTGCGGCGACCGCTCATCCGACTGGTGGAGGACGAAACGGATTAACAACCCCCGGGAGCAGTGTTGACCCGATGGTACATAGGCTCCTGCGAACATTCAACGCCCAGAGAAACGAATCCCAGCTAGAGGCACTCGGGATGTCTGTCTTGGAAAACGCAATTACGTTGACCCCTGGGCCTCGATCAGCCAGCCACGACCTTCAAGAGCTTAACGACCCGATCGTCATTTCTAGTAGTCCTGCTCCGTCATTTTTCCAAAGAGACGGCCACCGAGCAAGTCTTGGTGCGCAAGCATCAAGCAGGGGATCCAGTCAAAATCCGCTCTCTCCATCATCTCCACAAACTTTAACCCCACGCGGGATGAGTGTACTCTCCAACGAGTCGACCCCTCGTCCTAGCATCACAAGCCCTGCAGCTAATGCTATGACAGCTGCTCTGACAAATGTAACTTCCGAGCCTAGTGCTTGGGAGATGGCGGCTGCTCCAGCTAGTGTTGCATCTAGCACTGCCGCTACTCTTGGTAGTACACACAGTGCTCCTACCAACAGAGGGAGCATGAGAACGAGACGAAGCAACGCTGCTCTCCGTGGTCAAGACATTCAGCGCACTGGTACACCGACGGGCCGTAATGCGACTAGGCCCAACCGCAACACTGGACATGCTGCTGCGGACAATCGGGATCTCCAGGGCAGAGCCCGAGATTTTCTGGCTCAACGTACGAGGGAGGTGCAAGCAGCAAATGCAAGCGGACAAACATCGAATAATACCAGAGTCACTAGGAGCAATCAGGCCGCAACTGCAGCGATGTCGTTACAGCAAAGAATGGCCGCTAACCGTGAAAATGCCAACCGTGCGAGGGATTCGGCCACGCCTACACCCGTTACCCAGGGCCAACAGACCGGTAGCGACCCAGCCCCACCTCGTGGCCTAGCAAGGACTGATACCGCAGGGTCTACCGGGCGTAGACTCGGCTTTCAGATCGGGACAGGCACTAATCCAGGCCCGTTGTTCGTTATTCGTGATGATGATAATCATTGAAATTGCTTGATACTTGTTTGATTTCTTTTGTTGATATGGCCGTTTTATCCACACCCTTATACTGCGGACGGCTAAAGATCTCTATTCTTTTCCTACAGAGTCTTACCTGGGTTTCTTTCCCCTTCATGGATTATCAGAGGACATTGTTTACGGCGCAACATCTTTCCTTCTATTTTATTGTTCTCAAACCTGTATAACCTTTTTTCGTTAGCCCGAATGATTATACGACAGACCCACGATAACCATGAATGCCACGGCCGAGATACTATGCCTACTCGTGCTTCTTATTCTGTTTACACACACTTGTACCACTCTCTGTGTTTACCCTTACGCTGGCTTGCTCCTTACGTCTTTCTTGGTTTATTGTCACTACCCAGATACGAGCTTTCGGTTGACTTGATACTTACCCCGGCCTGTAGACCTTTAGCGAAGGTGCCGAATACAAAAGAACTTTGATTTATCTAAATTGAGCTTGAACATTGACCGGTATCGCTACGCGAATGTGCACTATTGCTTAAAATCTCAAAGTTCACTAGCTTCAATTCTGAAGGAAGCTATAAGGCTGTATTTCTTATATCGCCTGAGTTCTATCCAGATATCAAGGGTTCCATAAAATCCATACGCAGCATCTAATCCTTCTTCAAATCACTCATGACCTCACTAATGACACCCCCACCGGCTGTCTTATCCCTCTCATCCTCTTCTTCCTCCTCACCTTCCGGCCTGACACCCTTCACGATAGTAACAACCTGCAACCCATCACCGACCTCAATATGTCTCTCAACCGCGCTAGTAAACGCATCCTTTACGATCTTTTCAACTTGTTCCTTTGTTAAATCCGCCTTTTTCCTGGGCTCCTCGCCATTAGAGCCAGGTACGAATTGATTCTTGAAGTTGATTTGATTGTCGAGGAATGGGGTTATTAGGGAAGCAGCGGCACCGTAGGCACGGGATTGTTCACGTTCGAAGGAGCCGACGTAGTCATAAGAGTAGATCGCACCGACGCCTAGGGTAAAGATATGTTAATTCGGGGGGTATTCCTGAAGTGGTGGGGCTGAGGGGTTACATACCCTCTTCATCGAGACCGCCAAGGAGGGGTTGGCAGTAGTACGGGAAGAATCGCTTTTGGTACAAAATCCGTGATAGCATGACGGCAGCGGCAGCAACAGTGATATGTTTATCGTGATTCCGTTTGTAGTCCTATTCCCCATCATTTCCGTCAGTATCAATCCCAGCATTCAGACCCTAGCTATATTTCAAAATAGTGGTATATCAGGGCTCTCCATACATCGATCTTCCTAGCCACTTTCCTCACTAACTCTTCGCCGTCGGCGGACATACCGACGACACCCAATATGATACCGCTGCCGACATCGTAGACTTTGCGCGCGGTACGGGTGTTGATGCTGTATCCTTCGGAGGAACGCGTGTCGCCGGCGAGGATTACGTAGTCTTTACCCGCGATACCGAGGATGCAGCCGCCGTTTTCGGTGTACCTGGCCGTCAAATATTAGTATTCTCTATCGGTATCGGTATTGATTGTATATGCTTGGGATGGGCTGGAGGATGGAAAGAAGAGCTTACGGGCTCCAGTGGTGCTGTCTGGGTTGGGATGCTGTGGTCGGGTGGACATTAGGTTGGGAGTATGGGAGGAGGTAGGAGGAGGCCATGGTGGGTAGATGAAGTTCCAGACGTTCGTGATGGTGGAGTTCTCTGGGTGAATGGTGGGTGGATGGTGGTGGTGATGAGGTTGTGGAGGAGAGCTTGGAGCTTTGGAGCTGGGTTGACGTGGGTCCTTCATACGAAGCTCGAATTGCGTGGACAGCGGGCAACACATTTGCATTGCGAAATACAACAGAGCTCTCGGTTGTACAGTACGCGGGGTAACGGTCTTATAGACCATTTCTTGTGAAATTCAATGCTTTTATGCACTCGAATTGCCAAATATTCAACTTGTTTCGGCGGTGTAGGCGGCCGGTGAATAAGAGCAAATCTTACAATCTAGAAGCTGTTTTCATTGGGAGCCACACTTCATCTAGGATCCCATGGCTGTGTAGTTAAACCGCTAGTAGTTCCAGCAAGTGTCAAGTAAATATTTTCTACTCTTACAATTGATCGAAATGGCGGCCAAATTGTGAATTTGTGAATTTATAAATACCATGTGCCTACACGAAATACAGCCGGCACGGGAGGGTTAGGTCGTATCGGGTCTTGAACAGGCCGGGCCTAATACGAAAAGTCTGTTAATACTTACCAACGAGGATATAGGTGTAACAAAATGAATGGGATAGATCTTTGTCTCTTGACACATCAGATCTAGTCCCTACACCATACGTATACATGACTATTCTTACAGTTCTAGCGCGGGGAGGAAGACGGTGCGGCGCAAACTTTACAACGTCCCGATTAACTGTATCCGGTAATATGTGAAGTACTACATTCGCTTACAGTATAGCTCAAAATTGAGGCTATTGATTGTCTTTCTCACCGTATTTGGGGTATCACGGTTGTAATATGGGCGGGTTTTAATGTCAAAAATGATATCTCCAAACGTTACCTAGGAGGCTTCGCAGCAGACATCTACGAAGCTGACCCCTACAACGTTCTCATAGGTCACCGCAAATGAAAGCCGCGTTGATGTTAGTTTGCAAGCAAAATTCCTTACTAATACCGGAAGGAAATTGCATTGTAACCCCCACTTGTGGACTTTGGATGAAGTCTCGAACAACAGCTCGACACTGAATTTCAGGCATACTTGTTGGAACTTTTGCGTTGCGCTGCCTTGTCGCTATAATCTTGGCTTCGAACTTGGTGACAACATCTTTGAAATCAACATCCTTGACACTTGCTGAAAACATCAAAATGCTGGGTTTGGTACAATATGACAGCGATGAGGAAGACAGTCAGGAAGTCGAGCAACCGCAATCTATTCAGGCGGTTTCAGCGAACAATAAGGTATTATCAAGTCACGTGGCTTCTTCCCAGCTCAGTTACTGACGTGCCAGATCGCGTAGCTCGAATCTAAGGCTGTAGACACAGCTACCCCTGTTATATCGGCCAAAGGTATGTCTCGTATTCAGATCCTGAGTCGCATTGATATTGGGAGTTAGCTAACGCCCTCAGATGCTACGTCTAGCGACGTGACGCCTTCCGTCGCGGTACCGACGTCTGCAGTCCTCGCGGTGTCCTCGCCGCCACCAATTCAAGGTCCCCAAATTCCTTCTCAAAATGAGATTGATACGTTCGGGCCTATGCGGCCACCTTCTGCCGAGATGGAGTACCCACCTTCCGATGACGATGAGGGCTCAGGACCAACATCGCCTCCACTATCACCATATTCACACGCACGTTCGCTTCTCCGTTCATACACGATCCCGAATCTTACTCCCGATTTTTCGATCCCTGAATCTCCACCTGGGTCTCCACCAGCGGGCACATCAAAGCAATTCGCCACATTCTTAAACCTCAAAAAAAAGAATGTGCATTTCAATCAAAAGTTATCGCAGACGACTGCCTTACGGAATCCGAACTTGCTGGAGAACTTGATGACACATGTTGGCATGGGTTCTGTGGGCCAGTATGCAAGTAATTGGAGTAAAGAGATGTGGAATCCGGATCCGAAAGCCTTGGGGGAGGGTATTGAGAGTTTGAGAGGAGAGAATGCGGTGCAGGCTTTAGCGAGGTTGCAGAAAATCGGGTTTGAAGAAAGGATGGCAGAGAGGAAGACGGTGGAGTTTGTAGGGAGTAGCGGTGCTGGCGGAGAGAAGAGCGGAAATGCGAAGACACAAGTCCCAATGAGTGCAGCGGAACGTGTGATGTCTGGACTCGATCGTGATAGAAAACCGTCCCCAGCAATACCAAGAAGAGATGGGCAAAGCGGGTCCACGAGAAGAGAGGATGATAGGGAACGGGATAGGGATAGGGACCGCAACCGGAATCGCGACGATGGGAGAAGAGATAGGTATAGAGACGAGCCGGAAAGATATAAACGACATAGGTCACGATCGCGGGAACGTTCGAAAGATAGGCAACGATATCGTGAGAGAGATTATGGGAGAAGGTAGTTTGCCGAACAAACCAGCGGAGTGTACGATAAATTGGAGAAGATGGTATATGCACACATATATACATGGTACACGAGAAATTACTATCGTATACCGCTGCTGAAGCCACTCAGACGGCCATTATATACACGCCTTGGGCTCTTGACCGTTTAGATACCCGACGACCGACCATGGTATGCCTTGCCAAAACTCTAACTTATTGAGGAGGCTTGTTGGCTAGGACGGCCAGCTTCGCGGCCGTCGCAATATCCGCTGACAGTGCCTGACCACCAATCTCCGCAATTCTCGCGCTAGTATCCCGTATAATCATCCCCATATTGAGCATGAAGTCCTTATCGCTCTTGTGCTTTTCCTTCAATTCCTCAACAATTCCTTCTACTAATTCAGCTACCCTTTCAGCGGACATGACATCCACAGAGCTAGCATATCCCTTGACGATGTCTAGCTGGAGCTGTTCCTTATCGACGAGGTCCTGTCGCTCTGCGGTTTTGAAAGAGTCAATAGCGACATGGTGCTTCTTCTCCATTGATTGGAGGATCCTGAGGATATCCATGTCGTTTTTTACAGGCCTAGGAGGTTGAGCCATGCCTGCATTTGAGATTTCGGCGAGAATAGCCTTTGATACCGTTAGATTCACCTATCGAGTCACAGGACCGGAGATAAGATATACATACTTTGACAACATTAAGCCTAGTGTATATGATGTTAGATATCGATTACAATAACTTTATAGCTATGCATTTTATCGAGGCAAATACATACTTCTCCTTATCCTTAGCCTTCATAGCTGTTTTCAAATCTTGCCTGTTAAGTTATATGATATATCAGTACATCCGCAGCAACACCATTTGCGGGTCGGAATTTGCATATCCCAATGCATCGTTACCTCAGAGCCACAAGCAAAGGTGGTAGAGCCGGCTGTGTAGCCGTAGCCTCCGAGTAAGCCCGAACCAATTGGCGCGAAAGCGATCGCGAAACGAGTAATCTCCGAGTTCCAAACATTGTAGCTATTTTCCGAGTATCTTAACCTTCGAGGTGTCGTTGCTTGTTCTGATCTGGGCTGTGGCACTGAAATTTTATGTCGTGGTTTGCTCGGGCGCAGGCGAGAGCCTATTTTAGCTAATTTGGTGCGGCGTGCTCGCCAGGTCTTCCACGCGAAACCTCCACCCGAGTCCACCTTCACCCCATCAAAACATCAGCAAACATCAGCCGAACACCAATGATTCGGTGGTAGACTATCGACTGGAGTATAAAAACACATACTTTCATCTCCCAGCTTGGTTCAAGGATGAGCTAGATGCTCAACGAGCATACTATTCATCATGGCTCTACCCCACCAACATCTTACTCCACAAGAGGTCTCGTTCATCTGCGAGAGTGAGCTCATCACCATTGTTCCACGTCAAAGACTCGGAGCGTTGAATCTGATTTCAGTAAGTACCCTTAATTGATGCTCCATCTCATACTAGCGTTGCTAACCACCCGCCATTTTTAGGTGGACACACGTCCATTGGTTCCACCCCAGAGGGCAGACGTCCCTTTATGGCTGGCCGTGTTTTTGCGAAAGCAAAAAAGATGTAATATCGTTCCACCAGATTGGTTAACCGTGGATAACCTAGAGCGGCTCGTGAAGGAAGAATCTGAGAGTGCTGCTTTCTCGCAGATGCCGTGGAGGTGGATGGAAGTTGCGGAAATCTTGCTGGATACGTAAGTCTTAATTGCATCAGATACCCTGAGGTATGAGAAAATACATTGAGCTGATACCTTCTATTACGGCCGGTAGATGCTCGGAGGACCTAATCTCGCCTTCAGACATTGCATTGCACATTAGATCATTGAGGGAATTACGACAGGCAAAAATCCGAGCTGGTCTCTCGGATCAAATGAATAGTTCCTACATTAAAATCAACAACTTGGGATTGATGGAGGTGTGTGAGATTAGGCCGTGGGTTGGCAAGGTTGTTGATGGGCTAAGGAAGATCGAGGGCGAGGCTGGCTCGACCGCGGCGAGACGAAGAAGAGAAGATGCTGATGGTGATGAAGACATGGACGACGACGATGGCTACTAATGGGAGATACTTACCCAGGGTTGCATCGGCAATCGGTTCTTCCTATTCTTCCCCCATGTCCCAATCGACAATTCTGGAATAGTAATCGTGACCCCACCTGCTTCTCCGACTCATTCACCCTTCGCCCTTTTGCCTCCTCTCTCCCTCTCCACTTCATTATTTCATAACCATCTCATCCTCTCGCAATAAACAATGGGAGGAATAGGGAGGGCTCCATCCAAACCTTCCCCCGACTCTGCGGAGCCCGAAAGATTTCGCCACACAACCGACTTCCAAGACTATCACATCGCCACACTGTACTTTACCAAGGTCAGTTCGTCAGTTCGTTCAATCGCCAATTGTTCAACTTGATCAAAGCTAATACCAAGCTTCCTAGATGACCTGACATGGAAGAATACATTCCTCAACTAACATTCATGGTTCCGACGGCCGTATCGAAGGGGAGGAGAGGGAATCCGGCGCGCCGGAACAGCTCGGTGCGCATACATATAGGACCTGATATATGTATTTGGTGGGTTATCTTATCGGTATACGAGAAAATAGTGGTTTACTTGGCCATGGACATTATAGTATTATTAATGGGTGCCATACGCCAGTAGAGATCCAAAGGGTGTAGCAGGCGCCTTAAGCTTATCTCTACCTTTGCCAATAGCTTAGTCCCGCTTAAATATCTCGCTGCTTAGTGAAGTCTTTGTATGAGGCAGTCGCGATGCCTATGATTCAATTGCTGGGGCGTGCTGACATTTCGCCGTTCTCAGCATTGTAGCATGTACATGTCAGCGCACCCAGTAATTGCCGCCACACCTCCCATTCTATGGCTGCGCAGCTGTGGCTTTGTATGAATCTTATAATTGACAACGCATTGTTAGTCATAGTCCTGTGGTATTTTAAGGGCGGGTTATGCATGCAACTGGGAGGCACAGAGATATGTCATACGATACGAGATCACTTGACCCCGCGGTTCCCGGGCCGGGCTCAATATATAAACGACACGTATCTCACTAGAAAAATGGAGGGTGACTCTACGGCTCATCTAATTCATTTTTGTTAGCCTTTGCGAGATGGACGATCCGCAGTCTATACAGCATTCTCTGCTGGAATACATTTTGTTCATGCCGTCGCCGATTTTGGATGCAATACAGCCATATCTAGTTACCAAAGATATCATATCTCTTACGGGTGTATGTAAAAGGTGGAGGGGATATCTTATTCCAGGTAACGGTACGCGCACACATCTCTCTTCCCCTGCAGCATTTGCAAACAGCGAACGATACATGGACATAAATTCGATGTATCTGGATTGCAATTAATATCTAACTTTTCGAAATTCGATTAGATGTTATTGTATCCAAGGAAGGGAGTGTACAATCTACCACTTGTCAAGATCCTACGATCTGGCATCCTCTCCTCAGATGCATCTCTATCACTCCCCGTTGCCTTTTGTTCAGTCATATCCTAGCCCATACGTCCGGGCTCCGCTGCTGGTATGACAGAGCAAGTCGCGAAACTACCCCAGATGAACCTGTACCCTACGATATAAATCCCTCCCAACTCCTCGCTATTTTCGGTCCGTCATACCTCTCCTCTGGTATCACGAAAATCCACCTAGACGGCTCAACTGTTGACATAGGGGCAAATAACTTTGCATGGATATTCCAATGCAGCAACCTTGTAGAACTTAGCTTTCGGTGGTGCCCTTGGGTGTATCTCGATGACCTTGAGATGGCTTTTGTGGAGGATACGGAAGGTATTTATGAAGATACAACCGAAGGGCATCATACATCAATTCTCACACCTAATAGAACTACACGGAAAGTTCCACCAAAGCTAAAGAGGTTGTTGTTTTGGGGATCAGGACCGGATCCTAGTGACGCTTATGGTAATTATCCTGCTGAAGAACCATGGGATAAACCTAAGGTATATCGAGAGTATGCAAAGAGGTTGATAGAGAGATATGAAACGGATGTCAAGTGGTGTGAGAATGATGCCCACCATGGGCCTGAGGATCTACCAGAGCAGTGGAATATAAGGCTATATGAGAAGGGAAACCAAACATGTGGGGTTTGCAAAAAGGTTGTGGAAGGAAAGTGTATGTATTGTGATATTATGCATGTTTGTGATATATGCTGGGGGTTTGTTTGTGAGGATTGTTTGGTGGTAGAGGATGCAAGCAAAGGTGAGTCCCTGCTATTTAGCTTCGCTTCTTGGTGGTGTGTTACAATTCGGATCTAACAGATACATACACTTAAATGATATAGTTTACAAGCCAGAGATATGGAACCAGTACCCATTGTTCGATCGAGGTCAAGAGGATATTGAAATACCCTCGGCTGGCCTCAAACCGCCAAATATGCTCCTATTCCGATGCTGGAGGGGTCTCCACGATTCCTGTGTGTGGCGAGATGGGAGGCACTACCTCCATCCATCTTGCTCGTCACCAAGTCACGTATGCACTAAATGCACCCAAATTTGCTGTGCAGCCCTTGCTGGGTGTGGATTCTGCGGCGCTGGCCGCATATGCTGTCGGGATGCGGATATGTACTGCGAAACTTGCAATAGGCAGCCCTGCGGGGCTTGTGGGAACTGTGAAGTAGATGGTGACGGACATAAAGATCATCATATTTCTCTTATGGAGCAGATGACTCGCGAGCGCAATCAGTGGGAAGCCACAGGCTAACATTAGGAGATAATTAATGCTTCATTCCTGCTTTAACTTTAGTGCCATGGCTGCCTAGTCATTGGACAACTGTCAAAGGGGGGTGAGAAAATCACAAGGGACCAAATATAAAAAGACGAACTATTGAAGAGTGTAAAGGTGAGTCAATTCACCCTCGCACTATGGGCCTCTAGAGCCTCATGCATCATAATGTAGTATAATAAGACCATATCAGTGTTCAGTTTAAGCCCACTTCCCCAACAATGCCATCAAACCCGCGCCTAAAATCGTGCACGTCAGCATAAACGCCAACTTCTTGCCATCTCTTGTTCTCTTCGGGTCGAACAGGAAGTCTCGAGCTAGAAGCTCGACCAGTCCAGTATATATCAAAATCCCTGCCGATAGTGAATCTAAAATGCCGCTGACGACATTGGCGGTAAATGATCCAGGATTATAAGATCCTCGGAGACCTAGACCGATGGCAATGGCAATAGGTGTGGAAAGACCGTATGCAAGACAGAGGATCCATGGAAGCCGGCTGCCGTTTTTGAATGGGATAGCAGACATGCGAGCGCCGATTCCTAGACCTTCGAAGCCTTGATGGAAGACGAGGACTATAATCCCAATTCATTAGTTTCGGCTCTCCTAAAATGCTAAGTATAGATCAGAGTACTCACCCGGGAATAGAGTATTGAACTCCTCACCAGCAACCCCCAAAGCCAACCCGATAATCACAGAGTGAAAGATAACCCCAAACTCCAAGATCAAGAACGCAGAAAACTGCGAGTAGAAATCCCGTCTATTATACAAACTCTCATTATCACCATATTCCGCAGAGGCATCCGACTTTCCATTCCCATTCGAGGCATCCTTTGGTTCTTGCGCTATATACACATAACCGTTAGCTCTACTACCCCTAAAGTAAAATATATCGGTATTAAAGTACTTACAGAACCCGGCCATGCTAGTAACCTTGCTACTTGTCGCTTCACCCGCAACTTCCGCTTCAGTTCTTCCACTTTCAATTCCATCATGTCCATGTGCTGCTCCAAATTTGGATTCTGCGTATCTTTCCGCGATTACGTCGACCAAGAAGATTAACATGATGCTAACCAACGCAACAGCTGGTGGCCAGGTATATTCTGCCCAGCCGCCTGTCATACCGACACATGATGCAGGTCCAATGGCTTCATATGCTGGTGCAAGAAGATGGATGAATGCCGTGGCGACGATAACACCGGCACCAAAGTATCTGGCGAACAAGTAGATGTATGACGGGATTTTGAGACCAGGAGCACGACGAGCGGCGACAGGGAAGACGGTACAGAGGGTTGAGACTATGAGGATTACAAAGAGGGCGGCGATACGGGCGCCTATTTGCACGTTATGAAATAAACTGTTAGATCCCCTGTGCGATGCATACAGAAGAGCAAAATAGATAATCGGCAGGCTAACATACCCAATCGACCATCATATTCATTTCCCGAAGCATTCAAGAAGCAAATGATCTGAACAGGGTCGGCCGTAGTCAAGTCCACATTAGTAGGATCAAAAGGAGCATCTGATGCTTCCGCCTCCATCTTTGGCTGCTTATGAGGAAATGTTGTATTTTGTGCGTTGGCTGACTAGGAAGAACCTGAAGCTGAAGCTGGGAATATTATATTGATACACCAGAGCTAACCTGGTCAAAGCTTCAAAGAGGCACTGGGGGGGAGAACACCAAGAGGAAAAGAAAAGAAGAGGGATCAAGATGGGAAAGAAGGACAAGAAGAAAGAGCCGCTTCCCAAGAAAACCCCAAGCCGCTATTTATGTACAGAGTCTAAGTGCCCCGTCCTCCCGGGCCACTGCCAATTCCTTTCCTTTCCACCGCACTCCACTACTACATTTCAATAACTATCACACATCGACTATTCTACACCCACCAATTGCTACCGGCTTTTCAGCCCATGCTATGTCATTATACAATACCTGGTCGACCACCCCCTGGCTAGGTTTCAAACTCTCTTCTCTGACTTGTCAACTTCGCCAACCCGCCCACGCTTGAGCCCGACTTCCAAGTTCCGGACCGCGAGGTTTACGTCCTAAAAGAGTATAGTCTTACATATTTTTTCTTTCTTTCCTGATCTTATAAGTGGGTCCCCGCCCGTTTGGGGGGTTCTTGGGGTTCGCACATCGGAGAAACGGCGTGATATACCAACATAATCTCTGACAAAAAGGTTGGTTTTCATAGAAGCTAATGGGAAGTAGGAAGTTGCGCTCTGCGGAAGTACCCACCTGGGTTTCTCACACCACCACCCCCCAGCGCACTATTATCAGCAATAGTTTGGCATATGTGCCTGGATGGACAGTATGGCAGTTACAGCGGTTAACGTTATGGAGGGTAGTATCTTGCACTGCAATTTTTTTTTTTGTTCTTTGGTATTTGGATAGGCTGTCAGGCATCCCAAAAATTATGCCGTGCTCTCGCACCGGAATATCCTCCCAATAACCCGTCCAACTAACTTAACAACGACCTTAAACGCAGAAAGTATAAATACTTGCTCTTTAAGCACCTTTCTGCCTTTTCTTTAAAAACCCTCTCTTTCAATTTTTCCTGTCAATTCAGCCCATGCTGTGTTAC
This sequence comes from Arthrobotrys sinensis, assembly GCA_036971225.1. Taxonomy (NCBI): domain Eukaryota; kingdom Fungi; phylum Ascomycota; class Orbiliomycetes; order Orbiliales; family Orbiliaceae; genus Arthrobotrys; species Arthrobotrys sinensis. Next base: position 1,488,088 of record JAJTTV010000002.1, on the reverse strand, counting down.
TCTCCCCCGGGTAAACAGAATCTCTTTCTCCTGTCCAGCTAAAACTCAAACTTCTCCCCCCCCTCAGTTCTCTTATACTACAAGAGCCATAATATCATTAGCACGACATCGCACTCCGGAACCATCTGGGTCATTTTAGTGTGGGTGGGTTGCTAAATTCCAAGCCCGGAGTGGTTTGCTTCGCAAAGCTTGTCACTTCATTGGTCGGGTTTATCAGCCCCACCACCCCTTCCTTGTGCCGAACATAATACCACACTGCACGGAACGGTAGTTGGGGACAGGTTCGATTCGGAGTCTATCGGAATACATGACAAGAGCTCGCCTGGTCCTTGTTCTCGTGGGGTACATACATGAATACGAGAGGTATGTATAAAGGGTTCGTCAGCATGGATTTTTTTTTTTCGTCTCTTCTTTTTTTTTCTCGCTTTCTAATGCAGGATGCTGGTGAGCGGGTTTTGGGCTTTCGGATTGGTTGGAGTTTGATGTTAATTTTTTTCTCGGTCGATTCGATCGTAAGTGGCTGCACGGGCGGCATGAGAGAATGTTTCGAGCTTAGCCGAAGTTATCTAAGAGGTAAAATGTCTCGCCGTTCGGAGGCCCTGACCTGCCCCACAGGTACGTAATTGTTCAAGATTGAAAGCCTTTTTTTTCAAAGGGCGAGAATTATGGTGCTATGTAACCTTATCACTCCACTTTCTCGAGGATTAAGAAAGGAAGTAGGTAAGGCGTTTTTAGAAAAAGGGTAGTAACAAGTATTTGTAATTATCCTGCATCATGCGCCGGGTGTTTTTGCGGACGCATTGGAATCCCATACCGACCAATAACGAAAGAAACAAAAGGGCAAGTTGTCGAGTGACTTCATGCTACCATGATAATGGAACATACCGGTTTCACCCATCGAATAAGGATTATTAATTGCACAAATCGATCAATAAATTCGTCTGGTTATATGCAAATATATATCTCTGCATAAGTGCCAAGGGTATACTAGTTTACCCATCTGCAACTGGGAGGGATCAGAAGATAACACAATACCCACGAAAAATGGGTTGACGATATCGATCCGTCCCGTCGCACAGCCGAGCACAAGACCTACGGGATATCGGATGAGAAAAATAACAGGGGAGAAAGCTCAGCCCGACCATTCAGAACAAATATAATTGATGGCCAAGTCGGTTTTTTTCTGTGTCACAGCTTGGCGAGACTGGGGAAGGCCAGTCGGCTGGAACGCCGAGAAGCACGGCCGCCGTCCCTTTGTATATATACCTTTGGGTATGATCATATGAGGCTGAGTTATTATTTGTCTTTCGAGAGTTAGAGTCTAATCAGGTCTTACAATTCTAATGGGTTCGCGCCTAAGGGCCTTGTTCAAATTGCTGGTTGTATTGATGGGTTTGGACAATACCAACGAGTCGTGATCACGCAAGAGGGAGGAAGGGAATGATAGTGATCTCCACCAGGCCTTCCATTCGTACCGAACCCAGAGATTATAAAACGACAGTTAACAAAGAGCGCGTCTATGTTGAACTACATGATGCGTGAACGGTTTATGATGCTTAATAGAGAGCAAGTTGGGGAAAACCCTAAAGAAATTCAAACGCGCGACGAAGTTGTAACATATAGAGAACGCCATTTCCCATCGAATTATAGCATTAACCCCTTAGCCAACCTCACATATTTAAACAAAAATCGACAGTACAAGAAGGAGCTATGCATCTAGCGTATTAGCCTCGCCTGTTCCAAAATCTATTCTCCACATGCTCCCCCTTCTCAGCTCTCAATATCGACCATAATAGTCGCCATCTTCAATCCAGCCTCATCAATCGACACTTCCAGATGATCAATCAAGTTCTTCCCCAGACTCTTCAGTTCAAACTCCTTCTCTGCCAACCCCTCATCCCCACTCTTTGTCCCTTGCTCGGGTAACAAATCAGCCTTCACATACTCAAAGATTCGTTCAACTTTATCCGCTAGCATAAACCTTCTAACAACTCTCGAGCCATCCGGAAGCCTAAACTGAACTCTCGTCACTCCCGGCGCATTGGCCGGCGGCTCAGAGTGGTGTTTATTCTTCGCTATCGAAGCAAACACTGAGACAGGCTCCGCTGCACTCGCTTCGACGGTGACAGGCGGAGCATCTCCGATCTCCTCATCCAAATTAATCAAATCATCCTCCTTGTCAACCTTTTGTTTCCCTTCCTTCTTCGTCAACAAATCCGGATCATCTGAGTCTCCGCTCTCCCCTGCAGGACCCCCAACCCCCAAACTTTGCTGTATTACCATCTGCATCACCTCTTCTTCAGTCATATGTTCCACACCCCTAGCCTTCTCTTTCGGCTTCTGTTGCACCGGCATCTTGACCGAGGGATCCAATGAGTACCGTTCCAGAAACTCGTACAGTTGCATTAAAAACTCGTTTTTATCAGGGACCCGACTCCAGCTCTTCAACAACTCTCCAGTACGAGGATCAATGATCCCAATATGCGGATAGTCGGGTGCAGGGTAACGATTACTCAAGTACAGGTTGATGTAATTCATCCCATCAGGCGAATCATTGCTGTACTGCAAGAAAATAAAATTTTCCTGAATAGTAGAGCGAATTGCAGGGTCTTTCCAAATGTCGCGGTTGAGAACCTGTGAATCGAAAACCGTGCTGTCCTGGATGTTAACCATAAGCCATTTGAGACGTTCTTTACCGATATCTCGGGCGCTCGAGAAGTCGGCGCGGGTCATGATTTCGAAGGGTGGAGTGTAGAGCTCGGCGAGACGGGAAGCTCGGCTGGAGACATTTGAGGCGCCGTTGGTTTGCCGGGAGAGGCGAGTGCGACGCTGGCTGGCTGACTCGGTGTCGGAGTCGCCGAATGCCATAGGGTCATCCGGGACTCGTTGGTTGAAGATACCGACTGGACCACGCGCTGTGAGTTCACACAATGTTAGCGATTAGATCGATGCCATACATATGATAATTACGTACCCTGCGGCCGTCCCATTGTCCGTTGCCTGTGCTCAGCCAGCCGTCTCATGATATCATCGCCCGGACCAACTAAGGTCTCTGTAGTCCTAGCCATAGGAGCTCTAACGCCGTCCACATCCTCTTCCCTCCAAGCAGACCCAGCATTCCGACTATTTCCGGCTTCGGCATATAATTCCTCCTGTAACCTCCTAGCCATCGCTTCATCATCTTCGTAGATATTCACATTTCCACCGGAGCCACCACTTCGTCCCCCACTTCCACCATCCGGTTCAGCCGCGGCTGCAATGGCCCTCGCAGCTTCCATATCTTCGTCATCGTCATCATCGATGGGTATAGCATCACTACTAGTTCTACCCTGATGTGTTCCTGACGGTGGTTGTTGTGTTGTGGAGGTCGTAGTAGTGGCAGGTGGAGGTGGTGGGGGTGGGGCAGTGGCCGAAGCGGAGGTCGACGGTCCAACGGTAGAGCTTAAGTCGGCACCGTCGTTGGCGAAGAACAGCTCGATAGCTTGTTCGAGGTTCCATTCGGTGAGCGCTAGATATGTTTCTGCCTTATTAACGGAGGAAGTCTGGGTTATGGCGACGAACTGCGCGAGCAGTTCCTCGCGTACGCTGTCCATGGCGGGGAGGAGGATCGGTGGGCTGCAGGTCTTGGCCTAGGGTGGGGTGAAAGATAGCCGGGTGGTTGGATACGGTGGATATTGGAGTCCAGCTTGTTGGCAGAGCTGTAGAGGTTGTTGAAGGATGTTATGAAAGTGTCCTCGACGGGAGACAGGTGATGGTGGTGAAGTTGGTGAGTAGGAGAGGAAGCTAGGAAGAAGGACGAATGACGGGGGAGAAGAAAGAGGTTGAGTTGAGTTGAGTTGAGTTGACGTTGGTTGACGTTGCAGCGTGGCAAACCAACAAAGGCCAAACCGACGTGCAGAGCCGCCCTGCAGACTATCGAATCGATACTATTTAATCTGGTGTACCCTCGAAACGGTATCCTCAACAAGAGTAATATATCGAGTCTCGAGGCTATAATTGCACTGAATAGTCCTTTCTTGCTATCTATCAAGATATATATCGAAGATACTCCAAGAAGGATCCAGCTGAGTCAGGGTGCAATCAATATATCTGGCCCAAGATGCATGACTTCGAAGTCTTCCACCAAACTCGAAACAGCCAGCCAAAACTGCTTAGCAAGCAACCTAACTAACGTAACCCGCTCGACTCAATTTAGGAATCCACCCCAGTCAGTGAGAAATACTATACTAGTACCGAAGCAGTATATAATATAAAATGCATAGCTATCGCTACTCCGCTATATAACTGCTTCAAGACCATGCATGGATGGCCCATGCGTATATACGTATCGCGAATGGGTGACTTTATAGTACACTCCGCGGACACCTACCCACGCTCTCTACCCGGCAAAAGCACGACGCCTTGACCTCCACATCCGCGACCGCTCTCGCAATCCTCAGCTGTAATTCTACCAACCCAGCCTCTTCTTCTCTTCCCATCTTCCTCAAGCACTCGTGATACCCATGCAGCGCCCAAACATTATTCGGATGCTGTCTCGCTCTTGGCACACTTCTATCAAACCCCAAGTCCGCCCTGTACAACCCCGCCGCCCTCTCAACCTCCCCTTGCTCCAGTAATAGTGCCGCATAGGCATGCCGTGTAGGTACCATCCAACCCCAAGGCTCTCCATATATCAACCCATCATCCAACTCCACCGCTCTCCGAAGCGCCTCAAACGCCGCCTTGTAATTCTTCTTCCTGTACTCCAACTCCCCCACCAACATCTCCTTTGCCACAGCTAGCACATTAACACTCTTATTCGTCGCCGTCAGTCGTCTCCCGGATACCCTCAGCAGACTCTCTTCAAACAATCCCTTCTCCGTCTCAGCTTCCTTAATCCTCCCAGTCGCAGCGGCAGCAATAGCCTTCGCATAATGTATCGTCGCCGTAGTAACACAGTAAAGGCGTTGGTCGATCGGTAACTTCAAATTTGATATCTCTTCCCATCTCCCAAAGCGTATGAGTATATGCGCCCTAACACTCAAAAAGCTCTCTAGCCAATCTGCCATCGGTGGGCTTTGCACCCGTAGCAAACTCTCAGGTATCGAACTTTCCATCGCCGTGGCAGTCTCCAATGCGACTGCAGATTTACCAGCAAGCATCGCAGCGTATATAAGCGAATGGTAATCATGTGATCTGTAAAGGGTGTAGAAGTTCTGTAATCCGGTGTTGATGAGGTACTTTTCATCTGCCACTATTGCGGCAGTATTGGACGCTATCGCACGTCTATAGTCGCCCACTAGAATATCGATATGGGAGGGCATATGTCGGAGATGTCCTGAGTCTGGGATGAGGTCTCTTAATCGGTCCGCAGCGTCGAGTGCCAATTCTGGTTGGGGAGACATTTCCATTAGGTGGATATACATATGTAATATCCCCGGATGGCTCGAGGATAAATGATTTTTCATCGCCGTGTCCAATGCATCTTTCGCCTCCATCGTCCGTGCCTTCGAATTAGGAAGACCAGTTTTGAGATCCCACAGTTGCCAGGGTGTAAGATTCATCAATGCTTCAGCATAAAGCGTCGCAACATCCAGATCATTCTTGAATCTGGCATAGACACTCTTCATAGCGTCCGCATAATCCAGATTCCATTTCAGAAAGCTCTTCGGTGGAGTACTATCCTGATAACGGAATTTTAAGGCTCCGATAAGCGCCAATTCAACCGGTCGATTGCCATTCAGTTGAACATACTCCTCGGCCAGTTTTGCCGCGGAATACGCCCGCTGCAGCGACTCCGTAAGATCGGAAGGATCGAACAAGTTCCACGGTTTATTATAATTCGGACCGAGAGCGTATGCGAGACCCCAATGTGCCATAGGACACGTTGGGTCATGTGAGATGGCGTTTGAGAAGCATTTTACGGCTTCTTGGTGATTGAAGCCGTAGGACCAGATGAGACCGCGGTCGAACCATGTTTGGGACTCCGAGGACTTGGTGGTGATGGGACGGTGGAAGGTGCCGAGGTCGTAGTAGGGCAGCGAGGACGGTGGAGGAGGCATCATCTCGCGTGGGAAATTGGCTGGGCGGCTGTTGGAGTTTATGTGTTGGCCAGATACAGGGTAGCTAAGTTCCTTTCGGTTGTTCGCGCTGCGCCCAGCGTAACTTGCAATTGTCTCGCGACACTTCAGAACTATAAGAGATAAGGATGTATTGAGAAACAGAAAGAAAAGGGCTAACCGATGACGAAGCTACTTCCACGGGTCGCAACCTTAAACAGCAGGTGTCGCCAGTATATGTAGTCCAGGGCCTCTATCCGAGCTAGCTCTGGCTTAGCTTTGCCCCCGGCCTGAATATATAATGTAGTGCGACTGCTGCATTGCCGAAAGCTCAAACTAAGCTCGAGCTCTCCCTGGTCATTGCGCCGCGGCATCGGCCTAGCCAGTTTACTATCACATTTCGGCCAATGCCGTCTTCTTTGCTGACATCGCTGTTCAAGATAATCTCTAATCCGGAAGAATTCCATTTAATTCACGATCTAATTAGCTGGCAACGTTCACGCCAGGCTGACCTGAGCCGTGACGTGTCAGCTGAAAAATCCACAGCCGCTAGCTTAAAGTTCCAAGTTAGTCGTGTATCTATCCTTCTAATTTTTTTTTTCCCCTTTATTCTCCAGTATCCCATGATTTGAGTGAGTTCTATATCCATCTATATCGCGCCGTATTACAAGGATAGTAGCACAGCACAGGCATGCTGGCATCTAGGTCCAAGAGCTCTTTCCCCTAACCGTTGAACTAAACCCCGTCCTACTGCTGCCGTGCCACAATCCCATCCTCAAGCACCTGTATCAAATCCGACAACCTGGATATAACTGTAATTAGCCAAAGAGATCCCTACTCAATACAGCTACCCCCCGTCCCACCATCCTAACTTAAAAGTCGCGACTTTTATATCTATAAACTCACCTTGTAACACTAAAATCCGTATATTCGTGCCCTTTCAACTCTGTATTTTCACTATTCTCCAGCAATACCGTCAAGCCGCCCGCTCTGCGTCCGGCAGCCATGTCGTCCAGACTATCGCCCACCATCTATGCGTATTCCAAAGTTTCAGCTAGAGGGGCTTTGAAGAATAGAATGATATATACGTACGATTACAGCAGCCCCGCCATCTTCCAACCCCAATTCCCTCGCAATATGTAAAATCCCGGCGGGACTCGGCTTAGGCGGCTTAAAATCCCTGGTCACAATCGGATGAAACTTATGTCCTGTTATAAAGTTCGTGATCAGATATTCCACCGGCGCACTAAATTCACAAAAGTTAATACCAAATAACCACTTCTCTAGGAAGATATGCCCATAATTCTGCAATACGAATAAAAGAAATAGAGAAGTGGAGCACCTACTCAAAATTCCTTGTACAGATAGCCTTCTTTACCCCCCTCCCATCTAAATAATCCATCAACTCCACCAATCCCTCTTGAGGCTGCATCTGCCCCATCGCCTCCCGTTCCACCGCTCGAATCTTCTCAAACCCAACCTCCTGCTCCGACTTCCCTTCCGTCACGCCTCCAGGAAGTGTATCGGGAAGACTTAATACATAGTCAAGTATATCCGTCTTCTTAGTAATCCCCAATTGTCGCCGCATTTCAGCGAACATCCATGACTGTGGAAGACAGAGTGTACCGTCTACATCGAAAACGACAGCCTGAAGAGGTGGGAATAATGGTGGAGTGGAAGATTTTGAAGGGTTGAGAGGGGCGAAACCGCGGGGTTTTGGAGACGTCATTGTGGATGTTTTGGTAAAGGTGGATTTATATCTCGAATGAGGTACCTTAATTGGCAAGGGTTTGATAATGGCGAGTTTACTATGAACTAGTAGGCGATATCGGAAGTTGGAGATACTTTGAGTGCAGCTGGGAATTGACCGAACAGAGCGGGGAATGGCAATTGGCATCTGCGTAGGTTCGGGTCCGAGGTTTGAGGGGGGATTTTTAATTGGTGGCAATTGGTATGAGGCTGAAATGAAGGATGGAAAGTCTTTCGGCGTTGCAGAGTCGACTACTTTATGATACCAATACGGCGGTAGGGGCGTAGACAATGGGTGCGTTACTCAGTATGTAGGGTAGCGCAACGCAATCAATTGTTGGATCTTAGCTTGCTTTTGTCTTCGATATGTTCGCTTCATGAACATTTCAAACGAAAAGTATTAAACCCGTATAGCTCTTGCAAAACACTATTTAGGTATTCAAGTGTCTGGTTATTGGTAACCCTTACAGGCTTGTACACATAGTAGAATAAGACAGAAAGTATCCAATCTACCAAACGAAACCCGCAGCTACAAGCCCCAGCACAACAGAGATCCCCAAATCCACCCGATAACCCCCAGAGCTAAAAGTCGGCTGGGGTAAACCAGGAGTCGAAGTCCCATTCCCTCCAGAGGTCGTATCATTCCCCCCAGGGCATACAGAGCACGCCCAGATAAAAGCCAAAGGAGGGAGTTCTTTAACGCATTTTCTCTCTTTCGAACCGTCTCTTACAGGACAAAGGAAACTGCAAGATTTAATATGTTTGTCCGGGCATTTGTCGCCGTAGGAAGGGCAGGTTTCGCAACGGGTATTCGGACTATCAGGCTTCTGGGCGGTGCATTCGGCTGGCCCCCCGGGTTTACGTGGAGGGCATACGTATCGACAGTCTGGCTTAGGGATCGCCGGGCAATGTGGACTCTGCCCGATACTAGATCCTTCAGCCGGGACAGTGGCCACAGAGGCTAGTATAATGCTGTAGTATATAATTTTAAGTTAACCAGAGTTACAAAAGGAGACAATTTGTAAAATATGTTAGAGATGGCCGCCCGAACCTATATATGGTAGCTAGCTTCATCTTGACCAATTGGAGGGGCAATGCCGCGACGCCGTTGAGGACAATTCGGTTTATGTACTTCTTTTCGTGATATATTATAATATATTAGCCGAGTATGCCAGAGAGCAAAAGTTTATTAAGTAGAGAGAATAAGCATGTAGGAAGAAGTTTTGGAAGTCGACAAAGACCGTGCCAGATATAGGTGTATATTTGTGCGTTTTCTCAGCCTTGCTTTCCCCTCATGCCAGAGGCCATGCCAAGTCCCAACCCCCCTAAGGCATATGCAGAGTTAACCGAAATGTAACCCTCTAGAGGTGAGTGGGACTTCGAATACAGGCACGGGGTGCCGATTTATATTTATGGCCCTAAAGCTCAACGGGGAGGTCTAGCTAAGCTTATAAGAGTTTCTCGCACATTGTGATTAAAACGTTGACATATGGCCATTGTCTTCACCTGGGGTTTCCTTTTCCTCCTTCCTTCCTTCCTTCCTTCCTTCATTTTCCTTTCTTCATATTTTTGTGGAGGTTGTCTTGTCCTGTAGGCCGATGCTCGAGTCTAAATGTATCTGTATTCCTGCCTTAGCGGGTACCATACGCTAAATTAAAATTGTTCACTGCGGAAATTTATAGTCGAATATATGTTAAATAATGCTAATTCTAGCGCACGTGGCATACCTGTCCGAGTGAGCAAGGGATACCTAGCTACATATGCAAGTACAAGGTTAGACGGGAAGCCAGGCCTGGTCTCGCATCCAGATTTCACAAAAGGAGGGAGAGGCCCTGTTCCACTTTTCAGAACCATATCTTCGATCCAACCTTGGATCTGTATCAGGCCTCAGTTCATCAACTTTTCAATTGATCAAGAGAAACCAGAAAACGAAGAGTCCAGACAATTACTTCGGCATCAACCTCTCATTACATATTAATAACTAACCCGGGTGTCTCGTAGGTCTATACACTAGGGTACATGCAGTAGACACCATACAAAGCATTATACTGCCTTTCAAACAAGAAATACCCAACTTATAGATACCACCCAAACACCACTCCCAAAAACCCAACCAATCCCACAACTGAATTCCCCGTCAAATCCATCCTCGATGATCCAGCAATATAAGTCGGCTGTGGTAATCTAGTCGTCAACGTCCCGTTCCCACCCGTCCCATTTCCAGGTGGATTATAAGTCGGTGGAATAACCGGTGAAACTGTGAGCGCAGTGGTAGTCGCAGCGCCAGCAACCGTCGTGGTAACTGTACTAATCGCAAAACTAACCGCAGTGCTAACAGCTGTAGCAGTACTAACAGCCGTAACTGTCACAATACTCGCAACGGTAACAGTAGTAGGACTATATTCACCCCCCACAGGAGCCCCAGGACACCCAGCGCAAAGCACATTCGGTGCGCCCTCTGGTAATTCCTTCACACATCTCCTCTCATCAGGATAACTGGTATCCGCGCAGAGATAACTACAACTTTCATCGAAAGTAGCAGGACAGGTGTCGCCGGCGGTTGGACATGCATTACAATACACGCGGGGCGTGATCGGGTCGTTGGCTGCGCAGAACGGGTCGCTACCAGAAGAGATACAGATGTATGCGCAGTCCGCGGAAGGGGTGGTTGGGCAATGGTCATATTTGGCCCAAGTAGCGGGGTCGCTTTGCGCGACGACCAAGACGGCGTGGATCGCAAGAATGAAAATCGACAGTTTCATTTTCGTAGTCGTCAGCCGAGGGATCTGGTGAGTATTCAATTATCAAGGTACGCTTGCAGGACCAGGGATATCACGTCCAGACGAGCGAATACAAGGTGGGCCTTGAGGCCTCCCTTTATAATATTCGATTGGGCCCGCCCTGCAGCGGCCTCGAGATCTCTACAGGTGCGAGGAGGCTGGACCACATCGTGATATTTTATATGCCGCACACTCGCGGAGCCAGAGGCGTCCCGCGCCCTAAAAAGCCAGGTCAGGAAATTCGAAGCCAGTAGGCATAAAATAACCCATTCGCCACCAGGCGATAACACCACCATCAAGTTGTCATAATAATAAGAATAATCTATCTGGGCAAGGGAGGTATATAGACAAAGAAAGAGAGGGGGTCATAGGTCGCTATGGAAAGAAGACTTTTGAGGGGGTATGGCTTCCACAGAAGCATCGTCAGAAAGGGAAAGAGGAGAGAATCTATACTAGACTATCACCCTCTTTGATGGCCGCTAGACATCTGTACAACCCTGCCCGTAAACATCAAGCCGTCATCCGCTTTGAATTCTCTCCAGTATCACACCTGACAGCTGACACATTAACACCTACCAAGCGAACGAGAGGAAGTTAGTAATTTTCAAGGTAACACAGAGAAACGGGGGAAACTTTAACGCGAACTCACATCTTAAACAGACAAACGCCTCTGTTGGACCTATCATGGTCTTCACCCTGGAAATCATATTCAATCTTCACATCCAAATCTCTCCTATTCTTCTCCGTCGGCTTGCTGCTCAAAATGCCTGTTAAGCGCTCTCCATTCTTAACAGTGAGGACGTCATCCAAGTAGAACACAGTTTGCTTCCAGTGCGTATACTTGGCGTGTGGTCCGGTAGAGAATTTGATGGGCTTGTGGCAAGCGCTGAAGTCAATATCAAACCAAGCAATGAGAGCGTGGATGAAGTCGTTTCGGCGGACGCTAAGGCTAAATGGAGCAGTGAAGGCGAGATCGCTAGGCTTGACGGTGTAAAGGTCGAGGGCTAGTACCAGACAGGGATCGGTGACGACCGCCTTAAGGTCGACAGTATCTACCAAAGGCTCGGCCAAGGCAGTACCTTGGAGTGGTGTGAAGTCGAAACCGTAGACGTTGTTCCAGACTACCCTCTCATTAGCAACTCGCCTTCTATGCAAAACAAAGGGAAAATAGATACGTACACCCGATCTTTTCCTCCTTGTAATCACCATCTTCGATAGCCGCCATGTAGATGCTCGCCTTGTCCGGGAAGATCAGTCCACCAGGGGCCAAGTACTTGTCTCGAGCCAGCAAGACAGTGTCCAACATGGATTCGTAAAGCAAGAAATATCCCATCCATTCCGAGATGATGATGTCGACCTTTTCAACTGGTAGCTCAATCTCCTCCATTTTACCTTGTATTAAGGTAATCTTGTCGGCCATGCCGTTGACAGCAACGATTTCGCGCGCCTTTTCGATGATTGTGGACATGTCTACAGCGTAGACATGCTTGGCTCCAGCCTTGACGGCGAACCTAGCGAATAATAACTCCGTTAGGTATAATTTCTACAAGATATAGACTGATGAATCGGACGGCATACATGCTGAGGATGGAAGTACCACAACCAACATCTAGGACAATCTTGTCTTTGAACAGGTGGCGATTCTGGTATATCGCATTCTTGTAGGAGTTGGTGCGAACCTCATCTTTCTATATAACAAAGCAGTGAAAGGGGTTAGCATCTCGGATCTTCGATATTTAATCTGGAAGGGAATTAGCGGCGTACCAACATCTCCTCGTGGATGCCTGAGGCCCGTTCATAATCTAGAATTAGCATCTTGTCTCGATCGAAGCAGTTATATCTGAGTAATTCGACTGTGCAAGGAAGGAAGGGAAAGCGGTGATAATGGTGACGACGATGAAAGGCTATGTTTATAAGCAAGATATCAGGCAAGTAGTGGCGTACCGTGGTGATTATAGCTAATTACGGGAGCGACAGACGGTTGGTTAGCCAGTTGATCTCAGCAGCGGTGCACAGAGCCCAAATAGGCCCAATAAAGGGCTATCCGGCCGGTGTCTACAGAGCAGACAAGTTGAACGAAAATACCTCTGGAAGTAGTGGATCTCTGACGGTGTCATGTCCACCGACCCCGTCTTAGCGGGGTTGATCTCCGAAGTCATCTCTGCGAGAAGTCGGTAGGATGAGCGAGTGAACGAAACGGTGTAGCTATGGCGAGCCTCGGCGACGAAGATTCCGGCGGTATCGACGGTGCAGGAGTGATGGTGATGATGATGAAGACGCGGAGGTTACGGTGCTGTCGACGAACGAAAGGTTGGTGGAGCAGCTTTATTTGGTGCCGCTTCCTCGCATCGAAAAAAAAAGTTGTTGAAGGAAACCTTGTTGGAAAATTTCAGTGGCCCGAATTGGCGGGTCGCAAACTGGACCTCGAACACTCCCGGGCTAGTACCAAACAGTCCATTGCTCGCGCAGAGCTCAAGCACTAGAACCAGAGCTCGAGACAGCTGGGAAGCTACGAAAGCAACTTGATATTAAAAAGGCTATTTGGTGGTCTATATACTACGAGTAGTACCAATATCAATATCAGAACGCCGTCGCTAAGCACTTGCCAGTCGTGACCTGGATGCCAAAGGAAATGCCCAACATAACTCCAGCACGCGGTCCAAATAGATAAAAGTAAAGGAACAGATGTCGACGATGCATTGATGCAGTTTTCTTCCCCCAAGATCACCTCCGAGATCAATATAGAGGCTGTTCACCGCCTGGCGCCCCATCCCTTCTTCACCATCCATCCCTCGATCCCATCCCAGATTCCCTCCATAACCTCTCGGTCCTTGAATCTTCTGTTCTTCTCCACATTCACAAGTTGCACATTTCCCCAGCTAGCCACCGTGCCCGGTGGTACCTCCCCACTCCATCCGACATAGAACCCCTTGACCTGCGAAAACAAATCTTGCGGTGTACTCCACTTATAACTCTTAAACTGCCAGAGCTGGCCTGTCGTAAACACTGCCACCACACGCGACCACTCATCGGGTGGAAAGTGATCCGGAGAATCAACAATCACAAATCTGGTATCGTGTTGCGGATTTATCGACGGCATACGGCGGGATATATACATCATATTCTGACTTTCAGAAGCAGACATCGACGGAGGCGCGAATTCGCCTTCCTCCAGAAACTTCTTGATGTTGGACATGCGTAGCAAGGCCGATGTAGAGGGTGATAGGATGATGATCGGGTGGCGAGGACGTGGTTTCCCGGCCAGTCCAGGTTTGTTGGCTGCCGGTTTGGAGCCAGGCCGCGGTGGGAGAGCTGCTTCACCGGTTTTGGGCGCTTGCTGGGCCGCCCTCGCATTTCTCATGTATGCTTCACTGATCTTCCGTACGTGTGAGAAGTCCTATACCATCGATTGTCAGCAACCATGCCCTCATAAATCACCCCCAACCACCAAATGGCTCGCCCTACCGTAGGCTTGATCCCTCTCAGCACAGAATTCCTATCCGTAATAACCCTCTCGCGCGAGTAAATTTCCGCCAACCGGAGATTAGTTGTATACCTCGACTTCGCAACCGCTCCGAGTCCACCGGAAACCACAGCTGCCTTATCCCCTGTTTTTTCGGCGGAAGCACCCTCTAACGGCGTCACATAGTCACTCTCATCCGTCGCACCCTCCAGAAACGTGATCAAATCCGTTCTCTCAAGGAAACCCAAGTTCTTAACCAACTTGCCGTTTCCGACGGCCTGGCAGGCAGCAACGTAGGCGGGAATACCATCGTCTTTATGTAGCCAGGCGAAGAGAATCGAACGAATGTCGAAAGCATCACCGCTTTTAGTGTGAAAACGCGTCGGGGTATTAAGGGTGAAGGAAACGGCTGCAGGGTGTGTGAAGACTATGTGGGTGGCCGTGGAGATTGGAGGCTCTGGAGTAGTCGGAGTTGGGCCTTCAGAAAGCTTCGGTGGATTAGATGTCTGGATGGAGGCCCGGAGGAGCTGTAGAGGGTCACTTGTGGTGGCCATTGTGGGTCGTCGATGGAGCGGGTGTCGATGGTGGTGGAAGTTGCAATTGGAAGTTGGGAGGATCGATGGGAAGACGTGGGAAGCGAAGAGCAATGAAAAGATGGCTCGCGTCGCACAAGCAGCAACACCTCCATTTGCTTCACTCGATGTATCCTGGCCTTGGGACCCTGCAGACTACATGCTACACCACATGTGGCATCTCCAACTTTTAAATCTCCAAGTGCTAAGTCGGTATTGTTCAATGGCCGGGTCAATCGTTTTTTATGTTTATTCTATACTTATATATGTACAAGAACAGCAAATTCAATAAGAAACCATGGGTAAAGTGTTCCGATCAAAGAGAAGAGAAGAACGAAAGCAAAATCCAGGCTCAACTCCAGAAATCCATTCCCAGGCAGATATCAAATGTTTATAAAAAGGACTAAACCAAAAACATAGAAACAGTCAATCTTTCCTGAATTTATGCATCCTTAGCCTCATCCTTAGCCTCGTCTTTGGCAGCTTCATCTTCTAAAGTTTCCGGAAACCCATTGTCAGCAATATTCCAAACTCGAAGCGAATAATATATCCCACCTTTCGGCGCCGGTGCCAGTCTATCATTTTCCATCTGAGCCTTGTTCTTCTTGACAGCGGCCAACTTGAAAATACGTAGCATCCTGCCCTTCTCATCTGTTGTTCCATCAAGGGCGATGGTCCTCTTTACAACATTTCCAGTCGGGATGGCAGCGACAGTGCTGACGGTGTGGCCTGGTCAGCATCTTGGTCTCGGACCAGAAAAGAGGTCTAGCACGATATGCGTCGTTCGAACCTACCCAACAGCAACGAAAAGTGCGAAGACGTAACAAAAATGCATCTTGTCAACCCGATTTGCCGAAAATATCAAATGAGTGTGCTTATTTTGTCGTCAAAACGTTGAAAGAAATTCGTGAATGATCGTTATTGAAAATCGAAATGAGTGTGGATTCGAACCTAGGCCTTTACAATCTGCATATATGTCGACCCTCCTTGGCCGTTCTGGAATCGAACCTCACATTATATATAAACCTTACAGCTGGTAATATCGATCGAAAACGAAAGTTAATGCACAAAAACCATAGTTTATTTTTCCGCAGCAAACTACCCCATCGTCTCCAACATCTCAGATCCAGCTGCTTAGCATGCAAACCTTTATATTCCTCGCCATATTAGAGCCTCGCAGGCGCAAGCGAGGTGGGGTTAGACGAACACCTTGTATTCTAGCCCAAGCTTCGGATTAACTTGTACCGCTACGATCGACCAGATTTCAGCTTCTTTCGGATAGCGGATACTGGGGTGGAAGAAGGTTTTGAAGAATTGCTTGCTTTTCTAGAATTCTACAAGTATTCAGAGATATCGTTACATAAATGTGGTACTAAGCGCAGACATAGCATGCATGGAAACTTACACCCGTGGGCTTGAATACAGCTGCAACCGTCGGGCGTGCGAAATTTCGGTAGCTTTCTACCGACGGCAGACTTGGCCGGAACACCTTCTTCGCACGGAGTAGACTACCCATGCAATGAAAGGATTCCGGATTCCGGACGCTCATAATGCCATTGGGTATCCCCCCGTAGAAAATAACTGCTAGCAGGACAAGAAGTGACTTGTGACAAAACGCCAAGTCTGCACAATCACATTTAAATGCATTTGTCGAACTTTCAAGAACAAGGGTATCTCAACTCTGTCTGGTCAACCCCACATTCGTTAACCCGAATCTTTAAGTTAGACAGCATCCCCGGCCATAGTTGGCATCCGGATCAGCTGGATTGTCGTGCAGGGAGCGAGGTTGCGCCACGCGTCTTTCTAATTATAAGCTCACGCCATTGGTCATATATTGAGGGAGCATTTTAACTCGGAAGCTGCCGTACTAGTATACCCTCGGGAAGAGATATCCGGTGAGCTCCTGAGTTAGCGTTCCGACTGTCCCTTCGTCTCAACTTCCAAGCTATATTCAGGGTCTTGGTAGCCCGTAGCTTTGAGGCTTCCAGTTTGTCAAGTTATTTAGAAATGGGGTATTAATACGTATCGACACCACGATTTTAGGAAGCATGGATATGTCAAAAGTCTCAACTGGAGCTCCATAAGCAGCTGGATCGATTTTACCCCCATACGACCTACATCCTAGGGGCAGATCACGCCTTCTTCTTTCCGTCTTCACTTCGTCACCCCTGCTGTGAAGCCTATGTTGGTTGACAGGAATGGGTATGGTACAACCAAACATATGCACGTTACGAATACGAAGCAACTTTCACTTCCAATCAGATACAAGCCAGTATCGACAGAAGAAAACCAAGTCTTCCGCCAAGGACGGAGAGGACGCAAGGCAAAAGGAGTTCGATCATTCTAGGAATGGGGGGTTTTATCGATATTGGATACCCCGCTCAGAGTGAAGCTCGGCGTGTATAAAAGGAGAGAATGGGAAGCTGTTGTTGACTGCTTGGAAGTTTTCCAAATCATCACCACCATCCCCATCATCACTTAACCTTCTTCAACCAAAACTACACCCCATAAACCATTAACTTCATCATAAAGCTCCGGTAGCCAATTACAATCATGCCAGAAAGCGGGAACACCTACAAGATCATTAGCCACAAGAATGGCACCGCCCTTGATCTCTCAGGCACCGATGGTGTCTCGATCACTGGTTGGGACTCCCACGATGGTGACAACCAGAAGGTCCGTCCTCCTTCAGAGCCTAACCTAATCCCTTGTCTTTATCTTGGATCATATTACTTACTCTACAACTAGTGGACCCTCAACGAGGCTGATGGCCTCTGGACACTCCAAAACGTTGCAACTGGCGCGTTCCTTGCCCCAGACGGAGGTGACGAGGGCAACAATGTCGTCGGTTCCGAAGAAGCCTTCCAATGGGATATCCGCAATGAAGGTGACTCCGATGACCTCTGGCGGTAGGCACTCTCCCATCGAAGCTTGCTCCAACATCATTCCTAATTCAAACCAATCACAGGATCTTCGTTCCACACTCCCACTTGAACGTCGACTTGGACAGCCAGGGTGAAGACGATATCCCAGCTGGAGCCAGGGTTCAGCTCTGGGGCCAATGGGCTGGAGACAACCAGGTCTGGAAGTTCGAAGACGGTATGGAAGAACCTATCCTTCTACTCCTCTATCCTAGGTCTTCATAACAGCTAACGGATGTCTTATAATTCGCAGCCTAAATCACTAGGAATTCATTGAACTAAGCCACCGGTTTAATTACATCCCGTGTATTCTTCATTGTTTGAACTCGCTCAGGAATTATGGGGAAAGCCTGTCTTTTCTTACATCTTGCATTCAGAGGACTATTTCTTCATCTCAATTCTTGTATGCACTAGATACTAGTGCCTTCAATACAATCGATCCAGGGATATGTGATCAAAAAACATACTATTTCTTTAGAAACCAGTCAGCCCTGCGGTTAGCCGGTTATGTAAAAATAATTACGTATACGATCCAAGTCCTCATCTTGACGATGAAAGGCCCGGGCCGTTAGCCTTTTTCCAACAGCCAAGGATAACATTCAGCTGCCTGGAGCTGCACAACAGGTTGTGGAATTAATCATGGAGCTAAGGAGTTGACCCGATTGGTCAGAACTGCATCTACTTGCAGAAGCCATGCAGTGATGACGAGTCCAACGGTCAACGACCGGATCTCGGAATTCGGAAGACGGAAAGGTAAACTTGCTCTGATTCTATAGATCTAAAGCGTCTAAACTTTAAGTACTGAGACCTTCACATGCCGTAAAAGTAAAATAAAGAAGAGAAATATAGTTCAAAAATACAATCCCAATTCCAGGTTCCGGGCCAGACCTTCCCCCAACCGTGCACACGAATTGCAAAGCAATGCAATTAACCAATTGCAAGGCAAATATGTCGTAAACGCCTCCAATTGAAATCATATATCGTAGACCATAGATCGTAAACGTCGCAGAGCGCTCCATAACCACAATTACCCCCTTTACTTTCCCCGCGTCCTTAGTCTGCTTTAATCATCTTTTGCAGGTTTGAACAATTCTGACCCTGACTTATGAGCCGGGTGTGTCAACTTGATCACATCCTTTGGTGGTGGGGGTCTCGTGACCTTGACGGCCGGTGGGAGTGGCACAGGCGTAGCTCCAGCTGGTTGAGCTGATGCTGGGGATGGCTTGGGCCTTAAGGTCATTACGGCCCAGCCGGCTCGTTGTGGGCGGTCTGCAGGTGGGGCGGCGAGGGCAGCGCTGTTATTTTGAGGGGTTAGTTGGTATTAGTAATTGATTCTTATGTTTATATATACTCAGTGCATTGAATTAGACATTTGGGAAGCCACTCACCCCGATATGGCTAGAACCACGGCAAGAACACTTTTAAGCTGCATTTTCGATGAATATCGGGTATCTTGCTTCGAAAACGGTGTTTTGTGGTATGCAGTTGACCGTGTACTGTTACTAGGAAGTGGTTCCTTAGAGTATAACTATCGCAAGTGTCCTAAAGTGATGTGAAAATAGTATAACGAATGAATTCGAATCGAAGCCTTTTTAAAAAAGAATGTGTATCGGTATCCCTATCGATAGTCGAATGCTAAGACTTTATCGATCTTCAGAAATCCCTCCACAAAAAGGTGTCCGCAACCACCGGCTTTTATAGCACTGATCTTTCACTGTTCTTATCACTTTTGACATCTTAAAAAGCTAAGAAACCCCTGCCTATTCCCTAGGATTCCACCCTATAAGGGACCACGCATCTAATGTAACGTTCCGAATTCGTTCCCTCTCGAATATAAATTCCCTTTCAAATCGTCATATTTCTTCGATTCACACTGCATCTTCATCAAAACCCAAGGATATCTAAGTTTTCCAAGCCTCGGCGTGGTACGTAGTTCTTAACAGATTGATCCACTCTTGAAATATACCATGATATCACTCTGTTACCATCTCCGATGCCAAGCTCGGATGCTCCACGATATGGGGATTCTCGACGCAGATGTCTCGCGAATACCAGCTTTCTTTATCGACACGCCCAGGTTTTATTCCCCTGTTCTGAGCTCGTCGACTAACCCCACCTTCGACAACGCCTTCCGAACAGCTGCATGGAAAGGTGTTATGTAAAAAAGGGCAGGTCGTTCCTTTTTTCGGTTGTGGATTCGAGGTATTCGATGTAGACTTTAAATACCACAGAGAAGGACGGTGCCGATTCTCCGTCTTGTCGAACAGAAAAAAAAAGTTCATTCATACTTAAGTTATTTTTTTCACATCTTGATAGGATGAAAGAAATGATTTTCCTCTAAAGTACACGCGAACGCTGAGAAGACCTAAACACTGGAAGGTGTGCGCATGTGCAGAAGATAGGCAACACAAAAACTCATGTAACACAAGCCCAAAAAATACCACAAAACACCGTTGTTGTGCAATCTTGTCGTGGGGATGGTTTCGAATTCATTCCCAGGTAATGCTTCTGATAACCGGGCCTCCTAAGAACCCCGGAGCCTGCCAACCTCTTTCTCAAGCGTTTCCAAATTTCTTTCTATCGAGCCCCAACAGGTTGAAATTTTTAAGCCCCCCGGTCGTCTTTGCCGGTGGAGGAGCCGGTTTTGTGGGCTGACGAATATGTTTGAAGTATTTATGATAAAGCATGGGCTGCTCGGGGACTGGAGCTGGGGCTGCCAAAGTTGTGCTATGAATAAGGTTTGAGGGAAATCAGTATTTCATTTCCTTTCATTTACTTTTTTTTTTTTTAGAAACTAGTTTGATAAGGTTAACGTTACCTCGACAAGGCGAGTATGGCGACAGCGAGTAGCGTTGAGAGCTGCATCCTTCTTCAGACCTTTGCTTTGACTTTGTTTAAAAAATTTTTGGTTTACTTGAGTTGACTTGCTCAGTAGTTAGAAGGTGATGAAGTGCTAAGTGCTAAGCTTCAGGTGTCGATGGGATAATGAAATAAAGCACCACGAGGGTAACCTTACACTCTTATATACCCATCTCCCACCATTCAGACCCCCCCCAATTGAAAGATCACTTTATCTGAAAGGCCATCTACTCTAAACCGCATCCACTTCACTCACTTTAAACATATCATAAATCCCGTAAATGCCAGAATATCATATCACAGTAATACTCGAAGCATTGAAAGCGAAGAAGAATAGCGCAAAGAATCTCCCCTTCACCATTCCACCAACTCTTCTCGACCATACCCCAAACGCACGCCATGTTTTCTCCTACGATGTAGCAAGAGTAATAATATAATAGATAATTGTATTTATTAAGTGTGGCGTTAAAACGGATAAGGATTGCCTATTGCGGCGTTGGCATATCCGACTATCTAGATTAGTCGACGAATGATCGAAATGTGTCGTAAAGTAGAACCGACTTTTGACAGAATGCGCTATTTTTAACACAGGCATATTTCGATAGTTGTATATATAGTGCTCGGTAGGCTTTTAATGTTTACGCTGCCAGAGTGTGGGGTCTAACTAACCGCTTGGTTCTAGAGTGATGATATTGCCTAGACATCCATTCGAGTATAATAGTATAAAATATCAGGAACAACCGGAACAACCCCAGCATCTGCGTATAGAACACTCTTCAATGTAGTATACATGTATACAAAGTAGTCGTACCAGAGGAGGAATATACACTGCGAAAAAGCAATATGGGAACCAGCCTGGAACGAAAAATGATAGCGTAAACCCCACCTATCAAGTCACCAAAAGCAAGATCTAGACAGAAGACCAAAATGTTGCAACTCTATCACCATCTCTCCTAAAATGAGGCTATGCGGTACCAAAAATTGGCCCCTTATACCCTAACGTACCCTTCCACCAATTTTTAGGGGATGTCTTCTGCGGTGGTTTCTTAGGCGTTCTCTTGGCTTTCTTGCTCTTCTTTGTCCCCGCCTTTCCAGTCTCGGCCGCTGTACCGCCTGGTGGCTGCCTTAAGGATGGCAAAAGGTCTTCTCCGCCAAACTTGAGAACTGGCTCTGGCTCTCTTTTCTCAAGGCTACGTGCCATTTTTATGCTTCTTGGTGGTTTTCCAACTTTGATTGCCCCAAAGTTAACTTTATTCTTATTATTGGCATTCGCCTTAGCCTGGGCTGGAGCTGCATCTGGAGCTGAAACGGGGGCAGATAGGGCGGTGCTATAGATTTAAAGTAATTGATGTTAGTCCATTTCCTTTCTTCATTATAGCATCCTGATATAATAGAAAAGAGAAAAGGACAGTTAAGTTTACCCTGCCACGAGGAGCACGACGGTGAAAAGGGTGGTGAGCTGCATCTTAAAACCCTTAAATTTGCTTGAAGAAGCCTTTTGAACCGGAAGCGATCGAATACGGGTCCGTGAATTCAAGAATAGTCTTCTGGATATTTAAAGAAAGTATAGAAGAAGATTCCAAAGAAGAAGGGTCCGAGGATAATCGATAATCTATCTGATAACTATAGCAGATAAACGAAGTGTATCTAATCTATAAAAGGTGGATAGATTGCTGCTCTTATATACCTAAACACCCTCGGAGCCAAGCCCCTTGCGAACCTAAGGACCAAGAAAACGATAAGCACTCTCAGGCCGAACTTCCACCTCCTCATGGAAAAGTAAATTCTGGCTTCGTACCTTCGACGGGTATACTCGCCGTATATAGTATAATATATTATAGTGGTAAAGAAAAACGCAAGGACCGTCCCTATCAACTTCCACCAGCCGACGCGCATCTAAGCGAACCCTTCAAAAAGAGTTCTATCTGGTCGTTACACAAGAACAAGCCTAATAGCTTCCTAGTACAGCCTCGACCAGGCCTGGATTAGGGGCTACCAAGTGGAACCCTTTGATACGTAATACGTATACGATCTCGTGAATCTCAAAATTACCAAGATCTTCAAAAAAAATTTACCCTGAAAACCCTCGACTTTCTACTTTTCGAACGGGGAGGATATACGAATTCCATATGTTATGCTTTTTTTCGCTTGACGAGACGAGATCGAGAGAACGTGGTTAAAAAGCGTCGAACATCCCAAATGGAGGATGCTGGCAATAAGTGCTTGATTTATTTGTTTTTTGTTTTTTCCCTTTTTTTCTTTTCATGAAATGAAGAAAATAGCAAATCTCAAAGGTCCCAACATGAAGCGGAAATCATGATCAAAAGGACAAAGGAAAACCGCATCAGAGAGAGAAAGAGAGAGTATGGAAGTAGAAGAGAGGAGAAATGTCGACATATGTCTCGTAAACCAGAAAAGCTCGCCTCGAGAGCAAATCATGCAGAAGAACCAAGAAAAATCCCAAATACCATAAACCCTGTCGATAAAAAGGAAAACAGAAGGAAAATGTTTCCGTCAAAATGGAGAATAGAAAAAGAGCTTCCCAAAATCCGCTCCCGCTAGCTAAAGCTAACTAGTATATGGCTAAAAGTACCTAGTTAAATCCTTCTATGAAAATTGATATAACCATAACAGTAAACGAAATGAATCAAGAAGATAAAAATGCAAATGCTCCAGTATCCTCCCAGAAATGTAAATCGTACATGCATGCTTTGCTAAGTATTTTTTTGAGTGTCGTCGTTAAAAGAAAATAACAGGAGATATACCAAGAAAAACCACAGGATAGGATCAGAAAAGGATAAAGCGCAGAAGATTAAAAGTTTCTAAAAACCACCAAAGAGAATACTCAAACAACTCCTGTCGTAATACCCCAGCACTATCTCACCGCTGGCGGAAACTCCTCACTCGGGGTTTCATACCCCACAGTGGCATCCGAATCTCCCCGTCCGAAAGCTGGTAACAAGGGCGGCCGTTGATGGTGCTGTTGATGTCGATGGTGATGTTGCCCTTTCTCGATCGTATCCGGCACGCCTTCGCTATTCCCGCTACCTCTGGAGAACCGTTTGCTACCCCTCTTTTCCGATATACTGTTCGCAATTTCACGGCTCGCGTCCCCCAGTGACTCGATTCTAAACGCCAATCCCATGTCATCATCTAACGCACCAGGATCTGCGATCCGTTCGATTTTATATCCTTCCCAATGAAAGTCGCCTTCATCTTTGACCGGCGGACTGGTGACGATATCTGTTGCTGGGCTCTCGGGTACATAGTTCGAACTCGGCGGACCTCGCGGCGGACTACTAAACGGTGACGGTGTTGCAAATCCATTCATCTCGGTCCCGCCGTTCCGTTCCGGGTATCCAAACTCCCCACCGAATCCAAAGCCATTTACCCGTCCATTCAACCCTTCGTAGGGATTTCGTGAGGATCCAAGAGTAGGCGTCATCGTCATCGGGCTCTGCACGAACCCTTCGTCCATCAATGGCGCCCTTTTCCCGTTCCTTGGATTGATCCTTAGCGAAGTCGGTGATCCTTTACTCGAACTTGAGCTAACGTGCACAACCTGTCCGTCACCAACCACGACATCGATCGGCGGCGGCGGGCTCGTCCCACTTCTATACACGCTATCCCCTTCCGGAAATCTGTAAAGCAGCTCCTTTGCACTCGGTCGATTTCTTGGTTCTTCGCTCAGGCACGCCATCACGATTCCCCTAAACCACCCAGGAACTTCGTCAGGCGCATCTTCCATCCCTAACGGCCTTGCCGCCGCTTCTGGCTCGTCAACTTGGTACACCAGTCCCCAGAGCACCATCCCCAACTGCCACACGTCGCTTTTAACCCCAATAAACATCCCAATCCGCTGCTGGCTCTCAATAAGTCCTTTAATCTCCGGCGGCTCCCAACCAATCGGGCAACCTCTCCGGTTGATATCGATAATCTTGACGTCGCCGTGCTCATCGAGTACCATATTTGACATTGTAAAATCGCCTTGCACAAAGCCTTCCTCGTGGATTTCCGATAATCCCTTGATAATCTGTCTTGCCCAGCGTTCCCGTTTCTTCCACGGTAGCTTCCCGCGTTCGTTGAAAACTACGTCGATTAACGAGCCGTTTGGCGCATATGAGATGAGGAGTCCCTTGACATGCTTTCTACGCTCATCCACAACTAGCCCGCCGAAGCGTATGACGCTGGTCGAGTTTCGGAGTGCATGGAGGGCGTTTATTTCGTAGAGGAATTCGTCTATTGTGTCGGGCCCCGGAATTTCCTTTTTGATGAACACTCTATCTCCTTGTCGGACTTTGTACACGAAACCGGAGAGATGGCAGTCGAATTCTAGCTCGGATTCCTGGTAGAGGTCGCAATGTAAATGGCGGACAAGGTTTATATGCGGGTAGTGTATTATTTCGTTGATATCCTCGTTGACGTGGACGTGTAGCCGGCCGTCCTTGGTTTCAAGCTTAAGATTTGTGATAGTAGGGTAGAATTGTATGTCGAACAGAGAGTCACGGACGGCTTCGTATATACGGGCAGATTTTTCGCGCTGATATGGAATATGTTTAAGTTCTTCCTCCAGGGAGCCATGTTCCGCGTTACGGTAGTCGCAGGAGACGGTGATGCGGTGTCTGAGATGTGGGGATTCGGCATATGTGACGAAGAACTTTTCGCGATCGGAGCGCTCACGGAAGTGCATTGACAAGTTGAGGATCCAACGCCATTCAAGCTCTTCTTCGATCATTTCTTGGTAGCGCTCATCTTCTTCGTAGAGCCAGTCCTTGGCATTCGGAGAGTGAATGTCGGTAGCGGGCGAGAGAGGTGGTTGGGGATCGATTCGGGGAGCGGAGGAACGAGGGTCGAGGATTGACGTCACAGTGGCGCGAGGCGAGCGAAGGGACGCATTTGTGGCACGAGGATCGAGAATGCCACTAGTTTTCGGGCTGGCGAGTGAGGTAGAGGTATGTCTGTAGTCGAAATTCTGGCCGGAGAGACGTTGAATCCGTTTTGGATCTGTGGACAGTGCTCGCTGTTCCTGACGGGTCGGACGGATTTCCTTGAGATTCTCACGTTTCTCACTGTCCACCCGGATGGGCGGTTTGATATTGTCTTCGGCATTGGGAGGGAAAGGAGGACCAGGAGGAGAGGAAGGTGGTTGAGGTTTCCTTTGAGAGGGAGAGCGCCCGAGAGCGCCAGCTGGGACAGAGGCTGTTGTCGGACTGGAGAGAGCTGTGCTGTCGGCGGTAACTCGTCGAGCGTTCTCGGGTTTTTGAAGAGGTTCTAGTGAATGGGAGGTTCCATTTTGGCGATTATTTCGACCGCCGTTGGCAGGAGAGGGAGTATGATTGTTGTCGGCTGGTGTAGAGTTCTCTTTGTGGTGTTTATCTTTGTGAAGGCCCTTCTTGAAGCGGTTGAAGAAGCTGGATCGAGAGGAAGAGGGCCCGCCTTCTTTGGACGTGGCCGGCAGGCTACCTGTGGACTTTGAAGGGAAGGCCATGCAGGGACAGAGCGATTTCATTAACGGGAGGTCGAAGGAGGTCGGAGGAGAAGGAGGAGAACCCTTCCGAGGAGGAAGAGGAGGAGGAGGATGGAGAAGGAGGAGAGGAGGAGGAGGAGGAGGAGAGGGAGAAGACTGTCATGAGGCTCGGTTAAGACAGCAGCAGAAGCGCTCTGCCAGCCGGGCAGAATAGAACAATCTCAATCTCAAATATTCAACAACTACCCTCTATCTGTAGCTATTGATTTTAGAATCGAATCCTTCGGAGGGCAGAAGTGCAGCGCTAATGCTTTGGTATGTCAGTATATTTTAGGTGATTCGTCGACAACCAAGCTGGGTTTTTCCCTGTTTAAGTTTCAGGCTCGAGTCCTCCAATTGACAATACGGGAGTAATATTAGGATATGGTGATTGATGCGAAGCGAAGCAAAGCGAAGCAAAGCAAAGCAAAGACGGGAGTAGACGTAAGAGCAATTAACGATCGGGAGAAGATATCAATAATGGAAAGAAGGATAGAAGAAGTAGAAGCAGAATTAGAATAAGGAAAGGAGGGAGTAATAAGGCGATGAGATGGCTGTCCGCGCCCTCAAGGATGGATATTATTATATAAGTCAGGTCAAGTCATGTCCGGTCGAACTGCAATGCCAGATGCAATATTAACTAATATCATCTCGCAGCCACATCACCAAATTCCTTTTTTCTTTCTTTTCTTTTCTATCTGGGCATGCATACATACAATACATACAAAGGTATGGTATGGCTTACACAGACAGGATATAGTTCATGTTCATATTCATGTTCATGGATCTTAATGTGACTGTCATATCTTGTTACACCGTTGACATGGACTCCTCGAATCAGGAGTCCTTCCTTCATCTCATCTCCTTCGATGCGCATCATATCATATCTCCTCCACCTTCCGGATATGATCCATCTTCTCTTCACTCGAATTCTCTACCTCTTCAAAAAAAATGCTATTCAATTGAAGCCCTTGGATCCGGTCAGGGTGAAGTTTCCTCCTCTCACTGGGAAAAAATCCCGTCCGTCCTGCATGGCATCTGCAGCGAGAAAAAAAAGAAGGACCAGAACTAGAACCCAGCCATTCAGGGTGTCCCGGCCTGTCAAAATACCCTCCCACCCCTCGTCTACCAGGTTGCAATTGTACCGGTACCCCCATTGCCTTGCATCCCGTGACGGTCATCTGACAAGCTCTTCTCTTTCTCATTCATGGCGCAATAGTATCGTCTCTTTTGCGACAGTCTGGCATCATTAGATGTGATTTATTGTGATTGTGATTGTGATAGTGATAGGATGCCGCATCCGCGCCGCATCGAGAATACCCGCTTTCAGAAATTTCCAGACCTCATCGGAATGTTCATTCTCTCGTTCCATTGCACTTCTTTGAATCTAGCACCATACAATTAAGTACTCGAGTATCGAATACTAAAGTATTCTCAAGTACACTACTACCAACTTAGAGGCTATTGGGAAAAGGGTAGTATTCCGCCCTCCCGAGAAACTAAGACCGTCCCGCTGGTGCGCTGTCCGACCTTTGGATGTCCTGGTACTTCTGAACAGTCTCCTCCTCACAGCCTTCGATAATCCCCCACATTAATAATGCACCTACAATATATCTCGCTGCGTCGACCACTGCAAAATGTTCGCGGGATAGCTCACAGTCGGAAACCCCTCACTTGCCGTCCTGCATCTGCATCTGCCTCCTCTCATCCCCCTGCCATCAACGATGTATGTATGTAGGTATGTATGTATGTCCGTATACCGCCCTCCTCTTTTCCATGTTCGACGGTCAAAAAAAAAAAGAATTCAAGAACCCCCTCTTCTCCAAGTATCTTCTCTTCCTCGCCTGTTCAACCAACCGCAACCTGCAGCTCCGTGTAAAAACCTGGTTGGTCCCACCCTCCAGGGACACCCCCAGTTCCAAAGCAGCACAAGCCGTTACTTGCCAAAAAACCCCGATCAAGTAACCCTTCCAAAACTATCTCTAGCGCTACTTTCCTTTCGATGCTCGATCGATGCGTTGGCACCTCTCAACCGTCTTACTCTGTTCTTTCCCATCAAGTCGGAAGAGGAGGGGGGGAAGTAGAAACCTTGAAAAGCCGACAAAGACGGAATATTAACGGCAAACTAGACTAGTAGCATTCACATTGCATTAGCATCTACCTACATGCACTGCATGCGTGGAAAATGTGATCAGATGACTTTATTCGCTGGTTCTTCTCTCTTTTACCGCCAGAAAGGCTGCTGCATGAATACTACATAGAATTCTATAGAATCCAAGGGCTTATACCATACTGTATACAAGGCAAAAACTATCGGTAAGCCACCATGCCATGCTATGTACATACCCAAGGCATGTATGTATGTAAGTCTGACCCGGTCGATCAACGGTATATACCACCACCCACATTATCAGGCGAAAGCACATGCACAATCGCTTCTTCAGCCTGTCGGAGGAAACCTTGTGAAATGGTGGGTTACACATAGTCAAAAAAAAAATTTTGCTTTCCCAACGGGGCGGACCATCTGATAGTTTAGTTTAGCCTCGAATCTTTTAGGTAGAGATCGATATTTCACCGCACTTGATTAATTAATTAATTCACTCGTGATTCAACCCGTGATGGATGCAATGGTGGTACGTTACGTACTGTATAAAAGATATCCAGGTCGGTGGGTTAGAAATACTATACTATACCGTCATCATTTTGCTATCCCATAGAAGGTCCTTCGTTACTCGCGATCGGCTTGTGATCAGACTAGGATGTCTGCCTACCCCGTAAACCTTGTATACCATATATCTCATGACAGCTGGGACATCAAAAAAAAAAATGAGACCAATTGATCAAAGAAACCCAAAACTCCATCCTGTGCTTTTATTCAAAGGAAAAGGGTATTTACAACCAGCCGGTTTCGAAAAAAAAAAGTTTGCGGCTGGTAAGTGTGGTGAATGCATGCCATAACTTCATCCCCTCGTCATCATATCCATCTAGGTCTATCCTCTACCTAGCCCCCTGCCTCTCCTTCCGGTCCAGACTTTTCCCATCTAGACTATATAATGTAGAGCAGAGAGAGAGAGAGAGTAATCCACGTCTACACCGCCCACTAAGCGATCATCGTCCCCGCCATCGCCGCTAAGAAGGCGTTCATAAACACCTGCAAACTCCACAGCCCCACGGCTCGTATCCTCCTCTTCTTGATATCCGCGTCCGCGATATCTCTCACAAATGCATCGTAAACCTAATGGCAAATCAGTAAATATATCGGGTAGGATAGTAGGGGAAAATGTAACTCACCTCAGCACTCAAATCGTCCATCAAGCCACTATCAAACAATGTCCAACTCCCATCAAACTCCTTCACCCTCTTCACCATCCTACAATTAATCGGGATGATCGTTCGTTGGCTGTTGATGTATGCAATGATAGGCCTCATCAGCGCATTATTCCTATACGACAAATCCTGCGTGAACAAAGGAATAGCCGCGCGGGTATCATTCATCTCCAGGTGTAAATCGATCATCATGAACTTCCTATCATCGGATGATAAAGATGTCGACGTCGACGTCGGTGGTGTCTCCGTTTGGATTACTGTCGTCGTAGTCTCCTCCCTCGGGGTATTAACCGCTTCCACAACCTCCTCCCTCGCCATTCCTGTCGGATAACTCTCATCCTCCAACCCGACCACATTAGCCATCAATCTCCCTTCCTCCCCATCCCCATTAAGCCCCACTGCCGCCCCAATAATCCCCGTAACACTCTCAACGCTCAAATCTCGCTCCCTCACTAGCCCTTCCACCTTCTCCCTTCTAGTCTTAATCCCCGCCTCCATCTTCTCCATCACATCATGCATAAACTTCCCAATTCCGTCCGCTGAATCCTCAGGGAAGTGTATATCCGCGATGATATCCAGATTTCCCGCCACAATCCAGCTTAACGGCCCTTCATATCCTCTGTTCAAATGATCAAATCTTAGCCCATCGATCCTGAACCTACTCGTCCTCTTCCAAGGGTACACTCCCTCTCGCTCTCCATTCCCATCGTCGACTGGAGTAGTGTTGGTGGTAGTCCCATGACTTTGCCTCGGATGAAGCGTAAACAGCGAATCATCATAACTTCCACTGACATGGTTCGCACTTAAGAAGTCATAAAACAACCACCGTTTTCTCAAAACCGGCAAATCACAGCTGAAAATACTAACATGGAAAGGCCTAAACCCTCCAGGCTGGTAAACTGTCACTAGCAAATCCTCGAGTTTAAAATGGTCGAGTTCGAAGTCTCCAGGTGCGTATTTATGGCGATATGAACGGGGGTCAATGTCTTCGTCAAAGCGCAGATGCGTACGGTCTATGATACCACGAACACCTTTCATGTCCACGTCCACTAGAAGACCACGGCCGTTCATCCATTTCGCGAGAGAGATGGTGACGTTGACGGTATCAATTGTGACGTCGAATTGGGTGTAATTTCCATCGTCCTCTTCATACGGATGTCCACTATGGTCTTCCGAGAATGCTGCAGCTGCGGCCGCGGCCGCGGCAACAGACGAAGACCCCTTTTGTACACTTGTACCCTTCAGAATTCCGGGTCGTCGAGACACAAAGACATTCTTAAAAGATATACATCCATCTTTCCATCTCGGCACGATGGCAGATTCGAAGACCACTTTCATACCCATTTCCTGGGTCAAGTAGTTGCCCACGACTTTGGCGAGGTATTCTTGCGCGAAGACGGTGTTGACAAGCCAGATTCCTATTGAGAAGAAAGTGGTGGTACCCAGGATGATCCATGCTAGATTTCCTAATATAATCCACGAAAAGAAGGCGGATATTTCATCCATATTGAATGGGCGGATTTGTCGGATTGTCAACCATTTGAAGCGGATACGAAGACGGTCCCAAGCAGACGAAGCTGCGGCCAGAAGTTCCTCCTTGCTGGGGCGGTGGATGAGCGGGAGACGTTCCATAAAACCATGGTCTCTAGCAGCACGTTTGGCGATGGCGTGGTACGCCGATGCTGCCAGAGATGACCCGTGTTTGTCCTCCACAGAAGGTAACTTAGGCTCTGGGT
Organism: Arthrobotrys sinensis; assembly: GCA_036971225.1. Taxonomy (NCBI): domain Eukaryota; kingdom Fungi; phylum Ascomycota; class Orbiliomycetes; order Orbiliales; family Orbiliaceae; genus Arthrobotrys; species Arthrobotrys sinensis. The sequence continues at coordinate 1,457,137 of JAJTTV010000002.1, read as the reverse complement.
TTGTAGGAGGCTGGCGTTTAGATCCATCTGGTGTGACGTCAGACCGTCCCTTTTCAACGTTCTTATCGTATTTCTCTGATTGTATCGGCCTGGAACCTTTCGAATAGTCTTTGTACTCCTTCTCTCCATTGCCACTCTTCCGTCTCGTACCATTGTGTTTCCCAGACGACTTCGAGCTCGCGCTCCGGCGGGACATGCGTAGTATCCTATCCTTCCTACAATCCGTACATACCCCGCGTTTCCATATCGATCTAGCAAGCGGGTACAAAAGACCCGTTCTAACTCCTTCCCTCAACTTCCTTCGGCCATTAACCCCTGTTCCAACCCGATCAATTGTCCCATTCGAACTACACGAGCTAACCACCGCCGCTGTCGTCTCAGACGCCTTCGAAGGCAAGCTACTCCAGGCGAATACTCCAGACGCAAAACCACGGGATAACACATATCTCGGTGATTTCAGGCATTGTGAGGGTGTTCTCGACGAAAAGAATGTAGCGAATGGATGGACGGAGGGGAAAGGTGGGGGAGGGGTTGTCGCGTGCCAGAGCCGCCAGGCGGTGCGGAAGATGGAATTCGACGGCGAAGTCATGTCGAGTACCGCATTGTTTTGCAGAGAAAAAATGGGAGCCTATAATCTGAGAAGCAGAGAAAGCGGAGAAGCAGCGAGGGACATTGTTAGCAGTAGCTTATTAGGATTAGAGATATTAGTTAGTTTGATGCTGCTCGCAGCAGAAAAGTGAATGAAGGATGATGTCGAAGGGAATGCAAAATGTGGGTTGTGGTTTTTTGGTCGAAAAAATGGCCGGCTCGAGTTGGGCTCGCTAATAACGGACATAAGCGAGTCAATGCATACAACTGATTAGACCCGTTAGCTACCAACTACTTGAGTATACTCTGTCCAACTTCAACCTCAAAACATACTCTCACGTCGACCTCTCGAGACGACATCCAGCCATGTAAGATGGGCAAAGTCTGCATCGAGTGCAAGTACCCGGTGCCAGTCCTCTACACCACCTCCCAGGCCGCCTATGACCGCAAAACCGGTAGTCCCGTGCGGCTCACCCAGTGCCCACGATGCAAGCACTTCGCCGACAAGTACGTCGAGCACGACTTTGTCGTTCTCTTCATCGATATGGTTCTTATAAAGCCACAGGTGTACCGGCATCTACTGTTCAATCGGTTGCAGGTCGCTGAGGACGATAAACCTGATGTACATATGTTCTTCCAATGACCTTTTATGGTTGTGCTTCTTGAGTTCTTGAGTACGGATGCTGACGGATTGTTATATCACAGCGCTCTATAATCCGTCTCGGGGTCCTCCTCCTCCTCTTCGACGTCTACTTAACTTGGGCACGTATCGAAAAACAAGCTCCAACTCCCTCCAGCACATCAACTCTCGGCATCTTAAACCAACAGCCAATAGTAATCCAATACCTCTTCTTCCTCCTTCTCTGCCTCACCGAAACAATAATCTTCCACTCCACAATACGGTTCATTTCATTCTACTATTACGGCTTTACAAAACCAAATGCAGTTAGCACGGCTCTGCTAGTCAGTAGTTGTACAAAACTATTTCCCATTCTGATGGTAATCTGGAATTATGATGTCCCTGCTGCGGCAAAGAGTGTCGGATGGGCGGTTGCGGCGAACAATTTAGAGGCTTTAAGGAGTACGTTCCCCCTTGGTTCGGAGACGTTATAGAGACATGCTGATTGTGTAGTTCTACTGGACGCGTCATACCCTAAAGCAGCGTTTCTAGCCTTCTCGGGCGCACTCGTGAGGTCGCTCTCCACAAACATGATACTATACTGGACCGGTCTACCGATGTCTGGGTGGGGGTTCGAGGGATGGGTATAGCTATATATGATGTAATAGCCAGCCTGGTAATTCTAATCGTTGTTTAATTCCAAAAACGAAAGCACTTGTGTTCCATCAACGACGCCTGCAAATGAAAGACCAAAACCCGACGCTACAACTGAGTATTAAATCAACCACATTCACATAACCTGCCAGTTATCGGGGAACTGTATATGGATAATCCAGGCCGAATGCGAATCCAATCTTTCCCCGCCTTCCCTTCGTAACCGTAATCAAGCCGTTAGACGCTTTGAATGTTGAATGATGATACAGATTCTATTATTACAAATAACCCATGTCCGCTGCAAATGTTTCGCAGACAGCACCCCCCTCCGTCATCGATGCTCCGATGTCATGTAGTGTAACGGCAGAGATTCCTCGTTTACTCGATATATTCCTTCCTAAAATTCGACGCCGAAGGAGCGACAAGCGGGTTTAACTGCGCCAGCAGTGTAAGTGCTATAAACAGAACCTCCGTTAGCAACCACCCGGACATCACTACCAAACCAAACCGGATAACATGAGAAATACACACCCCACATCAAATAAGTGCACGCCACCGTTAGAAGTATCGAGCTTCTCCAGATACTATAGTTTCAAAGAGTAATCCGTTAGCAGCCGTTCGCTCTATCCGTGTCCGTTCCCCGAGTTCGCCTCATCGAGCCATGGTCCTTTTCGAGATACAGCCAAGTCCGATGGTGGTAGTATATATAGCACGTACGTCTGATTATCCCCCTTCGGTGCAAGGAAATAACCGGCTCCTGCGATGGCAGCGCAGACTACTAGGCCGATGATTACGCTCCACCTGTGTAGTCGCCGCGTTAGCTTCGATCTTCCGTAAGGTATCTCGGGTCCGTGGGAGTTAAATACCCGTTCGCCATGATGTGTAGTTCGTGGTAATAGCCGTAGCAGCGTATGTGTAGGAAGGGGGTGGGCGGTGGTCCAGGAGGTTGTGTCGTGCTCGAGTGTTGGGTGGTGATGTGATGTGGATTTGTAGTATGGAATTGGTATGGAGAACGTAATCTGGTTGGAGTTGACAGGGGGCGGGATCGCGAAGGAGCGTGCTAACTGCCGGGTTTGGAGGACAACGCAGAAAATACCACGCGGGCCTGCGTGCACATTAACTTTCAGGCACCTTTAGAGCTGATGTGTCAACTGTGCCACTAGAGGAATTTTCCGGTGCCACAGTTGTGATATAAAATCATTTCAATGCGGGGAGCACTTATTTCTCTCTTTCTTTTTAATTCATCATATCTCTTTCCTATTTTTCGGTCTCCTTCGCTGAAATTAATATATCAATCCGCTTATACTGAGCTAGCAAGTACGATTTAACCAAAATTAATATTGACACTACCTATCTGAACAGCCCCTCCTATAGACTCTAAGATATATACACACCAATGGGGAAGTTAGGCACAGGAGCAAAAAACCTACTAGTTTGCTGGTTGTACAACGGCATCTACCAGCATCTGCCACTGGATGAGGAGCCAGATTTCGACGAGATCCGTGAACAGGTGTTTAAATTAGCACGAGTCGAGGGGATGGAGAAAATATCCGATGCAGCCATCCAGAACCGCATCCAAACCGATATCAAGTACGTGTACATTCAATCTCTCTTTTTTTTTTCAAAACCATTTGCAGAGAAGTATATATGAGCATATTGCATACGATATCCAGTATATCCGGCCGTTCGATACTTACGAGCTCAACGTTAAATGAGAATTAATTGGTTGTAATTAGGTCTGGCGCGTGGAGGACTCCTCCAGAACCTTTTTGGATTTTAACAGAGGAATTGTTCCCGGATTGGGAAAACTGGCATAAAAAGAACAAGGAGCGGGCGTCCGCCTCCAAACCCTCGAATACTCCGAAAGCCTCGAATCCTCCCCCCGAAGCCTCAAATTCTTCTAAGGCATCAAGCTCTCTTTCCCCCGCACCTCCACCTCCACCCCCACCTCCGCCATCAGCACTACTGCCGGTCGCATATAACTCAGCCACGGGCCCAGTAGAAACAATCAGGGGGGGTCCGGAGTGTGAGGATGCCAAAGGTGAATGGGCGAACCCCATGGGCGAACACACTCCGGATCGCTCGGGTGCCCTAAAGGATACAAGCGCCGTATATTGGCGGGATGGTCCTGGGCAGAACTACGAGACTTGGGGAGGGGACACTGGCGGCGAAACCCATACGGTCACACGGGAAACCTCCGAGCCTGGAAAGTCCACGGCAACGTCGGAAACTTCAATATCTGAAGGTACTCCAAATGGTAAGCTCTAGTATACATATAGGTAATGAACTATCAAACAGCAGGATTTAACTCAATAATGTGGCATGGTGACTAGATCCCCTCAGACAAAAATTTGAGCGGCTGATAATGAACGCTGGTTCTCTGTTCCATGACAAGAAGAGCTCCTCCGATGTTGAAAATATGCTCTCTGTGGCTCCACTGTTCACGTCGGACGTTTTCGAGTCGAAGGCAGCCACCCATCCACCACAATATGCAATCTTTGGGAGGTTTTTAGGCTCCGATCCGGCAGGTACGGATGATCAACCTCTCGTGATGTTGAATACCAATACACCTTGGACAGCCTTCATCTGCGGTGTACAAGGTGCAGGGAAATCCCATTCCCTCACAGTAATACTAGGTAAACATGCACCCCATGGACTGAAATTTACCATAGTCGGATTTTCGAACTAACAACGCCGACTTTCTGTCTTGTAGAGAACTGTTTAGTCCGCAGTGAGGAAATTGGTGTCCTCAAGAAACCTCTGGCCGGCGTTGTGTTTCATTATTCTCCCTACAATGTTGCTGTTGGAGGGAGACCATGCGAGGCGGCTTATCTTGCAAACCCAAGCAGCGATAATGCCGGCGGGCCGTCGGTTCAGAATGTCACAGTCCTTGTCTCCAGGTCTAACTTAAGCAACATGAGAGCAGTTTATGCTCATATTCCCAACGTTACCGTCGAGGAGTTTTTGCTGAATCCGGGCCAGTTAACTATCACCGCCATGCAGAATCTAATGTCCGTAAAACAAAATAACAATTCTCTCTACATACAAATTGTCGGTCGGGTATTACGGGAAATGGCGACTGAAAAAGGCTCCGTTGATGCACCGTTCGACTACGAAAGGTTTAAGGAGTTGATTTTTAAGGAAGAGCTCACACCGCAGCAAAAAGACCCACTGGAGAAGCGGCTGAGGATCTTGGAGTATTTCGTCGGATCGAAAGATAGTCCGAACCTCTTTGATGCGATACCAGGGTCACTCACTATTGTCGACCTAACGTGTCCATTCGTTGATGCGGAAACAGCATGCGACCTCTTCACTATCTGCAATCAATTGTTCGCCTCTGCGCCCTGCGAATCGGGTAAGATCATCGCCCTGGATGAGGCTCATAGATATATGGCAGACCACGCATCTCCTCCAGTGCAACGGTTTGCAACCTCGATAATTGGAAATATTCGAGTACGACGCCATTTAGGAGTTCGAACGGTTATTAGCACACAGGATCCGTTGATTCACCCGGAACTGTTAGAGCTATCTTCGATTGTGATGCTTCATCAGTTTAGTAGCCCCCGTTGGTTTGACACTTTGCGAAAGCATATCGGATTCCAAAACCAGGTTCAGGCCACCGAATCTCAACTGGACTGGTATGACAGCGAAGAGCAAAAGGAGGAAAAAGATATCTTCCAAAAAATTATGGATCTCAATACCGGGGAGGCCTATATGCATTGTCCTCTACTGGTAACAACAGAAAACGCATGGGGGGGTCCGAAATTGAAGAAATTCGGGAATAGTGTTTTTAAGGTTCTTGTTAGGCGGAAGGTGACGGTTGATGGAGGCGCATCAAAAAATGTCCTCTAGATCAGTTGCATGCGTGTCTAAGACTTGTCAGTTTATTTTCTTCTCTTCTTTGTAGATATTTTGATTTAGCCCTTGTTCGGATGCCCTTACCCATTTTATATTCCCACAGCACCACCTCTCTAAACTTGAGTTTAATATATCTCCTTTGTTTGGTCTGCTTACAGGGTGCGAAACTGCTCCTTTGTTATATTTTACTACTCAAGGAATTAAGCCAACACATTGTCCCTGTTGTATTCTGCGGGTGCTGATATTCCTCGGCTAGAAATTCCCCGCAATTTAATCCTCGCCCGATTCAATGCGCCGATGGGATGGGACTTAGGAAGGGAAACTGCAACTGGTGTCTGAAAATGCCCCTGCTAGTATACCCCAGATAACGACATATCGAGGAGCGTTTGCAACCCCCCCTCAAGGCACCCTCAATGAAGGCAGGAACAGGCAATTGAAATGCACCTCCTTCGCAATCTGGCCCGCGGCCCAGTTCGCAATCACAAGAGCTTGATTCGGCTTAATCTGCCGAACCCGCTAGCTCCCTTGCCCTCCAGACCTTCGATATCCCCCAGTTCGCCTTTCACGACATTCTCTATAAGACCGCGTCTCCCTTCGCAACCATATTTTCTCCCACAATCTCAAATCGCACCTATCCAAACTAGAAATATGTCTAGCAAACGGCCAAGCGATCCTAGGGAGAAGATGAGCGAGGAGGAACTTCTGGCGCTGGTTAGAGACTCACCGTTCCGCAAGTTTGGAAAGTTAGCACAAGAGAATGGCGATGAAATTCCTTCTGTAAGTTTAGAATCTGACAAATCACTTTAAGATAATCAAGCATACTAATCTGATATATCATGTGCAATAGTGGGGAAAACAAATCTACACCTCTCTTGAACCTATCCATGCCACCCTAACTCCGAACCCAGCCATTACCTTTAACTTCGACATCAAAGATCAATATACAAACCTTGCCGGGAACCTGCACGGTGGTGCAGCGGCCACAATCTTTGATATTGCGACAACAATGGTGTTGACGCTTGTTCAAAAGGAAGGATTTTGGGAACGTTGGGGGGTTAGCCGGACATTAAATTGTGCGTATCTAAAGGGAGCGCCCGGAGGAAGTACTGTCAAAGTTCATTGCGAGATTGTGAGCTTGGGAAAGAGACTGGTGCACATGAAAGGGACAATGACGGACGAGAACGGGACAGTTTTGGTAACTTGTGAGCACGGGAAGGTTAGTGTGGACTCAAGGATTTAGAAGTCTCCGCCAAATGTATGGATCATCTGGCGCCGGATAGTTTTGGGTGACTTCTTGATGTCATTGGTAGCATAGACCTAGAAAATAGAGCATTCTACCTGTCGTATTTCGTATGAACAGTCCAGTCGAGGAAGAGAAACCGCGTGGGCGCTGACGAGTAATTAATCCGGACGACGACGTTCGCCAAGAATCTGACGGTCCGCAACACAACTTCGTCCAGCTTACCACATTCTCATACAACAAAAGGCCAGCATCCCGCCTGACCTTTGTTCATACGTATCATCTTCCATCCATCTCACCCGGGTGTCCTTCCTTCATCGCCTCATCATTCTCCTCCGGCAATCTTGTAATCATGCACTTGGCTCTCTCCTCCGCGATAACGGCTCTAGTGGCCTATCGCGCTTACTCACGCAAGTCGCTGACACCCGTTGGGATCCTTGCTGCTGTTGGAACGGCCCTAGTCCACGCCGTTCATCCGTTTTCAACATTGAATATTTGTCTACTATTCGGATTCTACCTCGTTGGAAACTGTGAGTATTTTCATTTATGTTTTTATGGCAAAGTACAGGGATATTGTAAATTATGGGGTTTTATGCATTTTTCCGAGAACGGGTACCTTCACATGCAGGCCAGGAAGTTTGCAGGGCCACGTGCCCTTAAATCCCCTCTTGCACATCTACGACAGCCACAGATATCCGTATAGCTAACATAATAACGATGTACAGCGGCGACAAAGCATAAGCATGCGATAAAGCAATCCCTCACCATCTCGGCAACCGGATCTCACACTGTCACAACCAGAACTCACATTCAAGTGTTCTCAAACTCCATCTGTGCAAGTGTCTTAATTCTTATTCATTATTATCTTATTCAAGGTGATCTCAAGTCTGGGAAAGATATCACTTTTTCCCTCTTTTCTGGTGGAAAGAATGGATGGAGGGATGCTTTGGTCGTTGGGGTTATGACGTATGTCTATCCGCACATTTCACGTAGCCACACCCAAGTGATACAAGACTAAAGATATCATTATTATTAGACAATATGCCGCTGTTCTCTCGGACACCCTCTCCTCTGAACTGGGAATTCTATCCCCGTCGCCTCCGAGACTGATCTACAACCCACTTAAGGTTGTCCCACCAGGCACTAACGGCGGTGTCACTCTTACTGGGTTCATAGCCGGAACTGTTGGAAGTATCTTCATCGCCTTCATCTCCGTGCTTTCAGTGCCGTTCAGCGCAGAAAACTCAGACCTACAGTTTAAGACCACTCTAGCAGGTGTAGTTATCGCAGCCGGGGTCATTGGGACTATAGTCGACTCTTTACTCGGTGCCACGCTGCAAGCGAGTGTGATTGATGTTAAAGCTGGTAAGATAGTGGAGAGTGAGGGTGGTGAGAAGGTGTTGGTGGCTAGTACAAAGTATCCATCGCTAGAGGGTCAAGTGAGGAAGAGGGCTGGAATAGCTAGCCAGGGACAAGATGTAATAGCAAAAACAAAGGCTGTTAGGGAAGGAGAAGGGAGCAGGAAAATATTCAGTGGGGTTGATATTCTGAGCAACAATGGCGTTAATCTGGTTATGGCTGGAATCGCCGCGGTGGGTGGTGTGGCGTGGGGCTGGTGGGTTGCGCAGTAATTGGGAACAGGAAAAATACCTTTTGTCGGTATCTTTCTTGTACCTTAAATCTTTCATTGTAGATGATGGAGATCATGGATGAATCAACAATAATTAATGATATTGGTAATTTCCGTTTGTTGATATATTGAACACGATATCACCGAGATAAATCTTGCTAGTCGATATTGGGATGTGTAGTCGTTTGGGAGAGACGGTTTATAAATTTAAGGGCAAAAGTAAGGTCTTAAGAGGCATATTCGTGCAAATGGGATCAAAGTATAATAGCTCTTTGATTAGTACTACCAAATGTTCCCGAAAATAACCACTTGGTAACACAGGATATCCAACACAATTCTGCGTTGAGCTTGTGGTATTTTGGTACGCCATTTTCCGATGCATTGCATGGCCGTTGTACAGGGTAGACTCTTATATATAGGTCACTAGTCAGTACTTAGCTAAGTGATATGGTCTGGGAGGTGGGGAAAGCGGAAGAGGAAGATAGCATAGAGGGTATCAAATTCACTTAGGTATTAATTATATTTACAAGGTCAAAGGTAGCAAAAACTTGAACATCAACCCATCAAGCTCAACCGTATGTACCTAGGTGCTTTTGGGATATCTTTCCAAAAGTGCCTTCATAGTAGATGCTGCTGTTGCAGCGGCGAAATCCTGCCACTCTTTATTCTTATGGCTATCCGCATAATCGCAAACCCCTTTAATAACTATACAAGAAAGATTATCCCAGACTCCAGCTCCCTCCATCTCAAACGCAATAACGCCATCTTTTTGCGCGAGCATATCACGATCTTCGCCGGATTTCATTACCGTGTCTCCAGACGCAATCGTTCCGAAGTGTATGACAGGTTCATAGACCTTAGCTTGTTCTAAAAGTCTGTCTCTGTGTACTAATCGAGTCTCATCACAATGAAGCTCACTACACAAGGATGTTAGAGCTCTCTCACAGACAGGATCTGACGTTTTCTCGCATCTGTCGCAAATATCGCAGCTAAAGGAAGGACCGTGCTTATGTCGGTATGTAGACTCAAAAAGTTTGTCTTTGGTTGCTCCTGGATAGGCGAATCTACCAGGTTTGTTTGTCTTTTTCATTTGGAGATATAGAAGGTTACTTGTCGTTCGCGATAGAAGGCGCTCGAGATGGTACTCTGTTTGTAGGGTAGCTATAAAGCTACGGAGACTTGCGCTTGCTCTTCCAAGGGTGTCTCGCGGAGTATTTTTCATTTTGAATCCGTCGGGGAGACGTCTTCCAAAGTCATATTGAACGATGTGGTCGCTGATTATCACGTCCCCAAGCAAAATGTCGTTCCTATGATTACCTCTTGGAGCGCCACCACAGATTCCAACTAGAAGAGCAAGGTGCAATCCGGTATAGCTGACACGGATATTAGCTACGGCACTCGCAGCATTCGATTTACCCATTCCTGGTAGGAGGACCAAAACCACGTTGAATTTGTCGATCCGACCCGGTGTATACGTATTATGGTCCCCTACCACTTTTCCATACGAATCACCCTCATTATCCCAGAATTCGTCGAATAGTAGTGTTACAGCATCGTACTCTAATTTCAAAGCGCAGACTATAGCAACTTCAAACTCGTGGCGCTTTGAGGGACGCGGAATTTGTGAGAGACGTTTACCGCTGACGGGTCCATCCCTCGTAGAGTCATGTTGAAGACGAGGGACACTAGTATTTGGCTTTATAAAGAGATGCTGCGTAGGGATTGCTAGTGGCAGTTCCCTAGAAAGGCTTTTTAAGGGAGGTGATGAACTTCTCCGAGCTGGCGACCGTCTGCGACCATTTGGACTTCTCGCTTGGACAGGTATTTGAGGTTTGGGAGGGATTTGAGGTTTAAGAGGGATCTGAAGTTTGGTGGTTGGCTGTGCAGGCCCGATTGAACGATCTTCAATTCGAAGATTACGCTGCCCTAAAATTTTTTTGTGGTCTCGACGGCGAGAAAGGTTCTGCTCCAGGTGTTCAATGACATTATTGTACATAACCTTTCTTAGTTGACTTTCAAAACTCGCTTTTTTCCCCTTTTTTCGCATGGAGGCTAAAGAAGCTCCGAACTTAAGGCACCCTTCGATGGCTTCATGATAATGCCCTTGGTACCCTTCCTGGTGGTCTAAAATATCGGAAAGCTTGTATTCCACACCATCTAGGTCCGTTGGCAATGAAGGACCCAAAGGGATATCGATGGGTTGCCCTATCTCAATCTCAAGCAGTAGCTGGGCGAATGACAGAAGTATTTTCCGGTATTTCACTACTCTTGATTCTGAAGATTCGATCTCTCTGTTTTGTGGGGGAAGGTAGCGAATATACGGGTGATGGACGTCTAGTACTTCCGCAGTCGCACGCTTGTGAAGAAATTGAACGGATTCTGCAGTCCATGGTCGTTCCACCCACGGACTTTCAAAAAGGTGAAGAAGACAGCGAGCGAGCGATAGAGCCAAAGCTGCCTTGTCACTAGGGCTAAATGCACCTCCAGCCGTCGGCTTACGGAAAAACCCATGTTTAAGGAGATATTGAAGGGAAATTGCAGGTGAGACACCACTATGAGCTAGAAGGTCCGCAGCAGTCGCAAATAACCGCTTTTCGTTGAAGGAAATGTTTAACACCGTAGGGTTTGACTCCTGACGATATCGGTCAATGTGCTTGCACAGGTTATGGACATAGTCCAGTCGTAAAGCCGATTTCTGGGCATCTCGAGAGCTAAGGCATATTAGCAGATTCTTCGTGTATATTTGTGTAGAGTGATATCAAGATGCTCACTTGGTTATCGACCTAAGTCTGCTTTCTTGCCAATAATTGGAATGTTGACATGTAAGAAAGAAGACATTAAACACCAGCGGGCGAGCTTCTAGTTGGATGCCGCTTAACCGGAGCATTGCTTGATGGCGGTCACCGGGGCATTCGCTAAGCCTTTTATGCAGTACACTGAAGAGTTGCTTGGAAACCGTCGAGGGCTCGATGTCTTTCCACCGTGTTCTTGGGATATCCAACGGACACGATAGCCTTAGCGGTTTAAATCCAGAGACATCGGACGATTCCAAACATGTATTGAATGCATACAATGTGCTGATACCGTCCGCATATACTTGACTAGTGTGTTTTAAATTGAGGTAGACAGAGCAAGCTTGGATATAACAAGCATCATTTCGAAATGCGGCCTCTGCAACGTCTACCAATGCCTTTAGCTTTAAATATGTTGGCGTGGCTTCTCCCAGTGCAGCCCCAGGTATATCAGAGCTATGCTCGAATCTAGGCGTTCCAAGTATAATAGAGGCCGTTCGCCTGGATTCGAGGCTACCCGTTGTGGAAGAGTTATCATCCGTATAGATTTCGGGTGCATCGTCTCCAGCCCCCAACCAGGATAAAATAGATTTAGCTGCTCCTGTGAATTTCGATATCAAGTCTTTAGTCCGGATACTATCTTCCTATGGAATCGAGGAGAAATAAGCATAACGTCATAAGGTTTTCCTCCTCCTCTTCTTCTTCTTTGGTTACAGTAGCCATTTCCCCATGGGTGCCACAGTGCAGGAAGGGCTACTGTTGTATATAGTCTAATGATGCCGTGGGGTGATCAGGGTTAAAGGCACAAAGGTACTTGAGTACTTCAGTACCTAAGTTTTGTTACCTAAATTTGGAATTTAGATCCCTGGGTCCCTAGCCGAATAAACTTTCTCTCAATTGACAGGCTACTAGGGAGTATAGAACTTACCTCGTCTTCCATAGTGCGCCTATGCCTAGGATCGAGGATATGGCTGTAAACAAGGTAATCAAGAAAGTCAAGAACCTCGGAGAGGGTGTCAAGACAGTTATCAAAGACTTCACAGGAGAGCTCTTTCTTTGGAGCGATCTCTGGAAGTCTTTCTATCTCATCCTTGAAGAAGTCGAGCGTGTTTTCAGCTTCAATTGCTTTCGCATCATCGTCAGCGAATCTTTCACGCGGTTCTAACTCCCAGTCAAGACTCGACGCGAAGATGGGCCGGATGGCCTGGAGAAGCTGCCATCCCGGAAGCTCATCTAAAAAGTGGGCACTTCTGTTGGATGCGCAACCGCTATGTATATGTGACATGGCGAGAAGGCAATTGCTCCCGAGTGGATGAGGCTGGCGAAATCGAGGGATTCCGGAAGATCTGAAGCCATCAATTAATTGATCAAGCGGGGCGCAAGATGCAAGGATGCAACAACATTTCTATTTTGCAACGCTGGTTCCTGCAGTCAAGAATCAAATCTGACCTTAGCCAAAGGTACACCTCCCACCAGTCCTGTACCTCGAGCGCCTGGATTCGAGGCTAACCTCCACCCCCCGCTCCAGTTAGCACCTAATTGTAATGCCCATATTTTATAGCTATTAACACGGCATTTTGCGTCTTGGGTACTAGTACTGAGGTATTCTTCAATGGCGGCAACTCACCAAGAAAATGGTCAACGAATCTATGATCTCGCTGGAATATGCGAGAGACTTTTCGAAAGCCTGCTGTCGGCGCTGTCGCGAACACACGATAAAGAGTATCGGATTGTTCAGGAATATCAGCACCGTTTTGAGAGCTGGACAGGTTATCTCGGCGTTTTTGCCGCCCCCCAGGCCTCCCTAGACAGTCGCCTACAATATACTCCTGAGATTGGTGATCAGATTATTCGGTTACTTGGAGTAGTAAAGAGGAATATCCAATACGGTACGTTTACCCAGCTGTTGGCGCAAACCTTCGATGATAGTTCTAAGCACCTGGCCATCGATATTTAACATCGGTATTAGCTTTAAAATCTGAGGCTGCGAGCGGACAGGCGGCTCGCTCGGAAATTTCCCCAGCCACGAATGCCGCCTTGGGGGGTATACACGGGGCAATCGACAGGCTTCACCGCCTTGGAGTTGCCATTCGGAAGGCCCCTCCATCAAATATTTTTTCCAGAGTCAAGAGTTTTGCGGGGAAAGACCCCGATGATCACGCCTCCTTTGAACGCACGGCCTTCCTAATTATAAAAGGGCTTTATCCTGATATCAGCGATTCGCTCGTGAGGCAATTGTCTATCTCTATCTCATTTCGAAGACAGAGACTTCTATATCAAAGACGACACCAGCAGAAGCTAAAAGCCCGACGACGGACCCAACCTCAACCCGAGCCTGAGCCCAAACCTGGGCCCAGGCCGGAGCCGGAGTTGGAGCCGGGGCCAGCGTCGCATTATGATAAAGTGGCACAGTCCAACTTGGAACCTTCTCACCGAGGGCCTCGAGACCAGGAAGCAGTCAAAAAAGCTCCCTCCTCCGTTTTATCTAAAATCTATGCGTCTACTATAACATTTCCATCAACTATTGGCGCTTTAGCCTTTCGGACAGCCTCCGTTGAACCGTCTGAGACAGTAGAAATAATTTCTGGTCCTCGAACGGCAACCTCAGTCGCTTACAATAACCCGTATCCACCACCCCCTAAAGTACAAGATGGAGGGAGGTACTGTCAATGTAACTGGTGTTTCCAGGAGCTTGAGGTTCCGGTGGAAAAAATCCGGTGGAAGGGCATCTGGAGGCATGTTCATAAACTCTCTGGAAGTAGGCGATTCGTTTACTGATCTCCCCAAGATCTCACTTCAAGGAGGACCTGGAGCCATACGTCTGCATCTCAGAGGAGTGTAGCGAGCAGCCGGTCTATTTCGCATCACTACGGAGCTGGCGGAAGCATATGAATGACCTCCACACTGTAGAGTGGATGCAGGAGATCCACAAACCTACGGTCTGGTATTGTGATTTGAACCAGCATGAATACATTGAATTCCCAACCGCGGACCAGCTTCATGAGCATTTGCGAGAGGTACACGACGAACTTACTCTAGATCAGCTGGACAGAATAATCAAACGAAGTTTTCTACGTATCCCTCGGGGTACCAATATTTGTCCGCTATGCGCACAAGACATTTTGACTCTTGACACTGAGCATAATCCAACGAATCCATCTCCAAACCTACAAGACACCCCAAAGCCAACCCCGTCAAAGACGTTAACAAAGAAAAGGTCATTCCAAGCCCCCGAGGAACCTGCCGATTCCGATGAGGGAGAACATTCTGGCGGAACTCATACGGACGCCTCTAGTTCTAAGGAAGTCCGCCCCGAGGTAGTTGACGATTCACAGGAGCCCGTCAACCGCATGAAGCTATCTAGGCACATAGCCTTGCATCTAAAATCTTTAGCATTTGTATCCTTACGGTATTTTGATGACGATGATCCCTCGATCGAGCCTGGGAGCCAGAACGCAGCTTCTGGGGGCAGGGAAGAAATTTCAAGCCAAGGACAGAGTTGTGACGACCATCATTTCGACCTAGATGATTCTTTGTCCTTTGAAGACATCCCCCTCGATCAAAGGGTTCTATTTAACGAAACGGAATTCACTCAAATTGTTGAAGAAGGGGGGCCAGTAGTCGCCAAAGAAATCCCGGAACATCCTGACAATAACAACCTCGATGTTAATACAAAGGAACCATCGGACAAGATACACCCTGACCATGATCTATCGGCCCTTGGAATCGAGGAGGCCAATAATCATGGTACCCCGCCGCAGGGTGGGCTAAAAACGAGATCACGAAATGTCTTATTCCGGAGGCAAAAACAGGCTGCGGATTTTATCATCACAAACCTCCAGGCATTCCTTAGCCCTAACCATCTAGATAAGGGAACAGCCAGGCAATTTAAGCCCCCTGAGATCGTGGCGAAGTACCAAAAACGACTTGAAGAATCAGCGCCTTATGATTTCGTGGTTTTCTGTGGTACGTAAATCATTGAACATTTTATCAATTTGCTATAGCTATAAATCTATAAAAAGCTAGCCTCTAACTTGGTAAATGACAGACGACAGTTGGCCAATGAGCGCGAATACAAATAAAGAGAGGCAAGACCGTATCGCTTCATTGAAAAAGAAAGTAAAAGATACAACTGAACTTGCAACTATCATTCAGCCATCCGGAATATCAATCCGCTTCCTAAACTATCAAGAGGGCTACACAAACGCTTGGGATAATGTACGGCGCATAAGTTCTTGGGAGGAAGAACAAATTTGGGGTGGCGAAGCGCAATATGCGCCACTAGGGGCAACGCTCGATGCAAAGATCATTCAACCACTAATCATGCAAAAGATTCAACGTGGCGAGTTTAAAAATCCCCTTATTGTAATTATTCTTACATCCGGAGAGGTAAGTTAATATATCTTCTTCCCATTATCGATTTCACGAACTAATATTCCTTCTGTTCCCCTAGAATACTAGAGTAGATGAAAATGCTTTCAGAGATGTAATTCTCAGATGCAAACAATCTAAGGAATTAGATAAACATGGCGCCGCCGCCGTGGCTTTTATTGTTTCTAACATCGATGACGTTGGTAGCATCCAGTCTAACCGTTTCTTCAGGCGCCTTGGAACATGTGATGAGCTGAGAGACTGGGTGTTCTGTTCCGCAGACCACTTCGATGATACCTCTTCCCTTCTACAGCGTGCCGCTACCATTGGTAAAGCCCGAGGAGATAAACAATATGTAACGAAGGTGAGTTCCGCTACAACATCACATTAGCCGTAGTTGTTAGATTCGAGACCTGTTGGACTAATTTCTTCAAACCAATAGTTATTAAAAGTATTCAAAGTTGCTCCAGCTCTTATGCGAACCGAAATTTATTAGACGTCAAGAAGGGAATAACAGCACAAGAAGCAGGCACCGAAGCGAGCATAAACTCCATCCCGTTATATATAGGGAGTGTTTTAGCCTCCCAGTTAGATATATTAAGATTAGCATTATGATCTAGGATTTTTGAGCCTGATCTTAACTAATATCGTATAGGCCTGTTGTGGTTTCATAAACTTTATATAAATTTAGCTAGGCGCGGTACTGGTAGCCGAGACTGGTACTGGTATACCAGAAGTTGCACGATTGTGTGAAAGACCTTGAGAGAAAGAAGACTAGTAATAAACTATCTCGGGGTCATCAGGACCATGATTATATAAAATTTTTTGTAGAATATGATCTAGCTAGAAGCGTCCAATTGTGAGAACTTGTCACCCCATACTTAGGTCGACAACCCGGATTCGAGGCTAGGCCAACAACTAACTTGTGTCTATTAATACAAATAGAAGATATTGCGGCTACTAACCCGGCTAGAGCCGCCATATGCTGGGTTTGATATCCAAGCCGCAGGGGAACACTAGAGAAATCCCCAAATGTATTGAACTAGCTAGAGATATGAGATCACTTAGCTTAGGCATAGTAGCTAGTGTATGATTAGTATTTAAGACCGGTTCGCCAATCGATACGCTATTTACGAGGCGAATTCAACGTATCACTATGCGCGGACATAGGCGACCCGATGAAAGGTTCTAGTAGTCCGATACTTTCAGTTAACTTCTACGCATCCCTCAGCTCTGGACCCTCATGTATGCATAGAAACATTTACAAGAGTGAGCATATCTATGAAAACATCACTTCAGAACTATCCCGAGATTCAATTCTACCAAAATAATTATGTAGCATGCAGCCACCGCCTTAAAATGCCAACAACTGCCGTATGGGTATTTTCTAAGGCTAGGTCAATAGCACTCTCGCCGTCCATCGTTAAGATATTCAAATCAGCACCAATATCAAGGAGAAGTTCCACCACCTCGGCGTGCCCACGATCGGCGGCTTCGTGGAGCGCTGTCCTGCCCCATTTGTTTCGAGCATTTAAACGTCTTTTCTCAATACCTCCTTGGTCTCCTAGTATCATCCTAAGGAGCGATGCATGGCCTTTTTTCGCAATCTCGTGAAGAGGCGTACACCCGCTTCGGTTTATGGCCGCTATGTCAGCCCCATTCTGAGACAAATTCCATGCTAGTTTGGTATGGCCCATTATAATGGCAATGTGAAGGGGTGTATTTCCGCTGAAGCTCTTCTTCGCATTGATACGAGCTTTAGAGCTTACGAGCATTTTAACGAGGCCATCTCCATGAAACGGAGCTGAACCGGAGTACGCAGCCTCATGAAACGGTGTCGTTCCAAAATTAATTGTTTTTGCATTTGCATTCGCACCGAAGTTGAGAAGGAGCTGAGCTATTTCGGGGTGACCTGTTCTGCAAGCCTCATGAAGTGGAGTCCTGCCGTCTCCCTCACTAGAGCACGGGAGATTAGGGTTCGCACCAGCTAGAAGCAGTGTCCCCACGATCTCATTGTTACCCCTCTCTACAGCGAGGGCAAGGGCTGTCACATCGCTTTGAAGGATTTTCGCGATTTCCAACTCAGTATTGGCTTCTTCTTCTTCTACACCTTGAGTGCCTGGTATGCGATTAATATCAAAAAGCCTAGCATCGCCTTAAGATATTAGAAGATGCTGAAATACTATCAAAGAGGGATCTATAGCTTGGTACCAGCCTCGGTTCATCCACTTCTCATATTGAGAGTGGTGGGCTTGGAAATTCGGGTCGGCCCCATGTTCAAGTTGTTGTTCTACTAAGGAAGAGATATCGAACGCAACTGCGATGCGGAGCATCTGACAGTTGATGTAATTTGCCTCCGCATGATCGATATCTCGATGCCGCTTTGGTAGAATCGAGCCCAAAAGGCCTCCCCCCGTAGCAGCTATTGCAAGCCCAAGAACTAGAAACAATTAGTACTATATTATACCATGTTACCACAAACTTCTTAGTTGACGAAATAAACTCTACAGGTCACCTACTTGTATCTAGCATACCGATGCTAGTCTCTTCGCGCGCAGCTTCGCGAGCCCCGTCGTTCTGAGATGGATCGGATTCCTTAGGCATAACGAAAACTAATATAGGTGGTAGTACTATTGTACGATCCCTAAATAGAAACCTTGAATGTATCGAAATATGAAGTAGTAAAAGACTTGTACTGTACACGTGCTAAAGCGGTGAGGTGGGAATTGATAATGAAGGAAGGTGTTACAGAGAGACAAACACTCTACGCATAACCACACCTATCAGTGTAAACCCGTACTATACGTGCAAACTTACGTGTATATGGTGTTCGTAGGCCCTATGCGCTAGGAAGAGCACTTGACCAACAAAGAAACACCAAAAAAGAAGGAAAGAGTATAATATTGTATGCTACTCTGATACATACTTACATATATAGTGTGGCGCTTGTCACAAGAGTTCAGCTTTCTCGGTGTGAATTTTATATATAACATTTGTCCTCCATAGAGTTATACTAGTCTCGAAGCAAAATATTAACGCTAGCCCGCAGAATTGTACTACGGAATTATAATAAAAACTACAGGGATATTTCGAAATCAGGGCACCGGTATACCCGCTCAGCTCCGTCTTTTTTTCTTTCGTATTTTCGATGTTAAAAAAAAAAAAAAAGACCACTCCCGAACTGCTACGGTAGAGGGAAACGGAGACTACGCAAGTAGTTCATCAGAAGGACTGGGTACGAGATCAAGAAAGACTAGTGATTGCAACCGGGATGCCACAAATCAATACCAGCAGCCACATTGTGGTATTATCTCGGCCCCACTATCGTCATACCTTCCACTATTCCCGCTAAAGCCGGTACTCGTAGTAAAGCACGCAGGTTGAAATTTCCCTTCAAATTGATAAAATCTTGGTAATTGTCAATGCCATAATTCGTGATCAATTTGATCATGGCTATACAGTACTGTATACTAGTACGTCCTGTCGAGTTGTACCTTCGGGAAGGTTCCACTGTAGCGGGGTGTTTGTTGGATAAGCAGCCGACGGGACCCATGCGAGCTCGGACGATAGAAAATTAATTCAGTCGATGCCGCATCTGCACCACGCCTGCATCTCTGCAGCGCGATTCGTCTGAGTCCTTCATTTCCATTCCTTCGACTTCTCTTGTACATACCATCTCGTCTCCTCTATCTGGATACGTCGTTGGGATCAGGATTGATTGTTGTCTTCAGGGAATTGGTCTTGTGTGGATACTCCCAACGTCACCTCACGATTGACTCGACGCTTACTCATCCATCACCCTCCTCGAATCCGATAGCATCATCACCATGCTCTATGGAAGGGCCGCCGGCCGGGCTCTGCAGCAGCCACCAGCCGGCTTTGCCTCCCCGTCGTCGTTACCATCGTCGCTGAGCACGCGACTCTCCTACTCCCGATCCCGGCTGTACTCGACTAGCCGACGACCACTCGTTTCAAACCTATCACGACGGAATTCCTCTGTACAGACACTTTCCAACGATGTTGCACCGATACAGCCATGGTCCCTTTACTCTCCTCCATTCCGATTACACTCTCGAACTTTCACTTCAACTCCGATACGCTTAAAAGAAAAGGCTTCCGAACTACCCGAGGAAGTGACCAAGGAAGAAGAACCACTCAAGGAGGAAGTCGAAGAACGACAGGCCGCGAAAAAGTCTAGTTCGGATTCCAAGAACAATTCATCTAGCAATCCAAAGGGAGCAGCCGGCAGCAGTGGCGCATCTCCACCAGATGGATCTCAGCCACCACCTACCACCCCGCCAAACGGCAATACCCCTCCAGCTAAGAAGCCAAATCTTCTTTCGAAGCCTCAAGTTCCCGAGATATACCCTCAGGTCATGGCTATCCCAATTGCCAAACGGCCGCTGTTCCCGGGTTTCTACAAAGCCGTCACAATACGCGATCCCGCGGTTACCTCGGCAATTCAGGAAATGTTGAAGCGTGGACAACCTTATGTCGGTGTATTCCTCTTCAGGGACGAGAATATGGACGCGGATACCATTTCATCCGTAGACGAGGTTCATGACGTTGGAGTGTTCGCACAGATTACTAGTGTATTCCCGGTGTCTAACGAGGAACATAGTCTTACGGCGGTATTATACCCCCACCGTAGGATAAAGCTCCAAAGATTAGTTCCACCGAAGGATAAGGCACAGCCAGCAGCAGCAACAATAACAGAGGTCGAGTCAAAAACTACATCCACCAGTGGCCTTGAGGAGGATCCCGCAACTTCCCAAGTGATAACCCCACCAAAGGACTCGGAATCAACGGAACCAAAGGGTGACGTTGTCGCCTCTTTCGAGGAAACAATTGCAGAAGTTGAACCACCCAAACCATCACCATCCGCTTCACCAACTTTCGCCACTGCCTTCCTTCAAAAGTACAATGTCTCTCTTGTCGACGTTGAAAACCTCACCGAATTACCCCACGACAAAAAGAGCCCAGTAATTAAGGCAGTTACGTCCGAGATTGTGAGTGTATTCAAGGACATCGCCAACATGAACCCATTATTCCGTGACCAAATCTCCACTTTCCAAATGTCCCATTCCGCCGGGAACGTCATCGAGGAACCCGCCAAACTTGCCGATTTTGCAGCAGCGGTAGCGTCAGCGGAGGTTAAGGAGCTCCAAGAAGTTCTCGAAACACTAGATGTGGAAGATCGACTACATAAATCGCTTGTGGTCCTCAAGAAGGAACTTATGAACGCTGAGTTGCAGAGCAAGATTGCTAAGGATGTGGAGCAGAAGATCCAGAAACGACAGAGAGAATACTGGCTCATGGAACAGATGAAAGGGATTCGACGTGAGCTAGGTATTGAAAGCGATGGCAAGGACAAACTTATTGAAAAATTCAAGGAGAAGGCTTCTAAACTTGCAATGCCGGAGGCGGTGAAGAAGGTTTTCGATGAGGAGCTTAATAAACTTACGCATCTGGAAGCCGTCGCTTCGGAATTCAATGTTACAAGAAACTACTTGGACTGGCTGACACAAATCCCATGGGGCCAACGGAGTGCTGAGAACTACTCGATCAAAAACGCAATGAAGGTCCTAGACGAGGATCACCACGGGTTAAAAGATGTAAAGGATCGTATTCTGGAGTTCATTGCAGTGGGCAAGTTAAGAGGTGGAGTGGAAGGAAAGATCTTGTGTTTTGTAGGGCCACCTGGAGTTGGAAAGACTTCCATTGGGAAATCGATTGCCCGGGCGGTGCAGAGGGAGTTTTACCGATTCAGCGTTGGTGGACTTACCGATGTGGCAGAAATTAAGGGACATAGGAGGACGTATGTTGGCGCACTTCCCGGAAGAATTATTCAGGCATTGAAAAAGTGCCAGACGGAAAATCCTTTAATATTGATTGATGAAGTCGATAAGATTGGAAGAGGACACCAAGGTGATCCAGCATCCGCATTATTAGAGTTGCTTGATCCAGAGCAGAATAACGCGTTCTTGGATCATTATATGGATGTCCCTGTTGATCTGAGCAAGGTGTTGTTCGTGTGCACGGCGAACATGTCGGACACGATTCCCCGGCCGTTGTTGGACCGTATGGAGATGATCGAGTTGAGTGGTTATGTTGCGGATGAGAAGATGGCGATTGCGGAGAGGTATTTGGCACCACAGGCGAAGACGCTGAGCGGGTTGGAGAAGGTGGATGTGGACTTGACGAAAGAGGCCATTGAGGAATTGATTAAGAGTTACTGTCGGGAGAGCGGTGTGAGAAACCTTAAGAAACACGTGAGTCTACACCACAATTCAAGATAGTCGATTGTCTCGCTAACATTATACAATAGATCGAGAAAGTGTACCGAAAGGCAGCTCTCAAAATAGTACAGGATATCGGCGAGGAAGAGTTACCCGAAGAGAAGGCTCTAACAGAGGAAGGCAAACAAGCACAGGAAGAAACCGCTGAAAAGGCAGAGGAAATCGCCGACCCCCAATCTGATGCAAAGCCTGCCACGACAGAAGTACCACGGGTAGCACTCGAAGTCCCGGACACTGTCCACGTCGCTATCAATAAGGAGAACCTGAAGGATTATGTCGGTCCACCAGTCTACACCAGCGATCGGCTCTACGAAACCACCCCACCAGGTGTCACAATGGGCCTAGCTTGGACACAATTGGGAGGCTCGGCGCTTTACGTCGAAAGCATACTCGAGTCTGCTCTCGACTCCGAATCTCGGCCAGGCCTGGAACGCACCGGGAACCTACAAAATGTCATGAAGGAATCCACTGCGATCGCATACTCCTTCGCTAAATCATTTATGGTAAAGAAGTTCCCTGAAAACAAGTTTTTGGAGAAAGCGAGGATACATCTTCATTGTCCCGAGGGAGCGGTGCCCAAGGATGGGCCCTCCGCGGGTATAACAATGGCGACCAGCTTGTTGAGCTTGGCACTAGATACGCCTGTTAGTCCAACCGTCGCTATGACCGGAGAGTTGACCGTTACAGGGAAAGTATTGAGGATTGGGGGGTTGAGGGAGAAGACAGTAGCGGCGAAGAGGAGCGGAGCTTCGACAGTTGTATTCCCCGCGGATAATATGTCAGATTGGTTAGAGTTGCCAGAGGTATGTATCCTTTTCGAAAACATCGCCGAGATCGAATACTAACGATTTTGCTCTTCTGAATTTAGAATATCAAAGAAGGCATCGAAGGCCGACCTGTTAGCTGGTACTCTGAGGTGTTTGATATTATCTTCCCCGATCTTGATACCACCAGAGCGAGCAATCTCTGGAAGGAGCAGCTGAAAAAGAAGCCCAAGGGTGCTTCCGGCGAGGAACCGGATTCCTTGGAAGTAGATATGGATGAGAGTGAAGTCAATGAAAGCCGGATCATTGGCCGCTCTCGGTTTGTATAAACGCATTTTCTACATAATAATTTTACATTTTAGAACCATACCTAGATGGCATATAGATAGGGGACGCATTTCTCTTACGGACTGACAGAGTAAGCCTTCCGACAATGCTTGGCAGTCGAGACTATAGGGGGGAGAGCATTAGCATGGCGATATTTTGTCGGTTCTTTTCACTTTTTCCTTTGTACAGATGTACACCCCCATAGGCGCTTTTTTCCTAATATCAGGCGTGATGGAGCGTTGTATTTTGGGGTATTATTTTGAGGCTTTTATCTCTCCTCCGCTGGGCATTTACCTCCATTGGTTTCTTTCTTGTATATAGGATATGATGAAGATATAGGAGATTGTATATACAATATCAATTCACTTCGACATTGAACTTCAGCCCCAGCTGCATAGCAGCTGTGTTCACATAAGAATACCCAAGGTCTCTTATAAACTTAAGTACCTAGTCGGTTCCTTCTGGTGAGTGGCCCATTTCAGAGATAATTTGGCCTAGAGCAACGACTAAAATGCAACATATTACAGGCGGTAGATTGTGGGCTCCGATCCTAGGATAGACCGAAGAGCATGGCCACTAAAATCTCATATATATATGGACTTAAACGGGCTAAAGCTATGTCGGCGCTTTCCAGACTTAAATCCCCCCAAGGGTCATCTCGATGAGATTGATACTTCAATCCCATCTAGCCCTCCCCCTTTCACAGTACTGACCTAACATTCCTTAGTCTGTTTCTCCTTTTATCCAGACTGGATTTGCAATTTCCTGTCTACGATTGCATAGACTCAACCCCGGGGTGTCCTATAGTGTCTGCCCGGGGTTGACCGTCGCAAAGTGACCAAAGTACCAAATACGTTTACCCGTTTCCTGGCTGTTCGTCCCGAATGAGTTTATATCTCTACATTCTTTGGAATATCTGGTACGTTAAACTTGTGGAGCAGTACGCACGTGTCTTACTATTCTTGGGAACTACAGACTAATGTGTACCCATATATAGAAAATCTTGAAAATGTCTACAAATCGCGGACACGAGCATGAAGTGTCGTTGACATTCAAGTATGCATATAGACCCAGCTTTCTCCGACAGCAGTCAAACGCCATGGTTAGCCCCCAAGTCAGCCCGCGCGGTTCTCAGACAAATATTGTAGGAATGAGCCCGAGTCCGCGGCCGCCGGTTTGCTCTCCATCATCGTTACCCCTCCGTCAGGATGCAATATTTCAGTCCTTTCCGGTTCCATCGCCTAGGAGAGGATCGCCTAGACGCCCTTCAGGTGCCGGGAAAGCATCTACACGGACCCCTCCTCCTCTTCAGAACGTTCAAGTGAATTCTCCTAAGCCGTCTCCGAGACCATCGCCGCGTGTAACACCGCAGAGATCACCAGTAGACGATAGCTGGGACCCTTCGAGAACGGAGTCTCCTGTGCATAGTGGCGCTCCGATTACAAATTATACTCGGCAGGCTGGAGCTTCAGTTCCGCCTTTGGACGGTGGGGGTAGTTTAAGGCTGCACGATGGGCATAATTCAAACGAACATGACGAAGGTCTCAGTCAAGATCCGAAATGGGATTATAACATCCCTAAGAGGGGCGGTAATAACGGCTTAGGGAAAGAGGCAGAGATTCTCGGCTTCAGCCCTCATCTGCCTCAGGAATCACCTGAAAGCTCTCGATCTGATGGAAAGAAGAAGCCGCTTACACCACAAAGTGGGTCATCTGGACAGACTGGGGGGACGCCAACGGTTCCTCATAATACTCCCATTGTCAAGCGAAGACGAACATCTGGGTTTCTACAATTTATGCGTTCGCCATTGACTTTTCCTGTGCGTAGGCAGACTGGGAAAGGTTTTATCTACAATTGCATACCCGGGATGCATCGCAAATCGTCCGCTGGACTTGGCAATGTTGTAGAAGTTCCATCTCTAAACGAGTTACCCAATAACCGGATATCCCATAATCATGCTAGCCATGGGTCTGCGAATAGCTCTAGGAAGAGTCCACCACTAAAAATTCCAACCTCAGTTGATCCTTCCAACGTCTCTACGGAATCAGACAACTATAAAAGGCACCACGGCATGTCAGGATGGAGACACAAGAAACAAAAGAGCTCAGATACCACTCCAAACAATGCGGAAACTAAAGAGTCTTCGAAGCAACAGGATCCACATTATTGTGATGACGATCCAACTTGCTGCTATGTAGCGGGTGAGGCCCACCGTTTCCGTACTCCACTCGAAAGTCCCCGGATTCCTGGAACCCCTCCAACGCCAGCGGCGATTTCTCCAAGGACTCAAGACATGAAGGGCAAGAAGCCATTGCCATCGTACTTCGACCTTCGTCGCCAGGAGACGTCGAATGTCAGCCCGAACGACCGCGGCTTCACCTTGATGCCGTTAAGCGATCCGGATTTGCCGAACCGTACGGGTAGTATTCAGACCCACGCCCATAGGCTTCCGCATTTTGTGAAAGTGCCGATGTTCTCACGCGCAGCTCCTTTCGCGACAAGAGAAGATTACAAAAGTTATTCCGCCGAAACATCGCCTGAAGGTGCATCAAGAAGAAGCAGTTTCCCACCTGGCCAGGGATGGTCTTCAAATCGCTCTTCCGCTTCCGGTGCGACGGACGCTAGGCGGGCTAGCTTTGGGTATCGGGATCATATGAACTTCATTACGAAGCCCGAAGGGTATGCCTCAAGGACCGGGAGCTCGACGAAGCAAGGAAGTAGTTCTGGCTCGGTGTCTCCGCCTGGAAGTCACGGGCACAGGAGAGATAGTCAGAAGAGCGCGTCTGACGATTCACGGAAGAGTTCTTTAGGCGAGAGGAGAGCGTCAAAGGTTATTGCTGCGTTGAACTCCCCTCGAAAGGATTCGAGTGAGCAAAGTTTTGAGGACAGAAATCCCGGCCCCGCGATCCCTTCGGGTTCTTCGTCGCAGCTGGTCCACTGGAGAGGGGTTGAAGTTACAGAAGAAGAGGCGAAGATGCTTGATATGTTGGTTGGGAAGCATCGACTGTTTTCTGAAATGCTGATGACGCCACTGGAGAAGACTCAAACGGAGGCGCATGAAAGGTCTCCTGAGCCTGTAGATGAAGCTGTAAACGTTATGCGCCGGCCTTCATGGAGGCGATTTGCATCCACCATCATGGCATCGCCTCTATCCGGGCTCTCTGAGGAAACTGGTTCATCGGACAAAACGACGAAGCCGGATTCTAGTGATAGTGCCGATGTCCAGGACCTGAGGGAAATGTACGCTGAAGCGTTACAAGAGACCATGGGTATTCCGGTCAAGGTGATAAAGAACAGGAAACGACATGAAGACAGCATTTCAAACCCGCCTTTACTACCACCCGATGTGGTAGATAGGTTGACGCCGAAGGACTTCATTACAGGTCCTCCTGATATTGTCAAAATACCGGACACATTACCAATTGATGACCCAGGAACAACTACTCGGTCAACTCGAACGACACGAACTGAGTACGAAACTGAAATCTTGTCCATTGCGATGCTATACGGAAGGGTGGTACAGGAAACTAGCACTATGAGGGCTGTATCGGAGCCATCCACCCCGCCAGCGGCAGATAATAATTCAGCAGCATCTACTTTGCGACCTCGCTCTCGGGCTCCTTCGCTGACAGTTCCAGAGCGGCCAAGCGTAGGCTTTATCACGAACGCCTTGGATGAGCGGTCCGTGTCTGATGGCTTGATATCCGATGTTCGAAGAGTTTCACTAAATCCAACAAGCAAGAGCCGCCGATCCTCATCTACATTGGCGCGGTTGCATAAGCTCGTTAGTGGCGGGGAAAGGTCAAAGCGGGACTCGACTACGTCGCCGTTTTCCAGCCCCCCTGAGTATATTGAAGACAGCAATTCGCGCCATCAGTCGTTGAATGTACCATCTTTGATGTCTGCTTTGACTCGTGCGAGTGGCAAAGATGAAAGGCTCGGATCTATGGATGGAAGAAAGAGCTAGGCTGGGAACGACACTAGAGGTGGGGCTCTCGCGCTAGATTAAGTTTTTTTCTCTTTGGTTTTAGTATTTCAATGTGGGGTGGTTCTAAGGCGATTTCAGATTGTCGAGACGGCTTGCTTTGTAAAAGGAGTGGAGTAGCATGGGGGCGAGTGAGATTTGGAATTGGAGAAGACAGAGCTCGTCTTGTGTTTGATAGAGTGTCTACGTTATCAAGTGTGCTAGTGCAAATAGGCCTCTCACTCCTTTGCACGTTTTCAATCCGATTTCCTTAATATTCCGCGTAGGGTAGGGATTCATGAGAAAGAAGTTTGGATTGTTGAAGGAGAATAAAGCGAATGGTTAGCTTTGTGGTGTGTCCTTTTGTTGCATTCAGGGTTAGGGAATATTGAAGATGTCCGTGCGGTGCTTTGAGGTCTTCCGCTTTGTTATCATGTGTGAACTTTATATTTCTCGACGATGTGTTCGGATTTGCGAAAGACATTTGAGGAGCTAGTTGTGTAGTTCGGTATCCTCAAAAGCCTCTCCCGTAAGTTTAATCTTGTGAGATGGTGTCGAGATACCCGTTGAAGTAATCGTACGAGCCTTGCAGACCGACTCCGGATCGCAATATCGAATGTCGCCAAAAGTTGCAACAGACCTTTGATGTCTCACCGCCATGACCGTTTTGTTTTAAAATCTTGCATATTTCCAGCTGCAGGAATTTATATTTTCTATGACAGATATGCTTCTCGTTGGCTTCCAGAACGAAGGGTCGTTCAAGATACCTCGGGATGACTAATATATTTTAGCTAATTATCCAGGTCTTTAACGTTATAGATGTATGATTTTGTAATATGTTATTTTGCTTCCCGTCTTTTGTTAAGATTACCCCCCTTTCCTCCCGTACGGGATATATCTCCAGATCGTTCAGATATGATGCAGTGGCTTGATGTTTTTGTGGAGGTGCTCAGACGTTGTGTTTTCGGTAGGATATTTCGGGTTGCCTGAATGGTTCAAGACGAGCTATACGAGCCTCTGTAAGCTTGGACTCGAGCCTCTTTGCGTTCCCGAGTCAGTGAACACAAGTGTTAAAATAGCCGTTAGCCATTGACTTTGTATCTTTGATGTTTTCGAGGTTCAGGGCTCAGATATCAGACAAGTTTCTTGACTTCACTAGCCACATTTGCGCACTGATACACCATGGGAAATCCCGTGGAAGTCTAATGCACAATACTTTTGCATTTCGAAGGGTTTGGGGGTTAAAACTTGCTGACTATTTAGATGGAACCGTGGTATTCTGGTAAGACATTCAGGATATTTTCTTTTACAGGTCCCTGATAAATGTTCCGGAGA
Source organism: Arthrobotrys sinensis (assembly GCA_036971225.1). NCBI lineage: Eukaryota > Fungi > Ascomycota > Orbiliomycetes > Orbiliales > Orbiliaceae > Arthrobotrys > Arthrobotrys sinensis. The sequence continues at coordinate 1,428,696 of JAJTTV010000002.1, read as the reverse complement.
CCGGGAAGTCTGCATGAAGATATTAAGTGACCGGATTCTCCGATTTTAATTTTTTCTCCCCCCTCCGAACCACTGTTTTTGCCTTTTGCGCTATGATGTTCTGCGCTTACAGAGTGATCATGGGATTTCAATGGTAGTCAATGGAGATCAGATATCTGATCGCAGATATATTGCCAGGCAGCCGGATATATCATTTGCGTTGGAAAGTGATCACAAGCAGGCGGACATTTTTGTCATCTTGCATTTTAAACAACGGGAGAGGATTGTTGGAAAACCGAAGTCTGGGCCCTCCGCTAAATCGGGGAACCGAAACCCTTTTGCAGCAAGGAACAAGTTTCTCCATTGATTTGAAACAAAGATCAGCAATAAGATCTTGCCGAGGTAAAGATTTGCAGTCTCTTGTGCTGCGGAAAACTTGTTAGGCCGGCTATGCAAGAAGTATTGTGTGATTCGTGGTTCTTATGATATATCCGATTATGATATTGGATGCGAAGATCGAAACGTGGCCAAGGAATACTAGGCAGCTGGGGATCTTCTGACGTTGAAGGCTTTCAGAATCGCGGTCGCTGATGTCAAGATGTGTGTTATTTGTGTTTAAGAATTCGGAAGTGCCGTTAGCATCAAAAAAAAAGGGGGCCGAATAACTTTTTGGATTTGAAAAAAATATGTTAATGCTAGGGTGCTGCCGGGTTTTAGTCCGGAGTAAGGCATCGAATGCGATATCAATTATCACAATGCAATGGGCGAAGTATTCAAAAACAAAACATATATATTTTTTTTAATTGATGACGGTGCAGTATCTCTGCATCGACGTCTACAGGGTACTACCATGCTTTCTATCCTGTTTTTCGTAGAATCTCTTGGTGAAGCTGCGGCTGCACGGGGAGTCTGGGGTGTGGATTCTGGGCTCAGGGGTTCCTAAAACCAGATGTGATATTACTGGCTGGAATCACAGTTTTCGACCTGCTTCGAGTTCGATGCGCACGTGGTGTTTTTTTGGATGGAGACGAGGTACCCACTTTGGGGGTTTGAGATCTAAGAGGGGTTAGCTTTGAATGTTTTTCCTCGGCACTAAGGTCACTATGATATGAACGGCGTCTGACAGAGTCGCAGAGAAGGCTTTTGTTCAGCCTCTCGTTGTACATTTACAATCAAATCATCTGCCACCTTCCTGTTCACGATGCGAGAAACAAGAAAGGATGTGTTTCAACTTTTGGTTTCTCTTCACGTCTCAAGAAAGGGATGGTGATTTGATCCACGTTTTTGTTCTTACGTCTTCGACGAGCTTTATCAGGAAGGCGGGAACGGGAAGATGCAGTTCATCCCTTTATTTCTGCTTGAGAACCCAACATCTGTCTGCTTTGCTGCGATGCAGCCAAGGTGAAAGCTGCCGGTTCAGCCGGCAAGGCATGTGCTATTACTCTTGGGTCTCTTCTAATTGGCTTAAGTACTGACGATTTCAAGACAGAACTTTGTGTGTCTTCGACCTCGTGGCAACAGGGATTCAATTTGAATAGCTAGCTGAGATTTACCACAAAGGAGTGAGAGAATGGGGACATCTCGGCTCTGGTCTGTCGTCTTTTTGTGACCGGTTGTACAAATGTTGGGTTTTCTTGAATCCCGGGCAAGGATTTCAGCGCAGTGCAGACGTCGACATATCAAGGACTCGTACGACGACACGGTTTATCGACGTTGGGCGTACGCCATCATCAATGCGGGTATCGAAAGCCTCAAAAGGTGGCCTGATAATCCAACCCGATTTCAGCCAAAAAGGCAGTTCGGACCTTTCGACTGCATTCTAGAACTCTATCAGTCGCGTTATGAGGTTGTGTGGAGACCGCATACAGCATTTCAATGGCATGATGAATGGAAGAACGCCCGTTGTGCAGTGTGAGAAATTAGTATTTTTGCGCCACATCGCCAAACTTAACCTGGGCGAATGCTTCAACCCACGATATACCCTGTTCATACTGGCGTAGCTGCCACTAAACTACTTGTTCCAGTTTGTGGAATGGAGCACGAAATTCCCACGCGACCCCCCATGATCTGCCCTGGGGTTATACCGAGATTCCACAGCATTTTTGAGCTAAAAAAAATATGTTGGGGGTTTCAACTGTTATTGAAGGAGTGTTTGGATTATTCTTATCGTTGAGTGCTTAGTATTACGAATGCGCAATGTATTGCAGAACGCCGGAAATGCTGAGAAATTATTGAAAGCGGCTTTACCCGACAGGAATAGATGCTTGATGTAGTTAAGGATTAAGCACACCGATCCAACATTGCCCTGATCCCATTCGCTCCCGCGGATTCGCATCAGAAGACAAGAAAATTGTAAACATGTTTTCCCTCTGTAGAAAAGGGAAGTTGGATCCTGCGAACCAACAAGCAATCCCCGGCTTTAGACGGAAAGCATGTCAAAATATACGAAATGCACAGCAGCAAAGACCACCCCCCCAAGTATTTCCCTCGTGGGCTCCCGTCGAGAGTTTGACATCTCGGGACTCGCTTCCCACGTGTGCATCAAACACCCACGTTGCCGCCGAGCACTTTGTTCCGTGAAACGCCACCAACTAGATGAGTTCCTACAAATGGTTTTCGTAGTGGTGGTGATTAGAGCGTCTATTACGACGCCTCGTCTGTGGGCAAACCGTCATGGCACCGCCAAGCATATTGAATTTGCTAGTCGTAATCCTTGGTCTCGGACGGATTCTGCGAAGGTCACCATGCATATGTCGGCTTCACGAGAATATATCTCCTGCCGCCGTGGATGACGCCAGTTATGCAGCTGTGCAGATTTATACTTTTCCCACTTCATTGTCAAAGTTCAACACTGACTTATGGCTGGCTGGGGGGATATTTCCGTCCGGAGGCAAAAATGATAGCCATTGTGAATAAGCTTCGTCGGGATCCCTACAAGTCTCCATGGAAGGCTTCATGGAACAAATTGGTTGGGGCAGGGATTCACAACGTGGCAATTCGGTAGATGTAACGGATAGCTTGTTCCACGGCATGCTAATTAGGGGCGAGGAACGTCGACCTTTTGGATGTGCAACTGGTTGAATCTTCAAACAAACCTTGTGGATCCCAACTGCTTTATACTTAGGTTTTTTTCGCTGAAAATATGACCTGCAGTTGATTAGACGCTTCCCCTAGGAGGGTTGCAAGCATGCGGTGACATGATAATTCGAAGGGTTGTGGGGTTTGAAAGTAGAACTCGACTTCGAGGGACAGTTGCAATATCAAGGAATTATGGAGCGGCAAGTTGATCTTCGAACATTTCACGGAAGACGATCTTCCCGGATACGATCTATCTTGCCATTAAGGGAGCTCTCATTTGGGTGTTTTGGCATCAGATAGATGAAATAGGAGCGAGTCAGTCCGGGCGTGGTTCTCCAACCTGGTGCCTCGAATAGTCAGAGCATCTCCACCCGACACATAAGGCGTCGCCAAATTGCTCGATAGTGTGTATCTTAAGATAATATTGCCACGTGGTATTGTAACTGAAGGCAGAAATTCCCGTTGGGCAAGCCCCACTTAAGCATCATGAGGCGTTTTTCACAGTTTTGTTAATAGGTTTTTGTGATCCACAAAATTTCCAGATTTTAACATCAGAAAACCTTCTCACTTTATCTTCGAAAATTCCGAGTTTGTAAGGGTGATAATTGCGTCGTTCGTGTATTGAGCATAAGTATTGGTGGACTGAGGACCGGTATATAACTGAAGAATATTATTACATCCACTTAGTTGTGGGCCGTTAGAGCTTATTCCTTCCACGCGGACGTTTCAAGATGGGGCTTGGCCAAGAGGGCTGGCGGCTTTCCACAACGAAGGTTTCTCGCATTTTACGAAGTGGAGTTTTTAAGCTCGTGGGAATGCAAAAGCGCAGGGCCCTGGTCAGAGAGAGATGGGTCTTGCACCCTTACCTCCTCCAGGGATGAGAAGCCACGGCGTCTCTGACTTGACCCAGTTTGGGCTGTTCGTGGAAAGTTCTGTCTGTGGTTCGCTTTCTCCTGTCATGATTGCTCTTCTCGAACTTCTGGATACAGCAGCGGTAAAATGGGTAAAAGAGAGAGCACTGCACTGCACTGACGTTAATGAAATACTACGGTGGAGATAAACATACCGCGGCAGCAGTCAAGGCAAGCTTAAATCTCGAGCCAAGCAGCCTCCTGTCGAGTGAAAGGGACAGGAGGTAACGCTGTAAAACGAGCCCCGTTTTGCTGCTTGATACATTCATACATAATACGGAGGCGTCCGCTAGTAGGAATGACCTGACGTTGTGAGTCTGTTAAATCGAGCCTTTGCACCAGGATACCCTGAGGTGTAGTCACTTTTCTTCCTTCACACGCGAAACTCGTCTCGTAGACCCGACAGACATACGTAAAACGGCCTCGACCATTACAAATCCATCATACCCCGATCAACCTTTGGCAATTGGACTGCTCCACCAGCCGGCATATTGCTCCGTGTCCCTGCTCGTGCTTTTCTTTCTTTCTTTCTTGTGGTTGGCTTTTTGGGTCACAGTTTCCGAGTTACGCCCAGTGGCCAGCGCTTGAACCGAGTCCAACCCTTCTAGAAGGCTTCCCAACGCTTGCGGCTTGCACACCTGAACCTCAAATCTATAATCTTCCCACCAAAGACCAAGCTTTCCAGATCAGACCGATAAGGAAGACAAAGACAATAAATCACTCTCCTTAAACAGCATCAACCAATCAACCATCTTCATCTGCATCTCTCCGAATGAGACTGGCACTGGTGCTTGACGAATCGACCGACCTGCCGAACACCCCTCCAACCTCCCAGACCGGACCAGTACCACCTGTAAGTTAACCGTTTTATTGTGTCTTATGCTGTTTTCGCCATATGCAACCAAAAACTGCTGTCTCAAGTCCGAACTTTGAACTTTCGAGAGAGGACGGCCTCCTGCTTGTCTCTAGTTTCCAACTAGTGGGATGCTCAACATTCAGTCCTGGTATGTCCTGGGGAGATCCATGGGCACGGCCAACGGTGGCGCTTCGAGCCTCGTCCATTTTGACTTTCTAAAATTATACTCTTTCGCCTCTATGACCTGTCTCTCGCAAGCTATTTTTAAGGTTTCGCTATCACCACCTGATATTGAACGGGTGGATGGAGAAAGCTTGATTGCGGAGTCAATATATCCATTTGACATCATCTACTGGCTTTGCTGCTGTCGATATAACATATCGTCTGTAGGCTGCATCGTCCAATCCGACATCAGTCACCGCTCACTCCGGTACCGTTCAGCAGCGAGCGGTGCCTAGCTCTAGCGAGTCCGGTAGGCATTCTTCCCATCTTCCCCTGCCCTTGGTCTCATTGCATTGGCACTTCCGCGAATCACTGCATTCATCTTCCTGGGGGAGCCTGTTTGACAGGACATACGGCGCTCTGTATACTATGACAAGGTAGTACAGCCCACGTTGCGACCCATCCTTCGGAATGCATCTGCAAGCTCACCACACTCCCTAATCTCCTCACTCCGTCCACACATACATGCTAGTACGCTACCCCTCGTCTTCTCGTTCACTTTCAGACAGTCAGTCCGGTGGATTGAGGAAATGGTGGGCGAGTTAATGGAGTATCTACAGGGCATATAGCGTCGAACAGGAAAGAAAAGAATCGGCCATCTACGGCTTGAAAGAAGGTCTCCGACCTCAAATGGACCCATCCAGATTAGGGCTTCCCAGACTTAACGACGGAAAGACCAATTATGGGTCCATCTGCTGATGCTATTGCCATGTGCAAGCCATGCTCTCATTCCCACGCTTGACTCGTGCAGCCAGTCAGGACTCCCGACGAGTCTTATTTTCAGGACTTTCCCTCGTCCGGCTAGCTGGATAGAGAAAAGGGCCTTTCTCCACACACCCTCTTTGTCGTTCGAATTCTCCACCCTCACCCCTCCCTGGCTGTGCAGCAGTAGCGTGGCAGACACCCCGGTTGCCTACACCATTTACCGCTGCCACGCTACTTTTCGAGCATGCTTTTTCTGGCCCCATTTTGCATATTTTCTGCGTACTTTTTCTTTTTCCTGCCTTTTCGGTATCAAATTTTCGGCCTTTGCTTCTCCCCATCTCACACCCACACTCTGCCCTCAAACTTGCACTTGCTCAACCGAGGAGTAGCTAGCATGAGAGCGCAATTAAGAGAGGGCAACCTTGTTGGTTTGGGTCCCATCCAGAGTAATAAACCCAATGCTAGTGCTCTCGCAGGGAACCCACGGGCAAATCCAATAATGAGAGGCCCTGTGTAGCAAAAGCAAAAGCACCAGCGGAGGGCCATCCAAACCTGGGACCTTCCCTTCTTTCCTTTTTGAACGCTTCTTCTTTCCTATTAAACCAAAGCACCGTCTGTCCGTTGAGTTTCGTCTCTTCTTCTTGTCTCGTGTTTTGGACTGCGGATTAATATTTCTTATTGTCATTGCTTTTACTTCGGGGCATCTCCTTTTAGACCGTCTTTGTTTGCCGGTGACGATAGCTCATTTATAAATACTTCTTATAAACCACGGCCTCCCGGCCGGCTATCGATTCGGTTTTCAGTCGAAGCGTCTTGCTATGTTACGTTGGTTGCTTGTGCAATAAAGCTAACCGGAAGTACTCAACTGTTTATATGCACCTCGCATATACATGTACAGTTGTAGTATATAGCTATCTCTCATCCCGTCCCTTCCTCTTACATGCCTGATACGACTGTCCTGCCTTTTCCCTCTGGATCTTGTGACAGTCCGAGCGCAACCGGTGGTAGCAGCCTTGCGACCCTATCACCATCATCACCAACCGACATATCATTATCAAATAACAGTATTACCAATAATAACAATATCAGAGCCTCTGGTGGCATCCGAATTGTCGAAAATTGCAGTAACAGCAGTGGCGTGAACCCCATTAAGAGGAACAGCCTCCCAATCATCACCAGCGGTAGTACCATTCCCAATCCGTCGAATCCAACATCTCCATCTTCTGGAACGGCCCTATCACCCTCATCTGTTAAATCGACTCCATTTACAGAAAGCTTTCCAACTTCACCAATAACCCCAATCCAAGAAACACAAGAATCAAACGGTTTCACTATCATTACGCCTGGTGTTAGCGCTGGCATTCTTACCTCATCGCCATCTAACGGAGCTACAAAGAAGGACGACAATCGTGCAGCGTCTACTTCCTATTACAGCACTCTTGCACAGAGACAAATCAAGAATCTTTCAAACGCTGTCCCATCTCCATCATTCACCACCATCGAAGGCCCTTGTTCTATAAAGCAAACTGAAGGCCCCACCAATACCAAGGAATCTACCAGCATTGGAACCAGTGGGCATTCCTCCAATCGAGCATCAATCAGCATCTCGTCTGTAAACCCACTGCTCTCGCTTGCCAATCTTGCTCGAGCGGTTTCAGGTTCGCCTTCAAATCCTCAAAACGGCAGTACAACACCTTCGACCTCTCAGACCCTCGGCCGAAAAAAGACACTCTCTAGTCGCAGAAAAAGTGACGGAGGTCTTTTGAAGTCGTCCAGCTACGACAACCTAGAATCTCTTAACCAGCGGTTCCCTGCGGGTTTAACACTTGCTGAAGTCCTCGAGACGACTGGGAATCATTCACAGGCAGTTGCCATAGACCCTTCAAGAACACTTTCGCCCAACATGCATCAATCGTCATCAAGATTGTTGCGTATGACGCAAGATGATAGACCGTTCACAAGGGTAGGCCTCGCCTCGAAAAATGCTGGTTTTTGTATATCAAAAAGCTTAGCTAATTGTCATCACCAGGATTTCAAAGATCTCTTCTCAACACTGATGGTCTCATTACCCCTAACACCCCACAGGTTACGCTTCAAGACATACTCATTCACGTTCACATCGGATCAAGCCGTCAACAATCTTGGTTCTCTCAAGTTTTCTCAGTCCAATAGGATGCCCGACCCTAAGGATCCTTCCCGAATTGTCACAACAACTACAACAACGACCTTCAGCATGGCGAAAGAGATGGCCCGGACAGTATGCCAAAAGTTCGTCGCTGCAAGATTTATGGAGGCAGTCGGCGAAAAACCGGGTACACCTTTCACAAGCAAGAACATGCTGTGGCAATTAACACCAAAGGGGATCCACGTTCTGGAGCGCTTTTGTCAGAGAAACGGAATCAACTCTCCTCATATCATGGCGCTTCTATCGTCTTCCTTGAACACAATGCGACTGGTTATTCTCGAGAGAGACGCAGTTACCGACAAAGTTTCACAGGACAAGTCGACTACTGAGATCATCTTCCGGAGATTCGCTGGAAGCACACCCAACATCAAACAAACGGTCACAGCATCAGACTCGGACTCGTTGTCGGAGTATGGAGATGGCCATACTGGTGTCAAGCTGGCTGAAACACGGAAGGTCTACGACAAAATTGTCAAGTATTCTTTCACAGGCAAATCAGCAGTGGACTGGTTGCTTGACTGCTGCACAACAATTGAACCTACTGAGACACATGAAATTGCCGCTTTGTTCGCCAGATACGGTCTTATTCAATGTGTGGTTGAGGATAAAATATATCTTCAGCAGGAGCCAAAAGCAAAGGAATTCCAGCCCACTAAGTCTGCGATATTCATTGTGACAGAACGTGGGAAGAGGGTAGCAGGCTGGATAGATGCAGAAAGAGGAAGCATCGAGAAGAGGAACGGCCACGCAAACGGCGACAAGAGTTCTCAGGGTTCTAAATCGGGGCGTGGGAAGGATGCTGGTATGTGTTTTTCCAATTGAAGTGTTAGTGTCTCTTTGTACAGACCTCGACTAATATTGTTTTGAACAGGTGAAAATCGCGAGACCAATACGACCCGACTTTCTTGTATCATCAACGATCCCGCCTTGCGTCTTCTCTTCAGGGAGTTCTTGCGTGAAACACTTTGCGAGGAAAACTTGACGTTCTGGATCGATGTCAATGATTTTCAACTCCAATTCAAGAACCAAACAACCCTCGATAATATTCGGGAGACTTTGGCCTACGCCTATGGTGAGAGTTATCTTGTGACGAAACAGTGATTACAACGAACTAACAATCCGCGCAGGTATCTACAACGCTTTCCTAGCTCCTGGCTCGCCGTGCGAGTTGAACATCGACCATACTCTTCGTCAAGAGCTTGCTTCAACAATGACTAGAGCTGTTGCGAAAGACCAACAAGGAATGCTCGGCAGCCTTCGGGAAGTCGCCGCCCTCTTTGAGAAAGCACAGGAACAAGTCTTCAAGCTTATGGCTAGTGTAAGTTTGGCTAACCCATCGTATATTGCTTAAGTAAGTACTAATGAGTTTGGTTAGGACTCGGTTCCAAAATTTGCTAGGACTGCTCGGTATATTGAGATGTCTGGAGATCATGGCTCCGACGATGGTTCCGCAAATGGTATTCCTCCCCCTGACCGCAGTAAGCAGCGATACGCAAAATAAAGCCTAAAAAGCTTTGATATTGAACGGACGCTCACATGTTCGCGCTTTGATCTAGAGTGATCATTTTGAACACGTTTACTTGCTATCCTTGCATCGCGACCTCCTACTATCTCCAACGCACCGTTCCTCATCCACATACATTTCCGAAACCGGCTGCTAGCCATGCAAGAAGTTTCTTCTCGATACCCAATACCGAATTATTTCCCCTTTGTTTGCTCGAACCGATTCACGAACCCCTAATTCCACGGTTGCTGGCCACACATCATTTTCAGCCTTTTGCTTTATGTTGTCCCTTCTACTCTGCTTGATACCTTGCACAGCGGTATACACTTAACGGTAGACTTTTTCTTTTCTCTGTTTCTCACCTTTATAATCTCCTTTGTAATGCGCAGAAACCCATCAGTGTCACGGCCGTATGAAAGGTTTGCTACTTATTTCTTTTCTCCCGTATCATATCTTGTATCGATGTTTTCTAGTTACTTTACTTTGTTTCCTTTTTACAAATGACGGAAGTAGACGGGAATAAGGTCGCCTAAGAGGTGTGCATTGGGATGGTCCAGCACTGTTGATTCCATACTCTCACCAAAAAATGATATATACTCTTTTCCTTTTTACTTGTATTGTGTTTTCCTTGATCATACTATCACCTCTCATCATTACATCGAAACGGAGTTTCAGGGCTTCATTGAAATGGACGTGTGCATTTTTCTTTTTTTTTTTCTTTCTTCTAAGACTATGAGCATATTTTTCTTCCGCCTGTTTAAAGCTAAAACAGTAGTCTTCAAAATGGATTCAAGGCTATCTTGAAAATGACTTCTCTCATATGATCATAGACCCCCATCTTGCATGTGTTCTGGCGAACTGAAAATAAGATTTTAGAGTTGAAACGGTAATATGCCCATTGCTCCCCGTACAAGCATATCCCTCGTCACGAAACAACTATTAATTTCCCCGAATAATAGTCTGACGCATGCTTCATTATGGGGTGACAGGCACTTGACACGAAAATACAGAGAAAAGGCAACTTCCGGGCTTCACGTTTCTAATTTCCCTAGGGCGTGCAGGAGATATATTTGACCGTTTTTTTCTTTCACTCTCTTGTGATATATTATAAGCTTACTTATGAACACGAAGAAAGGACGTTATACTCTATCTAGACGTAATCCACCTTAAGCAATTACATGATTTAATCTAACGGTTTTTTTTGTGGCTTCAATGAATTCACTCTCGCTTGGGGAGAGATTTAAGAGGTGGACCCAGCTCTTTGAGTTTTGGATGACTGGGTTGAAGCTTGTTTGAATACCTGGCAGCGGAATCTTGGACCTGCGGTTTGAGAACATCTTGATGCCTTGGATTCCATTGATCCGTGTCCAGAAATAGGTGAAAGTGAAGGGATAGGATCGGTGATTTTAGCCTCCTGAAGCTTCATGGAAGACGCTGTATTCGAAGATGCAATATCCCTCCCAAAGTTTCTTCTCTGAGCGTTATTTTTTCCGCATTATCAGAGGAAAATGTTCACCCACCTTGGAACTCCGAAGAATGTGTTGGGGTTGCAGTCGCAGGATTGTGAATGAGCATGCAGGATTCCTGCATTGCTTTCTGCGTCGTGCCTTCGAAATGCATCGTGCTATTTAGGCGGTTTTAGCAGAGAAAGAAGGATGACGCTGCAATCATCTCCAGGCGAATTTTTCTTCCCAGGACGCTCGGATCACATACACGAGTAAGAAAAAAAAAAGTCAGACATAGCCTGGCCGAGATCCGTATCAGAACAGTTGCAAGATACGCTACTTCTACAACGAGGCCTCGGAACGAACCCATGGGGGGATCTTCTTGCAGATACTATCAAGGTATGCGGTTGGCTCAAGCCATGTAAAAATCCCCTCAACTTTAACTTGCATCGATGGTATCTTACTTTCATGCAAACAAAAAAAAGAGCTCCTGGTCGCTGTTTAGGTCATGCCATGCCCACGCTAACAACGTGATCTGAGTACGATACGAGGTCGTAAAAAACGTGACGAATCTTGCAGATTTTCATTAGTCTGTATGCGGTGTGATTTGCACATATTGTTTCTGCATACAGCTGTAGGTTGGGGGTGGAAGAAACGTGCTCTTGGTTCTTTGCCACGAGATCGAAAGTCAATTGGCACGTTTTTTTTTTTTTGTTGATGAAAGCCCTTCTCTGATTCGTAGATTCGGAACTCAGTTGCCATTTGCCCTAATTCCATTCAGCTAAATTTCTTAGCCTTTGGGGGTGGGGAGGTAGCTAGGCGGTCTTGGGTAAATTGGTCAAGCTTTTTTTGCTTCATCAGAGGAGATGCATATCATGAAGGGGTCACGTTATATGAACGTTATAAGATGGATTCGATATAGCATGCTTTCTAACTAATACAAAAGATTCCAACTTAATTGGCTTGTTAAGTTCTTGAAACTCGCCTCAACATCCCTTTCTTATGAACTTGACGAAAAGTAAAATTATGAAATTCGACACTATCAATTTCCGAGCCTAGGAGTACTATTCTCATGTCTTCAATGTACACACCGATTTAGAAGAAAGTTTATGGTCGTCACGAAGCCAGAATAGTCACAATTCGCTACATCTTCGGATGGCGGTATTTGCGGGCCGAGTAACTAAACCAATAAGCCCAGCAGCTTAAGCGATTCGCATGCCATTTGAGGGATCAATGAATAGCTCGAGCGAATTCGGTCTAGACGTCTTAGAACGTGCGACTCGTGAATTGTTTCGGCGGTTGAGGACTTAAGATTCCCCGTTAACCGGTGTGAAAATTTTTTCCCCTTCGAGATAACAAGAAGATCTGACCGCGCGGGAAAATCCTCTCGAAAGGGCGAAGACGCTAAATGTGAAGTCATGGCATGACCTTGATCTCGAAGTGTTGTCGTTACATGGTTTTCGGCGATCTTTATCCCCAAACAGCGACTTTGGAGCTTTATGCGACCACGGACCTGTTGCAAATTAGCTATTCGAGCATCAAGATCTGGATGGGATTATGCCTCTTGCTTTAGCCAATTCCCACAGACACGGAATGGAGGAGTTATCAATATGCGCAATCTGGCAGAATTATTAGGCAGTCGGCCATGGGTCTTTGGGTACGGCCGTCCTGCTGTAGACGCACGGACAAAGGCGAGCTACATTACATACGGATTGCAGCTGCAACTGGCCACGTCGATAATATAGTCCGGATATCACTATCTTGAGACTGGGGTGTCACGGAAGGAAGTCGGCATAGATGGATTAGCTAGCCAAGCTTCAAGTTTTCTACCCATGCTAATTAATGGTACGGAGTATCTTGTGAAGGGACTTTGTGAAGTTATCACAAATCTTCAATACCCTTGATCCCAGAGCTTGTTGGAGCTCAAGCCAACTTGTCCACGAAGAGAGCTTCAGAGTCCAACATTGTTAGACCCTATAGTCCGAGATATTATGCCGAAAAACCCTCTCATCTGCTCTAGACCTTTGAAACCAGGTTGGTCAAGAATAGACGAGCCTATCGTGCATAACCGAGGCCACCGCCAGGGATTTAGCTAGGTACCCCCATTGAATTTGAGATACATGAAGGTTGGATCTGCAGCAGGCCTTGCTCAAGCTGTCACGCGGCGCGTTATTACCTCCAAGCTTTAGCTCGTCTTTGATATTAATGCCTCGTGGAAAGGATTTCCGTATACTTAACGCTAGTTATTATCTGTGCCATGTGCATGCCAGGACGGATAAAAGCGAAAGCGAAAGGGTGAGCCTGGTATGCCAAAGTTATATCGCGCATCACGTTTTCTTGGATACTCATGGCATCGATGCGAATGGTACGGAAATCAGATGTGTGAATCCATAACCAAGGCTTAGCTCGAGTCGCGTCTGCGCCTTTGAATCGCTATTGCATTGTCGGATCGAAGAGAGGGTTTGTAGGGAGACTCATATACTTAACTATTTCGCTGGGGCCAATTACGGTTACAATTCCGAAGTTCTTCAGAATAATAGCTCTCTATTTCTATCAAGGATAGCGAAAGCTTTGCAGCCCTAGCTCTAACTAGTAAGTCGTTCTCGTAAGAATAAAGCCGTCTCTCTTACGATATTCAAATAGTACACCACCCTTGCAATATACTCCCCATCCCCCACGCTCTCCCTTGTCTCTTGATCTCCATCAACCCTACATCAACCCTAAACATCCTGCTCTCCCTTCTTCCCACCCCCGTGTTGCCTGACCCCACAAGTAACGATGCCGTCACTCCGATCCCTCCGCCGTATGCCGAAGCTCCTACGACCGGCACGATCAATTCCCATTCCGCCAGCCGTTCCCACGCCGCCAGCGCTACATCCTTTCCCCAGAGCTTCAATCCCCAGGTTGTCTGCGAGTAAATCTTAACGCGACTAACTAGGTTCTTATACTCGTCGTACGCCATCGTAAAGTTACATGTATCCGTTTCAAGGATTGGATCGAGCCGCGCCGCAGCGATGAGCATGGCCAGGGAGAGCTCCGGTAGATCTGGGGAGACGAGTCACTGCGTTAGCGAATATGACACGAGTACTTTGTTTTCTGGAGCCGAAAACGAGCGTGGCTGGGCTTTTTGCATATATTGCTCGTATTTTACCCTCGATGACAGCTGCATTCTACAAGGGAGTCTACGAGGGTTTCGATGTTGGAAATTCACTCACCTTCAAGGAGATATAGCTTGTTATCCGGAGCAACTAGAGCATGCTTCGACAAGGCCGTTCCGGCACCCAGAAACGGCATTGTAGGCGATATGTTGCATACTGACACCATGAGATTATTATAAAGGACTTGGATGCTTTTGCTGGTGCTGTAAACACCCTCAACGGTTCGACGGAACGCCTTGTCGTGTTTGAATGCATCCTGATAAAAATAGGGTAGTTAGTTTAATCAGACCCATGAGGGCGGTGGAAATAATACGCGAGCCGGGATAACCTACATCAAGGCTAGCATTCCACTGGGTATAATATGCTATGTCGTTTTTGGATGTATCCATCGGCAGGGTGTCTATATCGACGCATAGACCAGCTTTAGCGATTTCCCACCAACCCTCCAGCCGGGAGCCTTGGTTCCCGCCGGTCCTGAACCCCAGAGTCCTGTGGCTGAACCTGCTCTTCACTCTTTTCTCAAGATCTTCGACGATGTTTATCTTAGACGTCATACCGACAACAGCAATTGGCGCCTTTCTTGCTTGCGCGATATCAAAAAGATTGTAAAGCAGTGTCTGCCGGGGATGTGCTGCGAACTGCTCAAATTCTGAGAGTAAGAATATGACGGAGATACTAGTTGTTTCTGCCATTGCCTCTTGTGAAGCAGTTGGATCATGCTCCGAGGGATGGGAAAGCAAGGCTAAGATCGTAGTCAAGGTATCCGCGAAGTTGATAGGCTAAGAAACGTATCAGTAAATGGTTCTAGCAAGAAGATTTTGCACTGCAACTGACTTTCGATTCGTCCAATTCCATACTGCTCCCAAGCTGCCTCCAAATCTCCTTAACGGCAGTCTTTTCGTCGGTCTGGAGGCATCCACTCAACCTTACCACTATGAAGTCTTTCTCAAAGTGCCTTTGTAATGTTGCAATAGCCTTCTCTGCAACTAAAGACTTGCCGCTTCCTCGAGGTCCAATCAAGAGGATAGAATTACCCTCACCAGCAACTACCGTCTGCTCTACAAGTTGGTAGACGGTGTTGTATTCGTCTTTCAACCCCACCAAGCTCTCCGGGAGGCCTCTCCCCGTCATCTTTCTCATGACATGTGCCTTCACCGTCTTCACCGCCTCGTCCGTAACCTTTCCTTGAAACTTTGGTAATGTCCCGGCTTCCTTCTGTACATCTGCGATATCCTCTTCCGCCGTCTCACCTTCCTCGTTCCCATTCTCCTTCTCATCCTCTGCCTCAAAACCCCTACTCTCACTCCCTCCTTCTTCAACATCTTGTGCAACTTTCACCCTCCTCAAACTCGCGGTCAGCTTCGACGGTATCTTCTTTGCACTTTTGATCTTTAAATTTGCTTTAAAAGGATCTTCCTCGTCCGACTCTGGAAGATCAAATACAGATCCTTCATCCTTTTTCTGTACAGTGCCCCTCGTCCTCCTTGTACTCCGGGGTGCCAATTTCCCATCGGTCTTCGTAGGACTAGCGTCACTGTCCGCCATTATCACGTCGCCTTCTAAATCTGTGTCGTCCGGTTTTGCAACTGGTTTCCTACCTCTCTTTTTTAATGGTGAAGTTGTAGCCCCCTTTGTAGCCTCACCGTGCTCCACACCATTGATCGCAATAGTCGGTTTAGTTGCTTCATGAACAGCCGGTGTCGTCTTCTTCTTCACCGACCCGTGTCTTCCCCTCCTGAACTTATCAACCCCAGTAGGCAGTCCTTCATCACTTCCAGTTCCTTGCTGTTGCTGGGATTGTGATGTAGTCCTTCGCTTTCGAGCAGATTTTGAAGGTGATGTTTCTCCGGCGGTAAAGCTACCTCCAGCTGTAAAGCTTCCACTGACAGTGCTCGGCGTATCGTCTCTATCCACATGTTTTCTTCTCCCCCCATATAGGTTCGTGATCTTTTGGGGCGACCCTGCAAGATTAAATTTCGACCCCGGCCGCTTAGCAACAGTTATTGATTCGCCTTCTAAATCTTCTTCTGATGCCTGTTTCCGCGTAGAAGCAGCAGCTCGCCGACCAGGACGCTTAGGACGTGGCGTTTCATCGACATCTGTGGGCTCCTCATCCTCTTCAGTATTCTTATCTTTAGAAACATTTTTTCGACCACTACTGCGTGACCTGCGGCCACCATTGGCCTCGGCTTTTTCAGGCGAAAGCTTCCGCCGTTTGGCTACTGGTGGCTCCTCTTCATTTTGTGTATCTGCTGTAGTAGATCGCGTAGTGGACCGGGGTGCTCGAGTGGCCCTTGCATTTCCTGTGGTATTGGGAGGAGATGCAGAGCTTGACTCGAGAGCTTTGAGTGTGGGCCTAGAAGCCCGAGCAGAGTGACGCGTGCTCATTGAATTTACGAGCCAATTGGATATGGGAAGATGTTATGGTGCGTGGAGAAAACTGGAATTTGGGGGAGGCAAGCTTGAGGTGAGGTTGGTTTATATACGCCAAGGTGTGTGGTAATTGGCGGCTGTCCAACGCAGGTTATTGGATGAAGCTCTGGGTGCCTGAACAGTTTGGTTCACGAGACAATGCCTGATTTGTGACCCTCTCTGGTAGTACAGGCCGACCGAATAGGTTCCGGCAAGCATGTAAGGGAGTACAGATTTTCTAAATTGATAAGGCCTCACATATTGCCTCCGACATGTATGCTAACTAGGAAATGTGACCATCTTACAAACGCTATACACGGGTCACTCGAGCAAACTCGGTACAATGTCCTCGCATATCCCAACATATTCCTGGAACCTGCCGCAGTCCCCATCACTTAGCCCTTCTGTAGTCCAGAATACCGTCCACTTCCCATCAGGTAATTTATAAGTCCCCTTCGCCCGCTCAAAGTACCATTTATTCACGGGGTTGTTTTGCCGGCTCCGCCATATCAGCTCCTTCGTGAACATACTGTTTCCATGAACCATGGCTTTGAACACTACGTCTGCCACGCCGCCCGTTCCTTGGGCTTTACGGGCTACAGCAAATTTGTCGAGATATGGGACCTTTCTGCCATTCTGCCCTTCTTCCCAAGTGATTATAGCCCCACCGTCGTAGTCGCCAGCGATTATAACACCTGCGACGTTTTTATTGATGCGGTCAAGATAGTGGTCGACATCTAACTTCTTCCCAAAAGAGTCTTCGATCAATCCAACAAGGCGCTTCATATTTATTTTTGGATGCGAGCTAAGTGTTTGACCGTTTTCAAATTCCGAGGGAGGAAGCATGAGTAGGGGAACGCCGTGCTTCACGAGAGTCGTGATAACACGAGGCGTTGAAGGGGTAATCGGGAGAGATGAAGAGAACACCGGTTTGTCAGTTAGCAGATTGTGAATAAGCGGGTTTCGAGATTCTTGGGGTCCTTCATGGGTCATTGCAGCCTGTGGAGTTGTGACAACTGCGGACGATGTTGAAGGCAATAACTTGAGGCATTGTCTCAGACTCCTCAGAGTCGATAAATGTGTACTTGTCACCGCAGTCTTATTGTTTCGAAGCTCTGACAGGACTGGGGAGTACTCTTGTTCCAGGTTCAAGAACACATGTGCACCTGAGGGGCGGTCGTACGACGGTATACCACCAAGAGGGTCCAGGATGATCAAACGATCAAGAGTCATAAGCCCTTTCGGTGATTCTAAGCCCCGGACCGTTTCTGGATGATGCTGCAGGTCGGCTAAGAGATGGCAAAGTGCTACCAAGATCGAGTCCGGAGAGGTCGGCTTTAAAACCTGCTTGTGATCGTGTGCTAGTGCTGGGATGACCGGGATAGCTCCCCTAGATGCTGGGGCGAGTATGAGCGACGGCAAGAGCACGTGGCTATCCCCGTTGTGATCTATCGTGAGGGAACCTTCTACGCTCCGTGCTTGTCCGCCGGCCTCCTCGATCGCGGATACGACTCTTTCCATCTGTTCCATATGAAATGACCGTAGTTCCTTCTCAGATTCTTCCGGTGCACCAGGTTTACCATCTTCGTTAACATCAACCACCACTACTGAGCCTAACCCGAGCCTTCCAAGCTTCTTCAAGGTCCTCCCAATTGCTGTGAGCTCTGTGTCGGTCAGATGCTGAGGTCCCCGTAGCTTGACAAGGGCAAGATGTAACTGTTGATCCGAGATCTCGGGGGCAAAACAGTCTTCAGAGAATTGCTCAAACGCTTGTGGTCGCGACTTCCGGAGAAGACCCCTAATGAATTCTCGGTTCTGCATCTTCTGCAGGGAGCCAGGTACAAGCTCGCTGGTGACAATTGGAGAGAATGATCCATCTTCCTTTTCTTCAGTTACTAAAGCAGTAGTGTCCGGACTAACAGTACGTTGAAGAGCCGTATCAGGAGGTTTAAACCGTTGTAAGTAAGTTTTGGCCTCTCGCTTGGTCGATGATGCTTGGAGGACGGATAGATACAGATCCTACGTTGAATGTTAACCAACCGCACCCATTGGTCATCCAAACTTGTGTCCCGTGAACATACTCTCGCCTCTTCGCCCAATTGACGATGTTGTTTCTTCTTTTGTTGCTGACAACCGGGAGAGGTCGTCGTAAACCCCCGCTGTTGCTGTGATGCATCCCTGACACAGCTTAACAATCCCTTAACCTCACCGAGTCGACATATTTTCCGCCTTTAGGGACCAGTGTGAGCCTATGAAGCACTCCATAACATAAGCCGGCGTCTAGACTTACATAGGCACGGCGAAGCCCTTCATTGCGAACGGGCTTAGCCACCCAATCTGCGGTACTAGAAGCTTAAGTCTGGATCTCAAGAGCCTTGAAGCGGTGGGAAATAATATCTGCGATTAGAATGCCGGTCGCTTGGGAGCATTACGGGCTCTTTGAAGCTGGTGGGAGGTATTGGCGCACAAAGTTCTATAGAGGATCTGGTCGAGATATGTCGAGGCAATTAAGAACCGCTAGCCGTGGCAGCAATAGAGTTGAATGAAATCACGCTACACTGCAATAAGTATGGCGAGGAAAGGAAGGTTAAAAGACAAGAGGCTATGCAGGACGGTGGGCCGTTTCATCCATTCTTCTGAAGTTTCTTTGTTCACTGTTCACGAGGACGGGTGTGAATGAGCAATGCAATCGTGGTAGTTTTTTTTTTTTTTTTTTTTTTAAGCGGTTCGGAAATAGAATTAAAACGCGGGGGCTCGCTTGCCTGTCCAACGACGTCAGCTCCAACTCAACGGTCGGCGGCCTGGAGGAACAACGGCGATATCAATCAACGGTCCAATCTAAGACTGGTTCTTATGTGCAAGCTATAGCGCTTTAGAACGGCTTCCAATTATGACAATCAGTCGTCGACGGGATGAGCCATTTATGTTGGTGTAGTAGGTCTTTCAACAGCTCAAAGTACCTACATATTCTTTCATTGCTGACTAAACTTTCTTTTGAACCACAGCTTCTTAGTCTGATGCATGACTACGTAAAAGTGTCTTACGACGAGCTAGTCACTAGGTTTTCCTCCGACCTCCGGGCATTGGCGTGCAGCTTGTAATTGTCTCCTCCCAAATCACGAGAGTAGAGTTAGCAAGTTAACATCAAGTTGAAAGCCCGCCTGCTTGCCTCGAGTGTAGCTTGCTCCCAAGCCCCGTTTGCCCAAGCAGTAGCTTCCCTGTCAACGGCTGCTGCTCAGGAACAAACCCGTGATTCTGGAACTTTCGCTTGCCCTGACCAACTGACTTCTAGCTTCCTTTCTTTGCCGCCGCTGATTTGGTGTCCATATCATGCCCAAGAAGGTTGCGAGGCCCGCCCATCTGATCTGACCCCAAACCAATTACACGCGCGACCATCCCCGCTACCTGGATCGCACACGGCCTATAGGCCTAACGATTTTGTATTAATAACTATACGTAGACGCCAGGCAGTCTCTATATACTCACTCGACCTTTGGCTGACTCTGGCCATTTTGGATGCTTCGAGATTGTTTCTGTGCCGCTTACAAATCCAACATCCGATATCAAATTCGGTGAACCAGCGCCGCATTCAAACGTAGCTTAACGAGGCTTCGCATAATATCAACCGAATTTTGAAACCGTTATTTGTGAGCCTTGGTAAGGCACCAGCTTTTTTCGGCCACAGTGCCTTGGTTTTCTGTTATCGCCATCTGTCGCTTTCAAAGAATTATTCCTGCACGCTCTCATTCTCCGGTTCTTTATTCTGGTCTACCAATTCTTAGACAGTCCTGATCTCTTTATTTGCTTCAGTCATCAACATCGGTATATCCCACACCACCCCTGTCGTTTGGGCAACAGGCACTTTATATCCAAGCAACCGACGAGCATCCTCTCCCTGCGACCCACTACTCGATTTTGAGGATTATTTTTTGTCGAAGCTCTAGACCTCCCCCGAACCGGGAAAAAACGGAAACACAGGGTCTCCAGAGGGCACATTAAGACGCATTCACAAGTATCCTCCCTGACAAAATATACTTAGATAATGCCCCCGAACATAATCGAAATGAGCGCCGAAGAGCTAAAGCAGGCAGGGAACAAGTAAGTAGATGCCCTCCCCTATCATGCCTTATTACTCTAGGGGTTATCTTCTTTAGTCTCAACTAGAGTGTCGAGGCTGCCTACAGATTTCTTGCGGAGTATCTCGCTAACAAAGAGCTACAAAACAATGACAGATTTTTCCAAAATGGTGATTGGTTATCTGCAGATAAGAAGTATTCGCAGGCAATAGCCATCGATTCTACCAACTACACTCTTTTTACAAACCGCGCATTGGTGCGGATGAAGCTTCTGAGATACGAAGATGTGATAAACGATTGCATGTCCGCAATCAACCTCAATCGGGATGCTAGTACGTAAATCTTTCTAAGCATATGAAGAATTTGCCAGTATATTCACCTTCAAATAATAGTGAAGGGTCATTATATGGCTGCCCAGGCATTAATCCAACTCGGCCGGCCAAGTGAAGCCCTCGGTTTCGCCTTAACGGCTTATCAGCTCGCCATAGCTCAGCATTCTAAATCCGCCACCGATGTCGCCAATGTCGTTTTAGAAGCCAAAAAACAGCGGTGGAAAAAGCTAGAACGCAACAGGATTGATAAAGACAACTCTATGCTGAAACAAATGAAAGAGTTGATCAAAACAGAGTCAGAGCGGAAGATCGTGGATCTAAGGGAACAACAGTGGGATTCGCCCAATGGTGGGAGGGATTTTGAAAGCGAAATAGAAGTTATCAAGGAGGATGCGAGGGTGCAGATGGATGAGCTGGAGAAGGTATTTGCGAGGGCGGATCCACAAAGATATAAACCGAGAGAGGTCCCGGACTATTTGATGGATTCTATATCGTTTAGGTATACGACCTTTGGGGAAACCTACTACACATTTTTATTATTTGACGATTCACTAATTAAATCTATAGCATCATGACTGATCCGGTGGTAACGAAGAACGGTCATTCATACGACCGGTCTGTCATAATGGACCACCTTAGAAGGAGCAATACGGATCCGTTGACGAGAGAGCCCTTAAGCGTTTCGGACTTGAGGCCGAATCTAGCACTAAAGCAGGTTTGTGCAGAGTTCCTGGAGGAAAACGCGGGTTGGGCAGTTGATTACTAGAAGTACCGGCGTCCACGGCCCTTGAGATATGATTTTGATATCTTCAAAGGGCTGGACCTGTGACATTCGATCGAATATTTTACTTTCGGGCTGTTGGTGGAATCTTTTTTATCCCCAGTAGTCTTTTGGAGTTTTGAATTTCCCTCTTGCGCTTAGCTGGCCCGGTTTAATAGGCAACATTCTCTTTCTTTTTTTTTTCTCTTTTCCCGTTCATGACCCAGATACAAGTTAGCGTTTTAGATGCATGGCTCTACTTACACTTCACGAAACACTCGTTTTTACCCTTACTTTTCTTTCTTGTTAATATCTTTAGGATGGGTTCTTTCCACTATGGGGAAGGTATCGATATAGCTATACAGCATGTTGGCGTTTTAGAGCAAGTACGGAGAATCAGGTGATACTCTTTTTGTCAAAGACGACTCCACGTAGCCTTCTATTACAAACAAGTCAGTTGTGATCCAACAAAAGGCCGATCTATCAAGCCTGTACTTGTATGTGTATATTTCCTTAGCACGAGGGTTTTATGGCTGCTCTGTGACGGTTGTGTAACCTACCCCGAAGCTACTCTTTCAACACAACCTTTGCAGACAGTGTAGACATTGTAACAAGCATTAGAAATCACGATACCACTTGCTGCCCGAGATACTGCTAGCTAAGCCTATTTATAGGCACGAGTGTACTGATACTAAGATACTGTATTAAAAATATACCTCAGTGCTAGATAATTCCATAGCTTACAAGCTTTTCTACTACAACCATATTAGACTCACCACTGACCGACGAATATTGAGAGCTTAGCCGAAACGGTGATATATCAATATATGGATTTGATTGTGCATATTTGCATATTAATTCACGGAGACTACCGAAGGCTGAAATGATATTAGGTGACGTTAATTAATGTTCAATTCCAGCACCGACACGCCTGAAGTATGTTCGGCAGGCTAGACGAATGCAAGGCGGTGAGGTCTTCGGTCGCACTCGCAAGGCATTTTCGCACACAGGAAATAACATCCAGAGATGGCGTATGGAAAATGTAAGCCAATCACCAACCGTGATTCTAGGTAGTACTTGTTATCCATGTCAGGAGCTAGTTCACTAATCGGACGGCCTCGCACTTCGGGATATCGATCTTAAAATCGAACCACTGTAGCCACCATGTGGTGCATACGAGCCTCACTCAATTTTAACAACAGCAATATAATCACTCTCCTAAGGAGAAGGTTGCACACTGGATCCACTCCCCAGGGCTGAGAAGCTCAAAGATGCCAAAGCAGTATGTTTGGGTGGATTCGTCGACACATGACGTAGAATAAAAAAAAAGTGGAGTAAATAGCTTCGGTTGCCCTAAATTAGCACCAGGATGGATTGTCGTATTCGCATAATCTGGCTCTGGCATTACGAGATTAACTCAGCTGAAGTAATTTCACGGGGCCCAACTGTATTCAGATTATCAGATTCCGTAATAGAAGGGTTATTCTCACACTTGTCTCGCCTATATCTTCGACTTCTCAGGTAACATCATGAACTTTCCGAGAAAGATCTTAAGAGCCAGCGGGTACTCACAAGGCTGTTACATTGAAATAAAGCTCGTCGAGGGAAGGTAGGTAGTTTCTGGGGAACGTAAAACAATGATCGAACCAAAAAATACAATAAATCAGTACCTTATGCACATCCTACCATATACATGTCTGAACACGGGACGGAATAATATCATGGGTGCGTTGCATTCAAAATCCAACAGCAGGTGCCCAAGATGGACCCACTTTCACTACCGATATCCTTATTAATTTCTGAATATTTCTATCAATCTTTTTCAGATCTAGAAGGCATATACACGTATCGCTTAACCTCGGGAAAATATCGACGTTACCGTCATGCACAACCGCAAACTTAACTGAGACTAGAATATTAATTTCTCAGCTTGTCTTTATATTACGGTACTACAAAGGGATTTTCGACCCGAGAGGCTGGTGCGATTTCGATACAAGGTCTCAAGTATTTTCGCACTCGCAGCGTCACATTCCATCGTTTGCTCCGAACAAATCAATCCTTCGAGACGACCGATGACATGCATGAAGGAGGACCAAGAGTCAACGCCACATATTATGAAGGAAAAAGAATCCCTAGTTCTGCTTGCGTCAAACAAAAAGTAATGGAATCTCGCCGCTCGCTATCTGAGCGGGTCTGGGCAAAAGCTGCATGCCATAAACATGTGCAGACGACTGTGGGATGAATAATCGAAGCTGACTGGCTGGATTCGAAATATCTGTTTAGAATGGAAATGGTCATGCTGGAGCTCGCCTGTGTGCCCTTCAGGGCTTGTCCCTGTCAATTGCCTGCACGGAAGCAGGGACGGCGCTGCTCTAGAGATTTCGATGCGACTCTAGTTCTTAAGCTTGCTGGATTTCGATAGACGGGTTGGAATAGTTGCCTCCGCTCGGATCGGCTGATAAACCGATATCGAAAGGGTGGGTGGAAGTTTCTAATCATATCAATTTATCAGCTCAAGTTGGCAGTTTTTATGGAGCTGGAGGAGATTAGGTTGGTTGCATGGTTCGGGTATTGCGGTATTACACCTGCCAAAGACGTCGACGAATTAACAGATATATTATAATACAAAGCGTTAGAGCTAAAACTTGTTGTTTTCCAACAATATTGTTTGTTGCTGAACTGCCTAAACTATTAGGTTAAAGATGTACCGCATGGTATCGAGCTGGGCAAGCGATTCGCTCAAAGAGCAGATCCATGGTTAGTTGGTTCCGATTTGTCGATATCTGGATAGATATCCCTGGCGTTCGGCTTTAAGTACACTGTCGGCCTGATATACATTAACTAACGTTAACTTGTCAAGCCTGCACATGCTACGGCGGATGCATGCAATCGAAACGTATGATGTATCTGGAGGACGGAATAACTATGAATTTGATTTGAAATAGCTGGTGTTTCCTTTTAAAACCTCAACATGTGCAGCCTGCAGGTACCAACACGATAACGCCTTGGAAAGCACATCCACATGTCTGAGGAATTCGAGGCATGTGTGATGTACTTTAGCGATATCGCCAGGTCACAGTGCAGCGGATGGGCGCAGGCTTGAAACATGTAACATGTATGTAGGTACCCAAATATTCCGTTTGGGCGGGCACGATAATGACCTCTAAATATTCTGGCTGGTGGCAAGCTTGAAGCCTCAGGATTTAAATTTAAAAAATTATTAAATCCTTGTTTTTGATGAGGCCCTTGAAAAATCTTTATGCTAAAATGGTGGTTTAAACCGACGGCGATTTCAACAGAGTGGCGGCGTGGCAATATTAACCTGAACAGGTTTCAACTGATCAATTATCCTCTTTTCTTCTTCGCAAGCCTTGCGGATTTTTGTTAAAAATTCCTTGATAACAGCATAAACTACCCCACCGACGAGCCGCTCACGAGATCGTAGAAAATAGACTTAAAACGCCAAATTAAGGCTGTATTCGCATCTGCATTCTAAAGACGGTATAGATTCGACAGAATGCAGTCTGTTCTTTTTTTTCTTGCAAGCCTCCGCGGGCAGCTTGTTGATTGCGCATTTGCCCAGGTCGACCAGGTCGATAGGCGAACTCTGAAGAGGAATAGAGAAGCTCGGTTCAAGTGCCTCAATGGTGCACGGTTGGCAGCGAACAAGGGTCAGCCGGCATCGAAGGCTGCTTTCTCCGATACACTACGGTACAAACTCCAAGATAACCTTCTCGGGTCAACATATTTGAAACTCGCTTTTTTATCTGTGGAATAAAGTGCTCGCTTAGGCCGGATAGAAAGTGTCTCTGACATCGATATCATGTCAATGGCTTGCTGATACTTTGTACGCAATATTGGGGGTTCCGAGGTGTGTTCATGTGCCAAATCCCAACGTGGCGGACCCGGTCTTCATATATTCCTGAGGTCTATGATCGACCTTCTAGATTAATACGACATGCTTGGCCGTCTGGATATTCTTAAACTCAGTTGTTGGTGGAGTTTTTCCTTCAACCGAGCTCGCAGATTGGTTTTGGTTTTGACATGGATGGCAGAGGTACCTGAAGGGTCTCATGACAGCCTGCCGTCATGAGCGGCGCTGTACCCTAGCCTTACCAAGTGGACTTGCGCAATACTATAACAACATTCTCGTAAAAGGTTCCTGACTTAAATTCACTAAAGATGCAACTTTGTAGGAATACTTAAGATCCTAATGTGAGATCCGTCTGAGAAGAGTTTGTCATTTTTTTAGATCTTTCGCGGCTGGAGAGTGAAACATAAGAACATGCACCATTGAGCTTTTGATCGGTGCCTTTCCTTCAACGCTGACATGACACCGGCTGGTACGGGGAGGCCGGCGGTGCTCTCGCTCCACTTTGGTAGCTAGAAGGAGAAAGATGGGCGGCGATTGATGCGAGTTATGTTTAGAAAGAATTGTGGGAATTCGGAAGGAGGTCTAGTCAACATGTTAAGAAATCAAGGCACATATTTCTGTACCGATGAAGACGGACAAAGTCGTGTCGATGGCTGTGTTCTATTTTGAATCAGGTACCAGAGGCACAGGGCCAAAATTGCAGATACAGCGCCATTCATATGATTTTGAAGAAAAGAAAAAGGTACCGTCTGGTGATCCTTTTTTCGATGGCCTGCAGATTTCGCCAGCCCGCCACAAGCGTGCTAAAAAAACCCAGGAAGAAGAGTATCCTGGAGATGCAGTAGTATACTGTAGAAGCAAGCAGGCATGTCGGCGTGCTTCTGAAGAGACGGGAAGGCAATCTATCAGGCTATATGCCGTTGCTACGTAAGCTAAGCAGGCTCGTGAAAAGGTCGTGGAGTGATCAGATTTCCATCTGAAGCACAGCAAAAACCCGCTCGATGAATTAGCCAGAGGGCAATTGGCCGTCCCCACACTCTGTCAGAACCAAACCCCTGTCCGCACAAGCTCCGCAGCCAGCCAACGATTAGAAGGGAGAAAAAGTAAGAAAACTCGAATCATCTGGTCTTTCTGGGTTCCCGCGTGTATCAGATATATTTCTTCTTTGATAGCATTGTGAGAATCGCTCACACAACGGGTTAAAAGGGTAGCAGCCTGGCTGAGGTCCGTCAGGTAAATGTATGATGACCATATCCAACTCGTTCTTCCCTCGTATGTATGTAGGTAGACGGCAGAGACGTATGCCCGTTGAGTCGCCGGATGATACTCACTATCGCTGAGTACCTGGCACTTGACTCTGGCACTCGTTTCACACCATCCTGGTTTGGCTTGGGAAGCAGTAGATGGATCAGGTACGCATTGGATTGCGACAGCCGGATACATCTTAGCAGCTCGAGTCTGGTACCTTTTTTAAGCGGACCCGGCATGGAAACCTGACCTGACCGATGAGGTTATGGATTAGACAAGGTCATTCCCATCCGATAGCGCCTTGAAGCAAGGCACTCCTCCTGTTCTGATATCTCAACTAAGCCATCCCCTTACAAATATTGAGTAGTAGGATCCGAAGGTGCTATAGTACTCACATACATAGCGTCTACCCTTCCCACCGTAATATTCCTTGCTCTCCGTTTATTTGTTTCCAGCCGTTCTCGGATATCTGTCGAATCGGTAGTCTAGTAGGATTTCGTTTCTGCACCGTGCTGCACTGGAAGTCCTGATAAAACCCTTCTCAGCCCCCTCCCCCTCCCCATACCCGGCTGTTCTTTTTTGTTCTTCTTCCTCCTCTACAATAGAATAGGTCGGGTGGAATAGCATACTTACCCAAGTAGGTGGTAACTAGCTAGCTTGAACGCGAACGTCTGTCTGCAGGTCTATACATATACTGCTGCATCTGCTGCGGCAACACACTCCCACCACAAAAGTCTCCCTCCATCCCTCCTCCTCCTTAACTGTGCATCCGCCGCCTCTTTTCTTCTTCCTCTCCATCAACATCATCGTGCTCCTCCTCATCGATAGGAGATAGTACGCCCCCATTATCTCATTATCTATTAGACAAAATTACCATTCCAATAGGATATCGTTAAGCTTATTGCGGCCTCCTATTTATTTTCTTTTAGCAGTAATAAAACCCTCCGTTATTGCTTCCTCCAAGGTAATAAAACACTCTCGTGCTCATCTCCCCCTCATCTCTTCCCCCATCTTCGCATGTTTGAATCGAGGTTTGATTCCGCTCAGACCGTCTCGACATCCCCCGCAAAAGGATCAAAAGGAACGCTTTCAATTCTCTGCGAACCGTTTTCGATGTGTTCTTATACACTTTTGGCCTGAATATATACTCACAGCCACACAGGGACGTTGCTCTTCAAGGGGGATTCATTCTCGACGACTGCTCTTGAAACTTAAAATTATCTTTCGATCCATCTTCGGCCCTTTCAAACCTCAAGAGATTTATGAACTGCCGTTTTCAAACAGGTTAACAGGCACGTTTTTCTGGCACTCGAAATTTCTTGATCTCTGAAACAATCAGTCCTGGTCCACACGGTCCACAGAAAGAAACACCAAGCGAGTAGCTGTTAGGAAACGGGACGGATACGGGCAAGCCCGACTCAAAGCCAATCAAATAAACTGGGGGCCTGTTTCCAGGATTTCCATATCATCACACTTCCGCAGCATCCCCTCTCTTTTCTAGGCCCGACTTCTCCTCCTCCTCTTTCTCAGTTTCTTCTCTTCATCCGTTTTTTCTCCCCTCGACAGTGTCGACTGGACAGTTCTCTTATTTTCCTTCAATAACCGACCCGGAGACGGTCTGTCTGGTTGGCGGTTTCTGATCCTGCAAGGTACCTAAAAAACCCGGCACTATCACAGGGTCACTTTATAACCATCACACCCGCCGATTCGAGGATACTTGTCGCTACTTGCACTAGTATCGACTGCCAACTCAAAGGCGCATCGACTAGCCAGCAGCAACTGTTGTAGGACCAACAAACCAACAGTACCAAACTGTCACCTCTAAGCCCGTCTCTGACCCGACCATTCGGTCCTTTTTGATATCCTGCTTGGATTGTCTAGCCCTTTGTTAGACTCTATTTCCGTCACTCCGACTGTTCTAATTCTAGAAGAGTTCCGTGCCTCCGAGACCCGTCGTATCCGACTCTTATATTCCTTCGGTTTTCCACCTTTATCTGAATTTCAACAAACGACCTTTTATTCCCATATTTTCCTCCAAAAATCGGAACTCGAATGTCAGACGACAAAATGGCCATGGAGGTTGGTACCCCATACCAATTCAACCATGTTACCCACGTTGGATTCGATCACACGACAGGTGGTTTTACCGGACTACCACCAGAATGGGAGCAAGTTCTTCGTGGCGAGATCACAGCGGAAGAGGTCAACCGCCGCAGGAACCCGCCCAACTATCAGCGACAAAATGCTATGACCGCCCAACGAGGCGGCTCTAGCCCTGGTCGAAGAAAAAAGCAGTCTTGCTTCATGGCCCTTTTGGGAAGATGCTTCGGATCTACATATGACGACAACAGGACGCCTTCGCCGACCCGCATAGTCAGCTCGAGTAGGTTGGTGGAAACCTCTGAACGCCCTTCTTCGGTACCACCTCCTTATGATAGTGTCAAGTCGTACGATGAGGTAGAACAGAGGCCGGTTAACTCCCCCACAACCGCTACGCCGCCTACCCAGTAAGGTTTGTACAAGCGCTCTGAATCCCAACCTTACACGTCAAATAACGCGACGTCTAACACCCTCTCAAGGATAGGCTTCAAATTTCTCTGCTCGTTTTGGATCAATCATTTCTTTTCCTTGCAGCATTTTTGAGATACCCTATTTCGCATTCAACAAAAAGTAGCACTCCAAACCTACGTAAACCGGGCTCCTCTACCTCCGATTCAACAATCACCACACATTTCCTTTATTCATCGTCCTCAGCTTCGGTTTCATTTGATAACTCCGACCCTCTACAACCCCACGCCATTCTGACCATGTTATCGGCAGAACAAATTGGTGGATAAAGAGCGTATTTTGTTAGCTTTTCCTTGTCCTTTTGTTCCGTCGGTTTGGATATTGCTTTCTTTATTCTTATCACCATATATCTGGGAGCTTTTGATTAAGCTGTAGGAGAGGCTCCTGCCTTACCTTTACTTTCATCGGGATCTATTAATAACTTCCCTTCTTGCAACTACTTTTGTCCCTTCTCTTTCTTGAATATTCGGCTTTCTTCTCTCTCCATTCTTTTTGTTTAACAACGTGACGACCGAAACGACTCTCTTTTATATATTTCTTCTGTCGCGCTGTCTCACTGGTGCTTTCCTCTTTTTTTTTTTTTTTTTTTTTTCTATCTTGTTTTTTTTTTTTTTTTTTTGTTTTTTCTTTTGTTTTATTAAGCTTATTTACGGAGGGGTTTTCTTATTATTCTTTAGCAGCATGTCCGAGTACTTTAGCGGATGAGTGTATATGTGTCTCTGTATTTGAGGAACTACCCAGCTTTTAGCTTTTAGCTGGTCGGGCCTTTTTATTTGGCCTTGGAGTGGAGAATAGATTTTAGTTTTCCTCGAGAGTTACTTGGATGCCGCCGTTCAGATTTGAAATTCCGTAGATGCTATCACTATATATTATATTGTACAATTCACACTGTTAGAGCCGCCTCAACATGTTGACAACCAACAAAACGCCACCAAATAACTGCCATAAGATACTCTGCTATTATATTTTCCATCACTCCACCACGATCGCAAAATTGTTTCTCTTCCCACCGGGCAGCAATTCCGTCTTCTTGAACTTGTCATTACTCCCTTTACTTCCCCCAATGTATTTCCAAAGATAATATACCAACTTTGGAGATAGTTTTCTCCTGATCATTTCATATCCCATAGATACCATTATATCCTGTAGCCGCTCTTCGGTAAGATACCTGCTGTTCGTAAGACACGGTGCCGGTAACACGAGGAACACCGCTGGGAAGTTACTTGTCCAGCCAGTAGCCTCTCCGTTGGCGCCGCCCGAACTCTGCCTTTTTTGACGTCTTTCTAACGCCTGTTCCATGAACTCTGTAATATGTTTTAACATTTCTCCTCTACCGGCTGGCGTTGGTACGTAATTCAGGACCAATGAACAGGAAATAATATCGTATCCATCATTCACCTTCTTCGGCACCGGGAATTTCATAAAATCCTGGTTGAGGATCTCGTCCGGGTGTAAGGAGTTTAAGTCCATCAATGTACGTCTTGACTTTGGGAAGTAGGAGTGCACTGCATTCGTGGGCGATAGGCATCCTATCTCTAGAAGCCTATATTCCGAGAGACCATCGTGGTCACCATCTTCACCATGCTGAGGGTTTGGCTTTGGTTTTGGAACCCCAAGTTCCACGAACCAATCTACGAGGATTTTTGAGCTATCGCCGCCACGTTTTGAAGATTGTCCGGAGACGCTGGCACGCTGGTAGGCTTCTAGACCTCCCGAGGTGGAGAGTTTGGAGGTTAACGCTGTGATTGCTTGGGCATCATTTTGCTGGATTGCCTGGGAAAGGCGTTTTTGGGTGGTATGGTGGGAACGGATGAGGGAGCGGGAGAGTTTTGAAGGTAGAGGCTTTGAGGATGCTGGGGTTTGAGATTGACGGCGGGAGAGGAGGGAGGAGGTTGGTTTGCGCTTCTTTTTGGATTTGGTGGATGTCATGTCATTGTATTGTTATCGTCATGGTCGTGGTGATGAGTTTGTGTAGATGCAGGTTTTGCGACCGAACTCGACAGGGTTAGGTTGGGATGAAAGTTCTGGAACACCCTGGAAGGCTCCCCTTGGCAGATGAGAGATCTAAAACTTTTGAGATCTCGACGCATTTAACTGTCGCCATCTTCTAACTTCATCACCACCATTACAACTACCAGCTAAAAGCTATAAAGCTGCCTCTTAGTACTACACACGGTCGATATTTACGGGTTATTGATAGACTCCCATTACCATCATCAGTCATCTACTCATCCACAAAGAACCACCCCACCAAACCCCCCACCATGGAAAAAGTCCTCGCCTGGTCCGTCGCCGCCTCAGCGCCTGAACAAGAGGGTGAAGACCGTCAGCTCCCGCGACTCGACCAAGATGCCCTCGCTCAGCTCCTCATGGGCGGCAAGAGTGATGCCGAAATGATGGTCGAAGCAATGCAATGCATCACAGACCCCACCGCCACTCTCGAAAACCGAGAAATCGCCTTCGATAACCTCGAGCAGCTAGTCGAGAATCTCGATAATGCGAATAACATGGAGAATCTTAAGCTCTGGGAACCTCTTGTTCAACAATTACAAGCTGCGGAGAAGGAGATGAGGTTTATGGCAGCTTGGTGTATTGGAACTGCTGTGCAAAATAATGAAAAGAGTCAGGATCAGGTAAGGATCTCATATATTTCCCCTTCAGAAGATATTTTTTTCTCATAGCTAGTTCTGATGCTAATATGCTCCAATGAATAGTTCCACAAAACCGAAGGTGTAGAGAAACTCGTTCACCTAGCGTTAAACGATTCTGCCCCCGATGTAAGATCAAAGGCTCTATACGCCATCAGCAGCTTTGTCAGGAATCACCAGACTGCACTGGACCAGTGCGTTTCGAAGCTACCGGAGCTGTTGAAAGAGGAGTATTCACAGAAGGGCTTGGATGCTACGGATATGGATGCCGTCGATGAATTTAGAAGTAGATTGAAGGCCGAAGGGAACAAAGTGGCTGCATAAATTATTTATGTGCCCAATTTAAGCTTCTGGATGATAGAAAAGTGCTTTTCATATGGTGGCGTTCAGAGGGATGGCATTCGATGATTCTTTGGAGTATGTCTGTTTTCTTTTGGGTAGATTCTGTGTACATAGACCGCTAAAGATTTCAATATGAAGCATCTGAGATATTGAAAGTACTTCCCTCTTAAATTCCCGGGTTTGCCGTAAAATATTATAAAGCATTGAAAAAGGACACCCCGATGAGGTCCGTCACGTGACATTGAGAATGGGGATTTCAAATCTGTCGCGCCCATCTCAACTGCGTCACCAAACATCACCACTACAACCTCCAAAACCCATACAAAAATGCCACCAATACGTACACGAAACAAGCGCAAGCCGCCACCGGACGGCTTCGAGGATATCGAAGATACTCTCCTCGAGTTCGAGAACAAGATGAAAGACGGTTCGTCCGAAATTCCAAAGACCCTAACGAATCTTTTGGGGCGATAGA
The DNA here is from genome assembly GCA_036971225.1 of Arthrobotrys sinensis. Lineage (NCBI taxonomy): Eukaryota > Fungi > Ascomycota > Orbiliomycetes > Orbiliales > Orbiliaceae > Arthrobotrys > Arthrobotrys sinensis. The sequence goes on along the minus strand of JAJTTV010000002.1, from coordinate 1,395,918 downwards.
AAAAGATAGCTAACACGATTTTCACAATGGAAATAGCTGAAAACGCGCCTCACGATGGCAAACGAAGGAACGAGGTGCTTTGGCCCATCTTCCAGATCTCGCATCAACGTACGTAGGAAAATCAAGAAACTACTACTCATATTCCATATCCTACTGGAACGTGCATGAGGTGCGTTCGTTTCCTGACCCGTCGTCGTCGTCCTCCTCCGTCGCGAAATCTCTCACGAAAACTCCGCGGAACCCTCCGATATCCGAATCACAAAAAAAAGAGACCGGCCGTAAACTAACACGATTGTCTCTTTTCTCTAGGTTCCCGTTACATCTACGATATGTACCTCAAAGAAGGCATCAGCAGAGACCTCTACGACTGGCTACTAAAGAACAAATACGCCGATCCGCTACTCATTGCCAAATGGAAGAAACAAGGGTACGAAAAACTGTGCTGTCTGAAGTGTATCCAGACCAAAGAGACGAACTTCGGGTCGACGTGTATTTGCCGTGTCCCGAAGGCGAGGATGTCGAAGGAGACGGTGGTGGAGTGTGTTAACTGCGGGTGCCAGTGAGTTATTTCTTTTCCTTGTTTTTTTTTCTGCCCGATTTATTTGATCTCGTGGTAGGAGGTTTTAAACATGTTTTCTGACAAATGCGGTTTGTAATATAGTGGTTGCGCATCGAGCGATTAGAGGGGCTTCTATTTTATCTACCTTTAGTAAAAAAAAGGATCTCAACGGTTATCCCGTTGGATACATAGAAGATACTACTTCTAACTGTTGGCTCCGGATTGCAATTAAATTAAATAGTATGGTTTCAATTGAAAAAACGTCTCCTCCGTAACACAGAACAGGGAGTGCCGGGGATCACCCTTGGTCCTAGGGAGAAGACATCTCGGCGAAATCCTGTGAAGCGGGGGAGCCACGAGGAACCGTTACAACTTAAGTGACGGGAAAGGCGTTACAATTGGTAATTATTAACGAAAAGGTATATTCCGCTTTTTTTTTTTTAAACAGGGATGTATGGGGTGTCCGGGAAGGGCTTGTACTATAGAATACAGGGAACACAGATTGATTCAACTTAAATGTTAGACAAAGATGTCCTTTAGATATTCTCGTATACGTAATCTGCTGATATCTTGTAGATTGTAGACGGCACACTTTCGAACAGTTGACGGCTTGAATGTACATTTCTCCTAACAACAACAACAACAACAACGTACACAGGTACAGTATATACATGGAACCTCTTGGTGTCGAATCCGGCCTGGCCATGGAACCAGTCTCGAGCCATTTTCAGCCCCTCAAAAGCAACTCTGAAATCAAAATACCCCCCAAAACTTATAACCCACCAAAAGCGTAGAAGTAACACAACATAAACGCCAGGAATCCGTGTAAGTATTTGATACCAAATAACCAAAAACCAAGAGGGAAACAAAAGAAAGAAAAGGCTCATTACGATCGTTGTATATTTATAAATCATCCCGGCTGGGAGCTTTGACCCCCTCCTCTTCAAAACTCCCCCGCTATACCGGCCCCACACTTCGGCTACGGCATGTACAACGGTAAGCTCTCATCACCGGCCTCCGGGTCATGTTGTACATCCCTCCGTGGCTGGCTACTAGTTGCATACCAGTACGTCGGCGGGGCTCGTACGGCGTCGACACGCTGTGCAATTATTTGTTCTCTGGTAAGAGCCGGTGTTTCTTCTGTTTCCGGCTTTGGTTCCTCTTCATCCCGTCCTGTTGGGGAGACTACGGTTGTTGCAGAGGAGAGTGGACGTATTCTTGACCAAAGACTTGATGCTACGGAGCTAGGTCTCGCTGCTGTTTGGGGTGGCGACGGAGAGGATGTGGTGGTGGTGGGTGCTGTAGATGGGCTGACGAGGGAGACGGAGGCGTCTACGGACCGTCGCTGTTGCTTTCGGACATCTTTGAATTGGAGGTATGATAGCCGAGTTGTATAGATTGACGATACACTGGATGTGAATATGTTAGCTCCAACAACTATGGTAAACGTGGATATTGATATACAAAACTTACACGCAAATTACTAGAGCGACGGTAGTCATCACATGCGCCACCCTTGGAGTATTTCGAATCGTCAACCATTCACTCCTCGCCGCTGGCGAATTTGAATACCCGACGTGGGCAACAATCTCCGCTGCCAGAGCTACGAGCCAGATAAACAGGAAGAATACATCGATTCCAAATCCTTCAACTGGGGAGAGTACTACGTTGAAGCACATGAAGAAGAACGAAATGGTTGATAACAAGATGCAGATTGAGAACTATATTTGTTTAAATAGCATATTAGTTAAATCGGAATTTAAACATGTTATAAGGAGCCGTGTGCGAAGGGCTACTTACAATTGTCATAACAACGACATAACCCCATCCGCCTTCGATTTTAAAAAGCTTGGGAGCGCCTTTGTCGTATGAAAGTTTTGTATTTGCAGCGATCGCAAGATATGGGAGGCACATTAAGCAAAGGAAAGCTTGTAAGTAACGAATAGCTAGCCATCGTCCCTGAACTCTGAATGTTGGCTTATCGGAGTAGCCTCCAAAGTATCCGTTTGTTGTTCGACGCATTTTCTTTGTGAGGCTAAGGCTTTTAGGATCCCCTTCCTCTATGGGGGGTTATGATTTGAATTCCAATTATGGTTTGATGAATATAATATATTTGGTTCTCGGGATTTAAGAATATTCGAATCTTGCAACCGATACCGCCAGTTATCTGTGTTGACCGTGTGGCTTTTTTCCCTCTCGATATTCGAAGCTAATTTGAGATAATGATATCAAAGTTGTCTCCAAAGAAACAAAACTGATATTTTATACTAAATCGATTTTCACGAAAATTTGCTCACGCCCAAAAGTTTTATCCAAGGCTACAATTGTGAGGATTCTAAATTAATAACTTTGATCTACAAGGGTGGTGGGCTCTGAGATCATAGACTATGCAGAACCCAGGCACCAAGGCCAAATCCGCAGCTGGACTAGTGAAAAGAGGCCAAGGCTGACTTAGAAAGCCAGGCCGTAGCACTCGCTTTTGGCCCAGCGACCACGGCTTGCTCGGCCGCTGGGGTAAATGCTAGCTAGCTATACCCAAAAAACCCCTCGTACGGAAGCAGGAAGGCTGCCATTGTTCGAAGAATGTGGATGTTGCTAATGTACTGGGCGTGCTAGATTCGTGAATAAAGATTCCAAATTTGTGGTCCGCACTACATGTAATAGTGTGGAGGCCTCACTTTTTCTCCAGGCCTGCTCTAGATCTCAGGCATGCGGCCGGCCATGTTTGAAAACCCGATCCGATATGACGTCCCTCTCGCCCCGCCGCGATAATAGATCGGGGAATAATCTTAGCGATGCAAGAAATCCTTGAATGAAGTAATTTGATTAATAATTTCGTTCTATCGAATACATAGTGTAACGCACCTGACCGTTGAACTAGTTAGCTAAGCTTGCGAGCAGAGCCTCCTTCCAAACACCTCGGTGGTCATGAGACTCTTGCTCAGCAAAAACTAGCTGTCGGGGACACGGGCATTGTTAAAACATCTCCAAAAATCTTGACAAGGCTCCCCCAAGTGCAGAACAAGACGAAAAAACAAATCGACTGCCGTATAAGCTCTTTTTTCTCTCGCCCGCGCGTCGAATAAAAAATCGCAAGAATTATATAGTGGTTATGATATCAACTCCAGCCTCGGCTAACTGTAGCAATATATTGCCGGCATCTTAAGATCGCAGAACGAATGACTCGAAAAACCAATAAAGAATCCCAAAATCGAAGAAGAGGAGAGCTTTCCAATATCCATATTCAATACAAAAGAACACCGTATCGAACTACCCAAAAAAACAAAAGATTATCCGTAGTTAGGACTCACACGACAACGCACTTCCCCCCATTAGGAGGCTGCGCCGGGTTTTGTGACTTTTCGATCTCTGCGATCAACAATTCGAACGCCTTGGCTACGTTCTCGTTATGTCTGGCTGAGGTTTCGGTCCAAGAGCACTTCCATTCTTCTGCGAGTGCTTTGCCTTCCTCAGGTGATACCTGTCGTTGGATGTGAAGATCGGACTTGTTGCCGACTAGCACGCATGGAACCCATTCTGCGCCCTTTGTTTCGCCGTACCAATGTGATTAGCTCCAGGGCCTATCTTCCGACTAGCTTGGATTTTTTTTTTTATTTCTTTTCTTTTTGTGGAAATGAAAACTTACAAGGTGATTTAGGATTTTATCTCTAATGACTGTAACCATATCAAAGGACTGTCTAGAGGTAACGGAGTAGGCTATGAGGTACCCGTGGATCCCAATGGAGTGTTTTGACTGAAGGATGCTGTACTCATCCTGTCCAGCGGTGTCAACAATCTCGGTGGAGTAATCCTGTCCCTTATATTTTATGACGGTGCTGAAGGTGTTCTCGATGGTTGGATAGTAGCTTTCGACGAAGTGGTTTTCGACGAATTGGACGGTTAGGGAAGATTTACCTATCCACAGAAGCACTCACATTAGCACATTCCTTCACTAGATCATTCCCAGGCACTCGGATTATGAGGAATAAGTGCATACCGACCGCCCTGCTCCCGACGATGGCAACCTTTCTTTGTTTAACAGCCGGCATCCTTCTAGATTTCCGTTTACTATTATCAACTGAAGCGGTCTCGCTACCTTTCTGGTCGCCTGTTATCGAGGAAATGGAATGGTGTCTTGTATGATGCTGCTGATGTTGGTGGGGCGCTGATGTCGAAGCAACCGACGCTCTGGGGGTATAATCGGGCGGTAAATTCTGCTGCTGCTGCTGGATATGAGATATTTCGTCCTCTCTGTCGGGATTGCTATTCTGACGAGGATGAGGATGGCTTGGACTAGCGACGACGGGGTTGTTGTCCAGGGTACGGTTTAGCACAGGCAATCGGGCAGGTCGGGCGTTCGATGAGGACTGGGTATCGCCCGAATCGCCCGTACAGGCGCAGGGGAACAGTGAGGATCGTATGGTGGCTCGAGTGAGTTCTGGAGCTGCCCGGCTGGGGGAAGTTCCCTCGAGTCGTTTATAGACCTTTTTTAGAGCAGCCGGCGATGGGGAGGATCGATTTTTGTTCGGAGGCCTCCGGGGTGCCGCTGCTCGGTTGGATTAGATCAATTCATACAAATTCTACTGCCGGATTGATTGGATTGTATAGGGTATCTTTCTAGGGAGCAGTCTATTGATAATGATGATGGCGATGCTCGAATTAATTAATTGCAACGGAAGAGAGCTCGAGGGAACAAAAAGGAAGAAAGGGTTTTTTCTAACTGCGACGGAGGAGTTCTTCTACTTGTACTTGTATTATTCAACGGACGGAAGAAGCCAAGTTAATTAGATGACGAACATTGACGCCGGTTATGTAACAGTAAGTCTTCAACACATGTGATGATGGATGCAGGCAGCTTCACATTCCCAAGACCAGGCCGAATAGTAGTCGCTGTATAGTATGTATAGTTCAGGAAGTCCCTGCTGCTGCAGATATGCATGCTCGCTCGCTCGTTATTTTGGCCTGGTCCGAATTAATTTTTTTTTTTTTTTTTTTTTTTCCTTGTCGGGATAATACATCAAATGGATCAAGCAATTCTCACTAAAATGAGCTCGGGTTAGAGCAGAGACCCTTGCAATGGCGTGCATATTTCCAAGGGCTGCCTGGAATTCTTGAATTCCTCCACGTAAACGTTTACTATCGATAAGATCAAGATACTTACATATCCCAGATGCACCATCGAATCCAATAGTCAGGCCTGTCTTCCTCGCGTCTACTCGATTCCTCATCCAATCCACCTTCCCGAGCATCGCGGAATCGATTCGGCGACCCACCAAAAAGATGCCTCCAGGCCAAGGTCAACCCCAGAGGCGCCAGGCGCGGAACGAAGAGGTATAGCTATTCTAGCACCTATAGCAGTGGATATCCAGCTCGCGGACTTCAGCTGATATGGAATTTTGCCATTGTAGCCTCCAATATGGAAGACAATTATGAACAGCATCGTCATGGTCATCGCGTTCCAGTACCTATGGAGTCAGTACTCCCCACGTACCCCATACCCCATCTACAACTCCCTGAACATTTAAAACTAACAAGACCATCTTGCCGAAAATATACAGAAATCGTAGGAACGCAGATGGGATGGGTCAAACCGGGCCCAGGAGCTGCCAGTAAAGCGGCTCCCGTATACCCTGCCCCTCCGCTCGATCCTTCCGAGATTGGCCAATATGAATACAAAGGTGTCCCCGACATGATCTTCCCGCTCTGGGAGTACTCCCAGCCAATCGATATCTCGGTCTACATTACCGAACATCCCGGTGGTATCAACCTCGCCGACCCAGTTGTTATCCAGCAAAATCGAGTTTTCCACACCGAGAACTACAAGATGGATGATTTCAGCGAGGATAGAGGGATCAGTACCACCGTACAATTCAGTGATAATGTTCAACGTAACGGGACTCTTTGGGCTGTCATTTACGTCAATAAGCACGGGATTACGGATCACGACGCTTCGAACAGCTTTGCACAGTACAAACTGCTCACCCGGTTTATGCCGAAAAAGAAGATTGTCAAAGTCAAGAAGCTTTTGGGAGGAAACAAGGAGGAGGAGGTTGAGGAAGAGGTTGAGCCGGAACCACAAACCGAAGGGCCATCCATTGGTACTTACTGGCACCCAAATATTACCATCAATATGGTTGGAAACACCGGGCCTCAGCAGTATCCAAGTATGCACCCGGCTATGCGACAACATTACAGTTTGGAAAGAGACGGTGCTCGCGATCAATACGGAAAGAATAGTTGGTTCTATCCAGTCGTCTTCGTCAACGACTTCTGGCTTCTAAAGGAACATATGATGCCTATCAACGATACCGTCAAGTAAGCATATTTGTTAATACTAGCCTCCAGTTCGATGTTAACCCTGTGGAATAGGACCGAAAATTTACACATCAACGTTTACAACATTCCAAACTGGAAGTTCAGCATCTACGCCTCTATGGACCAGGCTTTCAAGATCCAAGCCCAGCAAAACAGCGCACAGGGAGCCGAATTAGAAGAAGTTAAGCGTATCCTGATCGATACCAACATCTATCTCCTCTCCACCACCGTGGTAGTTTCACTCCTTCACACCGTTTTCGAAATGCTGGCCTTTAAGAGCGATATTGTAAGTTTGCTCATTATATATGCGGTTGTAAAGCTTCATCGTTTGCTAATTAGGTACAAAATAGTCCCACTTCCGCAACAAGAAGGACAACGTCGGTGTCTCCTTCCGCACCATTCTCGGCAACGTTATTATGCAGCTTATCATCTTCCTCTACCTCATTGATAACTCCGATGGCACTTCTTGGATGATCTTGTTTGGCCAGGGGACGGGTATACTCATAGAAGCATGGAAAATCACTACCGTCGTCAACGTCAGAATCCGCGAGGCTCCAGGCACTATACTCGGTTACAAGATCCAATTCGAAGATAAACACAAACTTAGCGAAACCGAAGAAAAGACAAAGGAGTACGATGAGATCGCGTTCAAGTACTTGATGATAGTTGCGGTGCCGCTTTTGTTGGCGTATGCGGGTTATAGTTTGGTCTATGAGGAGCATAAGAGTTGGTACAGTTTTATTATCACTACGCTTGTCGGTGAGTAGTATTCTCGAGGCCTCCATGTTTGTGAACAACATTGGGAGTAGGCTAACTGGGTTTAACAGGGAGTGTCTATGCGTATGGGTTCTTGATGATGGTGCCTAGTTTGTATATCAACTACCGCCTCAAGTCGGTGGCTCATATGCCGAGGAAGACTATGATGTACAAGTTCTTGAGTACGTATCTCACTTAGTAGGGAGAAGGGACGATTTACTAATTTAGTGACTTTAGATACTTTCGTTGATGACTTGTTTGCCTTCACCATCAAGATGCCGACATTACATCGTATCGCAACCCTCAGAGATGATGTGTAAGTTGTTCCCTCTCATACACCCCGCAATACCTCGAAGGTAGAATCTAACAAAGTAATAGTATCTTCTTCATATATCTCTACCAGTTATGGTCGTACCGTGTGGACTACAGCCGTGTCAACGAATTCGGCCAGGGAGGCGATGATCCAGAAGAAGAAAAGAAAGAAACCGAAGCGATAGAGGGGGAGGAGAAGGATGAGAAAGAAAAGACTGAAGTCAAAGAGGAGAAGGAAACAAAAGGCGAGAGCTCGAAGGAGGGTGTGAAGCAGAGGAAGAAGAAATCGGGCTAATTATTTATGAGAGACTGGTTAATCTTTATTACCGTCTTTTGTTTGTGCATATTTTTAGATAGGTAAAAGGGTATGGCATAGAATTATGAAATTGATGAATGGTAATCTGCGTGGGATGCGCAAATTTACTTTCGATTCGTGCTTTTGTAAACATCATGAAATAATGGCAACATTCGCCGCGCCAGGGTGTGAAAACGGATTAGTAAAGTTAGAAAATAAAGAAAGGATACTGTAGGCGGCCAAGTGCGCTCTACTCTATATATATATCTCCGCTCGTGCATGCATCACCATGTCGAGATATCAGATTAGACCACATTCCCGATTCTATACCTTCAACTTCTCAAGAATTCCCATATCCTTCCTAATACTCCTCCTCTTCATAACAAAGAAAATTTCGGTAAGCGCAAGCGTGTTAAAGACGAAAGCTGCAACCGATGACCATAATACCAATTGCTATTCAAATTTCATTAGCTGAAATCCCTCCAACAGTTTTGGCCTTGAAAGTTAAAGGCACTCACATGCATATTACAAGCCGAATCGAACTCGATGCTCGGGAAATGTCTTGTGCGAGCTAATGCCACACGGCTGCAGGAGTAGCTGTATAGATCTATTTATACAGCCGGCACTCTCGTTAATCAACGTGATAATGTCAACCCCATCTTTCAGGGGTTGGTTTAAGAGGGGACATACTTGGACTCACCTCTCCCATTTTTCAATCCATGATACAATCCCGCCGCTAAACACCACATAGCCGCCAGAATAGCAGTACACGCACAGGAAAAAGCGTCAAACTTCCCATCTTTATGGGGGAGACGTCGGCAGGTACAGCATGATACTACCATGCTGATGAAATTTATAAGAATTGAGGTGGCCGCGAAACCAATCATTAGGAATCTAAGTGATTGGGGAGGGTTTATTTAGAATCTCTATAGATTTATAGACAATTTTGTAGATATGATCGGGGGTTTTTGCTTACACCGGTAGAGTGTACGGCTTCATCGGCCATGCTGTGATATATGGTGCTGTGCCTGGGCGACCGCGGCTTATTCTGTGGTATTGAGAATGTTCCCATATTTGGTATGCGTCGATGGCGAAGATGGCCTGTTGAATATTGTAATGTAAGTTAGGATTAATATTCAACTGCTTTAGATTTATAATGAAGACCGGCACATACGACGAGAAGACTATACATCTTTTCATATTAGTAACCTTCTTTATTAATTTTGTTAATATGAACCGTACCTTAGTAGCATATTCACCAGTCTCACCGAAAACCTCAGGATGCATAACCCGTTTCTTAATTGCTATATACCATTAAGAATTGGTTAGTATTGAGTATTCAAATAAGGGCTTTGCAAATTTATCGCATCGAATTCCAGGATTTCGATCGAAAGATAAGATAATCTAGACGTACCTGATCCCTCCCTCTCAACTCCTTCAACTCCTCCCTCTCAAACCTCTCTTTATCCAAATCAATCTCCTCCGTAACCCCATCTAGCTGCGTCTCCATTAATATCCCCCTTTGTGACTCCATAAACCCAAAGTCGTCATCATAAGGCCCACTCCCTGTCGAATAACCCAGACTCTCCCGTATACTCCCACTTTTTGCACTCTCATTATTATGGCCATTGCCACCGCCGCCGCCGGAATTCATAATCATTCTCCGACTAGTACTATTCGACCGATAGTACGGATACGATTGATAATAAGCGTGCGAACGACTAGCGTAGTTACTACTACTATAATAAGAATCCGAACCCGAGGTACGTTGTCGCTGGGTACTCCCGCTGTAAATCACGCTGGAGATATGTTGTGGCTTCATCTAGAAGGGATTTGCCCCGGGGGGTGGAGGGAATATCTGTATTATATCTAGAGGCCTATTCTACGTAAGAGACTAGAATATGGACAAGTTGGTGTGTTTGTGGCGCGTGGGAGGAGGTAGCTTGAGGTGGTATATAGGGTCATATTCGGGATTTTTTCAGAGCACATGGAAGACGCGAGGATGGAGTTATAAGAGGTGAAGGGTTTTTGATACTTGGTCTTTAAGGGGAGTTTTGGGGGAAATGGGGGCATAAAATCTCCATTAAACGCTTAATCTAACGCATAGGTTTTGTTGGGTGGTGTACGTTCTGCTGAGGGAGTTTTTATATGAACTTGTATATGTCTACCGAATTCCCACAACAAGCTATCTAGATTTCATCCTCCTCGTCATCCCAATCATCCTCTCTCCCAGGAACATACAATATCCTCCCTCCAGTTCCACCTTCCTCATTTTGCGCATCGAAATATGGTAGAACGACACCCTCCCGATCACTCTTTTGCTTCGCCGTCAAGCCCAGAGAGAACGTGAGATCGTTGTCGTCCACCACTCCTTCATTCCCGCTCGCTGGAGGTTCAACAGTTGGATTATAAGCCGGGTGATCCTCAAGTAATATCAACCTCTCCTTCGACTTCTTCGACGGTGCATGGCACAATAAAAAGAACCACTCGCTCATCGCCCGACCCGACATTCTTCTATGTTCCAGTTCGTATATCAACCCGCGTGATTTTTGACTCGGACCACAAGTCTCACACCACCCGGTGTTTGAACCGAGACTTGTAAGTGACCCTTCGATTCCTTCGTCGAGGCCAAAGTTTGGGAGAGGGAGTGATTTATCCAGTGCACGTTTTTGAGCGAAGATGTGAGAAGGAGAGTAGACCGTAATTAAGGTTGTGCAGAGGTATCTTAGAAGATCCAGCGGGTCAGGAGCATACGAATTTGTAGCTGTATTTGAGGATATTCGGGGGATGTCAGTGTGATATGTTGCTATGACCGTGACCGATGGTGCGAGGATGGAGGAAAGGAAGAATGAAAGACTGATGTTGGTTTTTGCGCCTTCTTCGCTGGATATTGATACCAGATGGTTTGTGGAGTCGATGATTACCATGCTTTGAACCCCTTTGGTGGCATCTGGCTGTCCTGTTGTCGGGGTGGTTGCAGCGATAAGCTCCCTTTGTAATGCGTCCAGTGATTTACCACGGGCTTTAATTACTTTATTGGCATCCTTGGGAGGCCGGAGTGTGGTGAAGGACACATATATTATGTTCACCCGTAAAAGCTATAATAAATGCTGTTGTATTAGTCGTCTGGGGGGTATTGTAGGAGAGTGGATGGTATATTGCACCTTTGCTCGGTTGATATATTCTTCCACCAAAGGCGTAGAAGACTGCTCCAAGCTGTCTAAGATGAGCGTGAACGGTGACGGTGTTCCTCGCTGGGAGAGCAGTCGAGTACCGAGAAGTAGATTGTGGGTTCTGCGGTACTGCACCGTCTTTGCATTGGCTTGCGGTGGGGCCATGCTGTAGATTCGGAGATCGATGTTGACCTATGTAGAACTTCAAATGCCTGATAAGTTCTGAAATATGCAAGGAAACGCTAGTGACCTCGAGAGCTGGGTTTTACAACCGGTATCAAGCTTGGATTCTATCGTACGAAATTCTCTAGATTGTAGGAATGAGTAAATGCATGTTAGATTTTGTTGCAATTTTTCTCACAAACTGAGTTGTTTAGTAGCCGCTGGCACCAGCCAGATCGCCCAGTCGGCACATCTTCAAAATAAGGCATTCTTTCCCTCACGTTCTTAAGTGATTTTCTGTACAATGCTCTTAAGCCTCAGCTCTAGCCATATATCTCAATTCCTAAATCTTCTATAATTGAGCCTTTCCGGAAAAAAATCTCGAACTTTTGAAAACACCCGGAGGTTGCGGGATGTCATGTCTCCAATGTCCTCCACCCCAACCTCTGGGAAAATCTGGCTAATAACCTCCGCAACATCATCCCTGGGATTCTCAATCGCGCGACAAGCTCTCCGCAACGGCGATAGAGTCGTTGCGGGGTGCTCAGCAGAAGAATATGCTGTTTGGAAGGAGTCTCAGAATGGTGACAAAAATGCAACAGCAAACAACGCAAAGGAGAGGCAAGGATCAAAGGTGGACGTCAATCTTGAGGAGATTAAGAGTTTAGATGTTGGAGTTCTGAGTCGTTCGGGTGGCTCTTCGTGCTTAGTGGTTCCATTAAATACTAGGTAGGTCATTATAATATCTTTAATATTTCTATGCACAGTTACTAATGGTATCACTCAGAAACCTTACATCATGTCAAGCAGCTTTGGCTCATGCGATTTCAACATTTGGTCACGTAGATATTCTTTTGAGCTGTACTAGCCATAGTAAGCCATATTAGAACGCAATAAATTCATTAGTTTGGTCCATTCTTATTAACATACCCCCCCTAGCATACTACGGCGCCATAGAAGAGACCAGCGAATGGCAAGCCCGCGAGCAATTCGAAATATCCTACTTCGGCACCATCAACATTGTCAAAACCGTTGTTAAAGACATGCGAGAAAGAGGTAGTGGGGGTCATATTATCTGTCTCACCAGCCTAGCGGCTCAAACAGGAACACCAGGACTTTCACTACTTACAGCCGCACACCATGCCGTTGAAGGATTTACGGAAGCCCTAGCATTTGAAATCGCACCGTTTAATATCAAACTAACAAATGTGGAACCATCTATTATGACATATCTACTTACAAATCCAGTTCATTTACCACCGGAGATTCCGGTTGAGGGACAGGAGATGGCTAAAGAGGAGAGGGCTACGAGTGGGGATGAAGACGATGAGGATGACGACGATGAACATCTAACGCCGAAGACGGGAGCGGGGAATGTAAGAAGGTTGTTAGAGACGGTAACGGCTAAAGTTAATAGTGGTCTCAGCACTCCAAGAGATCCCGAGGAATCCATATCCTCGGATGTCGCTGCTCCATTCGCCCGGGTACTACGGTATCCTAGTCTTGCACCGGCTGCACAGTTAGCACTGGTTGCCGAAACCACGAAGGTTATAATGGCCGTAGCAGGGAAGGATAATCCGCCCGGTCGGATCATTGTCGGCGGAGAAGACGGCGGGGAGGACGGCGAGGGCGGGGTACAGAGTGTTAAGGAAAGAATGAAAGCTGTTAGTGAGGAGCTTGAGGAGTTCTTGGAGTGTGCTATGAGTGTTGATGTTCCAAACGCCGTTGTTGACGAGCAAGGTGAGGATGGAAACCCGCTGCAGATTTAATTTCTCAGTGCATATGGAAGTATTTCACAGGGTTACAGTGATCTCTTAGACCAGCCTCGATTACAGAGTATTTTTGTTCTTAGTAAACCTGTCATTTCCTTACGGTTGTATTGCTGCAATGCTAGGCTACATGTAATTCGAAGTTCATCAATATCTGAACGGTTTCCTTAGTTTTTCAAAACTCAACTTCAACCCTTGATGCATTTCAAACCCCAGATCGACCCCCCTAGTCCTGTTTTCTCGATAGTAGCTAAGCCGCTCACTTACGCTGGCCATAAGCCTTAGTAGCATAATCTCCCTTGTGAACGATGAGATCTTCTGGCTTGTAGTCGTGGCGGCCGGACAGGTAGCTGTCAAGAATAGACTTGGTGCCATCGGCATATCGCTTCTGAGCATCCAAGGAAGTTCCGGACATGTGGGGAACTATTGTGCTAGAAGTTAGCGTAATTCGTGTCTAAGTGCCCTAGTTCAGGCTTACCCATAGCATTTCCGCCACCGAATGGGTTGAGGGCATATCTCAACGGGTGAGACTCAGGAGCTGGTTGAGGGAACTAGAATGTGTTAGTATCCATATACCTCGATTCCAAATTGAACTTGTCACCTACCCAAACATCACCACCGTATCCTCGGAGATGGCCAGACTTAACAGCCTCAGCAACATCTTCCTTGACAACAATAGCACCACGCGCAGTGTTAACGAGCCACGATCCTGGCTTCATCTTAGAGATCAAGTCCTTGTTAAACAATCCAAAGGTAGACTCGTGTAACGGGCAGCTATAATTATATGTGAGTAATTGTATTTCAAAACTTCCCAATATACGGTCGAGAATATTGAAAACTTACTTGATGGTAACAACATCACACTGAGAAACCATCTCCTCGAGGCTCTCAACACGACGGCAGCCGATCTCGTTTTCGACCTCTGGCCTAAGTGGTTGGTAGTCGAAGTATAGCAATTCCTTGCAGTCGAATGGCTTCAGTCTGCGGAGCACACGCTCTCCGATTCTGCCAACACCGACAGTTCCGACGACCTTGTTCTCAAGATCGTATTCATCCTTAGCAACCGCAGCAACCTCCCAGTCGCCGCGTCTGATTTGCTCGTGAGCTGGGACGAAGTTCCTGACGAGGATCAAGATGGTCATAACAACGTCTGTATGGTGGTTTTATTAGTTCTATATCCACTTAAAATTGTATTTCCAACAAAACTCACGTTCAGCGACGCTGACAACGTTGGATCCAGTAACCTGTTATCAACTCGTGTAAGTAACCGTATCCAATTTAAGGGTATTGGTGTAGAGTGCGACCTACTTCAGCAACAGTGATACCACCGTTTGTCTTATTAGCAGCGTTGAGGTCCACATGGTCGGACCCAATGCCTGCGGTAATGGCAAGCTTCAGATTCTTTGCCTTCGCAAGACGCTCGGCGGTGAGGTAACCTAAAATGAACTCCAGTTAATAGTGTGCTCGACAAATACTTAATTAAGAGCCATAGTCGGCCAATTGAATCTGTATCGTACCGGGATGGAACGGGGTCGTGATAATAACTTCGGCATCTACCAGTTCACGATCGAAGGTGGAATTCTCGCCTTCTTTATCAGAAGTGGTAACTAAAGTATGTCCTTGGTCCTCCAGCTATAATTATATTTCATACAGTCAACTGACAAGTCATTCTCGCTGTAGCTATTACGTAAAGGGAACACTAACCCATTTTCTGATTCCGAGTTCATTCTCAGTGGTTCCGAGCAAAGCTGGAACATCTTTTGCGTGGCTACCACCCTACAATATCCAAAATCGATTAGATACCCATTCCCCCACAACCCCGAACAAAAAACCAACGCCAATTGAGTACTTACATCATACAAAACAGCGAGGACTTTGACCTGAGGTTGGAAAGTTGTTGTTAGTGTTCTGCTTTGAACGTTCAGCAATGGCCGTCGATATGCCGGTGGGGCAACACGGGCGCCCAGTCTGGGGGCTTGGAATGCCGGTCTGGCCAAACAACGCGCAAGTGCAGTGGCTCGGGGTACCATTTTGAAGATTTAGTTACTAAGAGAAGACGAGGAAAGAAGTATCGATCGAAAGGATTCCAAGTCTTGTAGGCCGGTATATATAGGCCTGGTCGGTTGATTGGCTGGCTGAATTGCTCTGCGGCGACTGTTACTAAACCAGGCTGCAAATGGGATGCTCAATCCGGCTGATGTCTACCTGCAGCTTTGAAAGTCCGTAGACGGCACCAGACGGCCGATGGACGATGGAGTCAGCTCATGATCCTAGCTATTTGCAGTCTTGTGAACACATTTGATGTTCCTGGTCATCAAGGGCTCAAATGAAATTCCATCAATCAATTGGCCTCAATCGACCAGTCACAATCGATAACTGAGGCGAGGTATGTACCGCAATAGAAGCTTAAACTCCAATCTCAGATTAGATTCCTTAAGCCCTTGCTGCTCATAGCAGGCTACCGTGGAAGGATCATACAACGTTACATGATATCTTCCGGTGGGAAGCCGCAATGGATCAAGAAGAACGAACTCCCCTCGACTGCACCCTTGCATCGGTGTTCCAGCAGTCGTAAGCGGAGGAATGAATGGTGGTTCGCAGTTGTGCGACACCGCATAGGGCACTAGGCGAAACTTGGCACCAAGCGCAAGCCTTGCATTCTGGGATCCCGTGCATCCGACAGGCTAAGACGTCACGGCAGATGCGAAATGCGGGGTAAATTGAACCAGGGCTTCCCAGAGGGTGCCGGTCGGAGTTGGTTCGGGGTGGGACTTCGGAACGGGATGGGAATTTGTGAATTGCAATTGCGTGGACAACCTCGTGCGAGATAACAAACAACAGGGAAAAACGGAAAACTATCACGAGAGGATAAGGCAATACAATGGGATAGACGCTAGGGCGCCGCGGATGCAACAATTGAATGAAAATTTAATAGGATGTGGAAGTTTTCGGATACACAATTGAGTCGCAATCTGGGTAGTGCGGGATCGAGTTTCTCGATGCCCTAAACCGCAAGGCCGTGTTGTATTTTGCGAAGCTCGAACTTCGACTTGGCCAACTGCGCGATACGCCACTACTGGTTAACGCACCTTTGAGGTCCGATATGGAAGGGATAATTAATATCCAAGATCAAAATGTTGAGTCGTCGGCTTGTTATGGCGAGAGAGGTATATCGAGGCTTTTGGTTATTCTTTCGCGGCGGGGAACGGTCTATCTTATATTGCTCCTCAGCTAGGCTCGAATCGATACAAATCCCACCGTTCCTCGATCCGATCCCGAATCGATACAGTGAAAAATCAGTTGATCTACCCCTATTTCCCTCATTACAGCCCCTCCCGAGCTAGTGACGAATTACTATCGATAATATTTATAATGGAACCTTTCAATCCTAGCACATCTTCGGTAGGTGATGCTGACAGAAAGCTTGTATCCCTGGTACCACTAAATCTTCTTCGATCCGCAATGCCATTAATCCGCTTTAGGGAAATTGTGGTGTCCATTTACATGTCGGTATGCGGCTGGCCGTTTTGATAACCGTTCGTCCGTCTTACCATGATCCAGTTGCCGCCTTTAGCCGCATGCGTATACGATCCTTTCGATGTTGGTGTAAATGCGGGGAACTCTCTGATCTAAGAAGATATTTGATCCTTCCTT
This sequence comes from Arthrobotrys sinensis, assembly GCA_036971225.1. Lineage (NCBI taxonomy): Eukaryota > Fungi > Ascomycota > Orbiliomycetes > Orbiliales > Orbiliaceae > Arthrobotrys > Arthrobotrys sinensis. Next base: position 1,378,923 of record JAJTTV010000002.1, on the reverse strand, counting down.
TGTTGTATATTCTCTATATAGAGAAGTATGCACCAACTGCACGTAGAAGCGATATCGATAGTACCTTAATTATTCGCAGTACACTCAAACATGTTAATAAATATTAGAGAAACGATATATAACTCCAACTATTACTATCTATTTACACTAAAATATAACGCTCAACGGAAACGTTACCAAGAAACATCTATGACCCAAACAACAACCCAGTAACACGATCGTGCAGTCCAATGCTTATCACCAGTCAACAGTGAACGAAAAAGCATGTTACTCCTTCTTCTGGAGAGCCTGATATGCCGCCTTAATGAGTGCATCAGCTTCGAAATCGGCAGCACGAGTCCTGACGATTTTATTACCGCCCTTTAAACTGTGGACGGCAGCGGTCAAGTTTGGTTTCCCAGAAACTTTCTCCTCTGAGTTGCCATGGGACTTCTCATTCGACTTCGCAGGTGCCTTTGTCGGTTTCCCATCCGTCTTCCTATCATCGTTTCCATGTGATTTCTCGTTCGACTTTCCGGGTATTTTTGTCGGCTTCCCATCCGTCTTCCTGTCGTCAACATTTTCGTGTGTCTTTTCGTTCGATTTTCCGGGTACTTTATTATGCGGATTAGGTTTCGGAACCTTCTTTCCATCATGGGCCTTGTCATTCGGCTTTTTGCCATCTGTCTTCCCGTCCGTCTTAGGCTGCTTTGGCGACTTGCTACCATGATCACCCAACGACTTTAACGCTTTCTCTGCCTTGCTAAGAGATGGCTTTGACAAATGATGGAAAGCCTGTCGAGGTGCGTCTTTACCGGTACTGCCGACCTTCCCATGGAACGATGTAGGGCCCCCATGAAGTAACTTTCCAGCCTTCTCGAGCTTCAGTACGAAATCAACCGTACGGCTTATATCCTTAGCGTTTCCATCAGGCTTATCGGTACCAGTAGAACCTGCCGAGGCGTACGGGTTGGCTACAAACAATGTTAGAAGCCGTTATGTCAAATAGAATATACCCATATATAGGTGGAAAGTAAAATATAAAACTTACTGTACCAGGTATACTTATAATCATCAGAACCGTCAAAGTTGTCAATGATTTCCATGGTAGTGACATGCTTCTGGTAGAGACAGTCACTGATATCTTGCCATGGGGCTCCGAGGTCGACAAGTTGCTGGCAGGGGTCGGTAGCTATAATAGCTTGGTCAGTGATGTCCTTCTTTACGGGTATATTTCAAGAGCGTACAGGAACTCCCACTATCTGGGGTACCGCTTCCATCATCTCCAGTGTCGAAACCATCCCCACCGTCCTCACCATCTCCAGAATCAAATCCGTTCCCTCCGCTGCCGCCGTTTCCGTTTTTCCCTCCTTTGGCACTCTGCGCATTTCTCTCTCCACCATTATTGTTGTTATTCTTCGATTTTGAAACCCCAACCGCTACGCCGACAATTATCGCAATAACAACCACTCCAGCGACTACCCCAACTATAATCCAAAAAGTCTTCTTCGAAACCCTTCGTTTAATTAAAGGCAGATAGATCGAGTCCCTATTTGGTGACAGATGATAATTTGGCGATGGATTAAAATCTGCGGGTGCCGCCTTCTCGATGTCGGATTCACTATAATGTGAAAGCCCTGCACTCGCGGCTGGAGGTTGTGGAACCGCCATATAGGATTCGTTCCCTTTGTAGGGAGTTTGTTGGTATGAGTTCTGCATTTCGTTGTACTTTGCTATGGTCCTGAGATTATAGAAAAGAAAAACCAGTTTATCGGATGGCTTTTTAAAATATAGACCTCTCAACATACGGCTTCATGCAAGGTGCCATTGTGCAAAATATATATCCTTCCCATGCATGACCAGACGATACACTCAAGCTCTGTACTGGAACTCCAACTGGTACCCAGGATATACATTCGCACAACATTTCCATGCGCCAAACTGCGCCTTCCCGCCCCCAAAATTAAACATTTCCCACAAAGAGGGTGTCTCTTTTCACCCAGAGCCTCTATTTCCCATACATTTCCCCTCAGCCCTTCCTTGGTATCTCATACCTCCCGCGCACGCCTGCCAACCAACAAGATAAAATATTCCTGTATGCAGTAAAGTGCGTTGTGGATAACTTTACCACATCTGTCCCGCCAAGCAGACCCGGGCAAGGTTTTGGCGCAACCCACACCTAGAAAAACCACACCTTGAGCACTCGACCTCAAACCCTTTTTATTCTTCACAGCCTCAATTGCATTTAACTTGCTACGTATATCCACGTGCGGTGTACAATAAAATACGACTATTAAAGGGGGCAATTGGTACCGGGATCGGAATTCCTCAAGAAGCTTGTTTGAGGGGCTGGTCAAGGGGTACCGTAAAGTATGGCGAATTAAGGAAATCCAGGTCTCGCATGATCTCGTCCCGTACGTGCTTCCATGATTTGTCACCAAAGCAATCTCTTGATCTCTTGCATTATCATCTACCAATTACATTTGATCTTTTAATGTAACGGAATGCTTGTTTGAAAAGTATCAAGTTCATGAATTTAAAAAGTATCTGAATCATAATTAAACCCCAGCCAGGTTACATGATAATGGCGTGCACAATTATGATACGAGGTATCTACGGCGCGAGATTGCCACTGCAGGGCAAGCTTAAGCTATGTGAATACGCACTCGTTCGTTCATTGACCTCCACGGCCCTGCTATGCAAGAACCAAATGCCACCGAGGCCCAAGGTCGATGAAAATGAGATTGAAGAGAAGTTCCTGAAAGGAAGGTATGCATGCGGATGGGAGCCCTTTTTACCAGCAAATAATATCGACTTCTGCTAACGCAATGAATCATTACGGACCACCAGCGGGCCTGGTATGATACTTCCCCACACTGGTTATGGCATTGACAAAGCAATCTGATAGGAATACTTCTGTGATCTATCAGGTGGCCAGAAAAGTATGTCCCCACAGATCCAATCATCCTATTTATGGCTCCCTCTAACACCAAATCAAGTTGTAGGTACACCTGCACTGTACAAAGCAGATAATCTAGACTCTATCATCTCTATGCCACTCTATGAGTAAGGCCCTATAATAAACCCCAACTAACACTTCAAAAAGAACAAAACCTCCTCTGCCGTCCAACTTCGCCATATCCCCACCGGCATAGTGGTAAAATCACAAGAAACCCGCTCTCGTGAACAAAATCGGAAAATAGCACGCCAACTACTCGCCTCAAAGCTCGAGGATATCGAAAAAGGGGAGCAGAGCAGGAATAATGTGATCAATGAAGTCAAGAAAAAGAAGAAGGCTAGTAAGCGGAAGAAGAGCTTGAGGAAGTACGTATTTTCGCCTAGGTAGGAAGGGTGGGCATCTTGGGCTAACTTTTATCCGAATTGGTGTAGGTACCGGAAATTAGATGAAGCAAAGGCTGCAACAGCGGGGGGGATAGCTGCTGGTGATGAGGTTACATCTGCTGTGGCTGGTGAACTCGAAGCAGGTGAGGAGGGCGAGGACGAGGACGAATTCGAAGAAAGTGACAGCGAAGACGAGGAGGATGAGGAGACTAGTGATGACGAAGACGGCGAGAAAGAGTCCTGCAATACCCAAGGCCAAGGCGAGAAGGGCACCTCCGACGAGTCACAGCCAAGATAGCCAACTGTCTATACTACTTTCCTGCTAGTTCGGGAAAACAATTCCCCTATGTGGGTATCTGGTGGTAAAAGTTTCCATTCAGAGTGGCGTGGGAGTTCTTCTGCAAATTTAAATCTTCGGTGACTCAATTCTATCCCAGTGATACGAATGAACCGCCATCACCGTTGTCTTTTCCGTCAGGTCTACCCCTGAAGGAAGATGAGAGGGAAGCTACCAATCCTGCATCAGCAGCGTGATGTAGGGCGTCCTTTGCTTTCTCGTTTTTAGCTCCTTTCTCAGCTTCTTTTTTATTGGCATGGGACTGTACGCTGGTGTAACGGATGAGCGTTACAACCAGGACTGCTATGATTGCAATAGCAATCTTATACGAATTGTTAGATAATCTCCACCACCCATAGACGTACTAATGACACTACTCACCAAACCCCTTCTCGTCGTCGTCCACCTCAAAGCTTCGATCTCGCTTCTCATATCACCGTTAAGCAATATCGTCAACTTGTAGTTTAATTCCTGAATCTTGACCTCCATGGCCCGCTGTTCCTGCCGTGTTACTATCTTTCGGTCGTTAAACAGGCTTGAAACTTCATCTTTCAAGTTCAGTAAGTCTTCATTCAACTTCTGCTCGAGTTGTTCGTAGTCATGCTGTATCTGAGCTCGGCCTACCCTGGTCTTTTCCAACGCCGTACGTCGAGCAAATTCCGTTTCCGTTTTGAGCTCTGAGCAAGCGGCCCGAAAAAGATAATTCTCCTACGATCCCGAGTTTTGTCAGTATTCAGAATAAGTGTAAGGATACTACAGGCAGAATTACATTCTCCGACATCGACTTCGTGACCATCGATTCCTTCGCCTTATCTAAATTCACCGAAAGCAACCCTCTAATGGCTTTCATAGCGACAACTGACTGCCCGTATGTAAGCCCACCAGTCTCCAACTGCTTAACCATGGCATATGTGTCGAAATTATGGTACAATTTCGCCAGAGTTGGACTAATGAGAGGCTCTGCTGGGCCACCAAGCGGAATTACAGCGGGCTGCTTTCCTGGACTGCCCGACGGACCAGTTCCTTGGCCTCCTGTATCTTTCTTCGCCGGCACGGCCTTGCTCTCCGGCTCTTTTACAGCTGTAAGTTCGTCTAATGCCGATGCATCCTTCAAGCTTTCCGGAACGTAGTTTATACCGATATCAGTTTTATCCACTTTTGATTTATCGGACGGAGTCGACCCCTTCTTTGCAGCACTTTTGTCTTTGTCTTCAATCTTTGCTTCTCCCATCGCTGATGCTTTTACAGGCGTCTCGGTCGTTTTTGCAGATGCCTTCTTTACGGGAGGAGCAGGTGGTGGCGGTGGTGGGGCCCCACCAGCAATGACGGCATCATCCCTTCTCAGTGTCGTTGATTCCTGTAATGTCCCCACGCATCGTCTCTGAGCTGTTACCGGCCTAGATATATTGGAAGGCCGTGATATCGAGGTAAACGAGCACCGTTGCGCTCTGCTCGGGTAGGTGCCGACCCTAGTCCGAACTGCATGTTTACAGCACGAAGCCGTCCCGCAGCTCCGCGCTGTCGACAGGAAGCTCGGATAGAGGAATGTAAGGCGGGGTATGGACATCGAGAGCGGGGTTTTGTTATCGGTCCGGATTGTCTGGAAACAGTTCAAAGTAGTGACGGTTTTCGGAAAGTTGGTGGTTCGGGATTGTGTGTAGTGCTAGTTGTTACGGTCTCAGAGCTTAAGTTTGCGACACGGGTGTGTGACATCGTCATAGGGCCGAGGCTCAAGGGAAGCCACGCCAACACATTTTCTTGCAACAGTTCACCTTGCATACAGAAAACTCGAGACTGGGAAGACCGGAACTCCATTCTATGTACAGCGCTAATGTAGATGAGGGGATTATATACAAGAAGATGAAGGTAAGTCTTATCTACCATAGTACTAGGAACAGTGCTTATCGATATTGCTTAAGTAAGTATGTATGTACCCAAGTAGATGGTCTTAAGAGGGGATGACCTCTAGTGCAGTGTTTTCTGTAGACGGTATCGGTGTTGGAGCCTCAGCTGCTATCTTGGGGGGGTGAGGCCGGCGCGAAGCATAACTGAGTGCTCGTAGCCGTCGATTTGCATATCTGAGCAGAACTAAACATCCCGAAGGTGTCATCCCTTCAATTCTTCTAGCCTGTCCAATTGATTCCGGCCTGGTCGCCGTAAGGAGTGCTCTCTCCTCAGCAGACAGCATACCTATTCTACGGAAACCAACGTTAGCATGTACTATACCAAGGTATTAGAGAACTATGAAACTTACTCGTTATAGTCTATATCAGGCGGTAATACTAAATTCTCGTCTCTCTCAAACTGTCGAATATCCTCCATCTGCTGTTTGATGTATACATCATATGCTCCTTCGATATTAATACGCTCCCTAATCCTCTTCGGATACTTGCTAAGTTCTGGGAAAACTCCCAAGAACGAATCAACCGTTAAGTGATTCTTCCTCAGCAAATCGAAAGCGCTATATTTAAAGGCGTCCGTCGAAACTTCAATGCCCCTTTCAACCCACTTTGGAGCGCCAAGCACCAAACTCTCCATCGTCGACCTGACCGCATGCATCATTTCGAATTCATTTTGGTAATGATCCCATCTCTTCCCACCTACGACGCCGAACTGTCTTCCCTTCTCCGTCAGCCTTAAATCGGCGTTGTCTGCTCTAGCAGACATTCGGAACTCCGATCGAGCAGTGAACATTCTATAAGGCTCAGAAATGCCCTTTGTGATTAGGTCGTCAATCATGATCCCTATGTATCCATCAGAGCGAAGAAGTGTCATTTGAGGTTTATTTTGTGAAGATAATCCGGCGTTTATTCCGGCTATTATGCCCTGCGATGCTGCTTCTTCGTATCCCGTTGTACCATTGATTTGTCCGGCCAAGAATAGCCCTTTGATGGCTTTGGTCTCAAGTGTAGCTCGAAGGCTTCGAGGGTCGACATAATCGTACTCAACACCATATCCAGCCTGCGTCATGGTTGCATTCTCCAATCCTGGAATGGTCTTTAGAATCGCTTCCTGGACGTCCGCGGGAACTGTCATGCTGATTCCATTAGGATAGACAATGTTGTCGTCGTAGCCTTCCGGCTCAAGCCATATTATGTGTTTCTCCTTCTCGGGGAATCTCATAATCTTCGACTCCAGAGAAGGGCAATATCGTGGTCCCTTGACTGTTTCACGTATATGTATTGACTTATCCAGATTCGCCCGGATGATCTCATGGCTTTCGGCAGTTGTTGAGGTTTGATGACAAGTTAGTTGTGTCTGTATATCCGAATTAGCCAATTGTTTTAAGATAGCCTGTTCTAGAATATATCCTTACCTCCTGTCCAACTTTTTCATTCATGTAACTGAACGGGACGGGTGGATCGTCGGCATATTGAATCTCAAGGCGGCTATAATCAATGGTATTCCCATCGATCCTCGGAGGTGTGCCCGTCTTTAGTCGTCCCAATTGGAAGCCCGCTTCCCGTAACGAGCCACTGATCCCATATGATGCGGCTTCTCCCATCCGCCCAGACGGAAAAACATCCAACCCTAGCTTAAATTAGAACAGTGGTACCCATAGATAGAGCCGGTGTTTAATACCAATATGGATCTCTCCGCTTAAAAACGTCCCAGTCGTTATCACTATATGCCTGGTAAATATTACCTCTCCGGATTCAAGTTGAACACCAGTAACTTGGCCATAATGCCCGTCACTATCCTGAGCAAAGCTCTCGTTTTTATCAATCACGATATCAGCTACAGAGCCCTCCTTCACCGTCAAGTTCGGGTAGTTAGAGAGCTCTGCTTGCATGTGCTTCTTGTAGAGCTTCCGATCGATTAAAGCCCTTGGACCCTGTGAATTTCGGAAACAGCTTAGCACTCTTGCCATATGGAGTTTAGCTGGATCTGCTACTGACCCAAACTGCGGGGCCCTTCTTTCGATTCAAGACCCTAAACTGGCTACCCGCTTTATCTGTTTGTCACGCATAATCAGCCACCAGAGCTCGATGGATATCAGTGGACGAATATCGCACCAACTATCCGGCCACACAAGCCGTCCAGCGCATCGATCTCTCTAATCATAGTCCCCTTTCCAATGCCGCCGAAACTTGGATTACACGAGCAAACTCCAATGCTTGACAACTTCTGTGTTACAAGAGCAGTTTTCGCACCCGCTGTCGTAAGAAGGCTAGGTCAGCATTGTGAAACGGTGTCTTAGATCTGAAGAAGGGACGGACATCTTGCAGCAGCGGCAGAGGCTTCACAGCCAGCGTGCCCACCACCGACAACCACAACATCATAAAACACCCCCGTAGTACTAAATTACTAATTAGCGGAAAGTTCGCTTATTGCTGAAAACTAAAAAAATAAAAAATATGCATCAAAAAAAAGCAGCTGAAGGGAACTCACCTGTTCTCGGACGCACTGGTGGCAAGATGTCGACGTGTTAGGGGGATGCAGTGGGGAACGGGCGTTCCCCATCTGCAGGTTCGAGCAGCGGCTCTAGATAAGCGTGAAGCCAGCATCATTAGAGAAGGCCGTGCTAGAACTAGCTGCAGAACTTGGTGTAATTAGAAAGCATAATTTGTGGTCATGAGACTGTGAAAAATGTCGTGACAGTCGGCTTTGAATTAGTCTCCTTGGCGGGATTAGATTTTTTTTTTTTTTAGTCGTATTTAAAATGTAAAATTTTTTTCCCTTCACCCAAAAACCGCCTATCGACTTTTTTTTAGCTGGCAAAGGATAGAAAGTAAACGNAAAAAAAAAAAAAAAAAAAAAAAAAAAAAAAAAAAAAAAAAAAAAAAAAAAAAAAAAAAAACAATGCTGGGAGAGCAGCCGGGAGGTTATAAGGCGTTCGGTCACCGCAAAATTGTTGAGCGGCGGGCAGTTTTGGCAGGCACAGTACAACCTCAGAATGTGTCGACGACGATGAAGCGTCCGAGCGAGAGAAAATTTAAAGACAAGTCAAGCTTACAAGATAGTCAGCCCGATAGTGGCAGCTAACTAACTAAGTCACAAGCATTAGGATTAGGATTCAGTTAGTGGTTAGTGATTCTGATAAGGCTGGCACTGGCGGAGGAATAACAAATCTTCTAACGAAAACTCTAAATTTAAGGTTTTGAGATCCGAACAACGTTGTCGAACCTTATTCCCACAGCCTGCGTCCATTCCGCCGGCCTGGCTCAAGCCATTGTGATGTCGCCACTCCAGCTCGAGACGAGCCTGCGCTGCTCATGGTCCTAAAGTAGAGCCATCAGAACTGTGTCCTGGGGATTCTGAGCGCCTGTCGAAGCGTCTACGGTGTGTATTCAGATCAGATACCAATTAATTACTATTGATTCAAGTTGTGCGAGAGTTCTGTGATTTGGGAAAACAATTCATTGGCAAATCAAAGGTCTGGAAAACTATTCCGGAAAACTATTTTGATTACACCGTTTGGGCCCATTCATAGTGGAAATATCCAAAGTCCCTTTCAACCTCCATCCAGGATCTCTGACTGACAGTGTCGGCCACTAAGTGTCCGTGGCCTGGCTCCGTCGCTGCCCGGCCCCTTCTTCTTCTTCTCAGCTGCCCACCGAGAACCCAACCATTGGCCCTCGGGTATCGGCAATTTTGCATGAGCTGCCCCCCAAATCCCTGCTTCGCCCACCATGACCCCAATCTAGGCAGGATTTCTCTCACCATATGGCCATCTTTTTGAAACTCCTGATGTCAGGTGGCTGAAATATGCAATTATCTGGCATAGTGTGGTTGAGTGAAATAGTATTCGAGACGAGGATGAGAAACTCGACCCACATTCCACTATTGACCTCATTCTGGGCCCACGAGTACCCCAAGTACTACACGGAATTGTTTCGTTTTGCATGGGGAACTTTTTGGTCCAAGGCCCTTCTAGAAGCGGCTTCTCTCCACGTGAAGATCCAGCGAACAGCGGACATTCTTTTTTTAAAATGTCAACCGGACGGAAATCCAATTTGACACTTCCCACCCGTCTACCGGTTTTTAATTTTGTTTTCGAGATCATGCAGCTTACGTTCCTTTTTTCCGTTCCGTTCCTTTTCTTCTTCGCTCGCAGCTTGAGCTCCCATTTCCCTCACGTTTGCTCGCCATATCCGGATATTTATATGCATATCCCGCCAATTATACCCAAGGTCAGCCATATCAGCATGGTCGCATATGTGATAAGTCCCGTGCTGCCGCCTACCCCAAACGAGAGCCAGGCTTGAATGTTCGATTTTATGCATGTTCATGCACCCAGTCTTGGGAGATACCACCACAATACGTACAAGGCGAAATCCCAAAGTCACTGACCAGACGAGTCGAAGCGAAACGAGCCCCAAATCACAAGGCCAAAACGCTCATGCAAGGCGGTTACTAGTCGAGTCAGTGATTCTTCAACCGACCAACTTCACGAATGTTCTTCTCGAGCTCTTTTCCTCGGTTCGCGGCATCATCCGAAAGGGTTCAAGTAGACAGTTGTTAACATCCACCAACGCCATGTCTTAAAGCCTCGAACCAAATGTCTCACCAGCTCAAGTATCACAACTCTTTTAACAAAACCTCGTCCCTGGTGAAGAACTACCAGACCACCCTGGCGATATTTTTGGAGCGACCGATTTATCGCAGTTACCTATACCAGACGCTCAACAAAACGTTGTGTAACATTTATCAAAAAAAATAAAAAGCAGAAAAAATTAAAAGAAAAAAACCCGAAAACGCAGAGCGAAGAGGCGGCAAACTGGGAAAAGTAGCAGCGGCCCCTTAAGCTACCAGGCGAGGGGGAACAGACGGAAAATCCCACCGGCAAGTATTGCACTTGGGAGGACATCAGCTACAAGGTTTTTTTTTTCTTGTTTGCAAATTGTACATTTTGTATTCCCGCCAACAGTACACTGGATTTACCGTTGTACAGAACCCCGAATGCGCAGGAAAAACCCACACTCCACAACCCAGCGTTCGATGGTATGGGTCCAATTGGGGCGTCCACACCTCGACTGTATTCCGGGATTCTGAATCCCGTTCGTCTGATATGCCCTTGCAAATTTGCTTTGTGAACTAACGTTTGGGAATTCCGATATACCTAACCCTTACATTATTTTTACCAATTCTTTTTTTATTTTATATTTTCTTCTCTAGGGTCCTATGCTCTACAACCACTAAGGAGACGACTTAGTCGAGCTTTAGCGGCGCACAGCTGCAGAGAGAGAGAGGGAGGGAAATTTATGATTCTACCGGGTCTAGAGGCTTATAATGCCCTTTAGTCAAGAGGGTTTTTTTTTTTTTGCCTGACCTTAGGTTACGGTCGATAAGACGTTTTGGGCATAACAACAGATTTTCCCTAGAAAGTCTGGGTATATTGGTCTACCCAATTCTCTCACTCAAACGTAGGATTTTTTGTCGTCCAGATTAAACGGCATGTAGATACGATAGCAGCTTCGTCATGCAGGTAAGTGGGTTATGTTTCGCGTCATCCTACCCACATTTATATACCGTCTGTGCTTCTCTAAATTCTGGGTCGTGACTTCGTATTTCGACATGTGAGCTTGTCGAAACCTTGAGGACAGTTAAGGCAGTAAACCGAAGAAAAAAACAGAGAGCTCTGCCCGGTGTGTGTTTATTCGCTACCGCAGAGGGTCCCTATACTCCCAGAAAATGGCACACCACAGGCACGCAACCAAGGCACCAACCCGGTGTGTCCAGCGGTGATTATTTGGCCATGTATGGATCACAGGTTGAGCCGCCCCGTTTCCCTTCGCCAAACACTGGCAAGGGAGCAAGGACCTTGTTTAGTCATCTTCAGGTGCGTATTCTTTGATATATTTTGACTAACTCTTGTACTTTTTGTCAGTGGGGGAAGGGATTCTCCGCAATTATCATTTCTACAGGCATTATTTCAAAATAGGCCTGAATCAACACTGTCGACACCAACTCTCCTCGACATGGACCTTGGATTCTAGATCCCAGATATCAACTCCACCTTCTTTTTATTGTTATCCATACACCATTGCACTCTCTTTAGGACTTTACTGCTAGTCTTTCCTTCTTCGTCAAAAAAATATCCACGTTTGGGCGCTCCTACACAAGCTTAGCCTGGAATCCAACGCGACTTCGCCTTATGGAAATCCTCAATCCGGCCTTTTCCTCCTTACATCAGTTGAACGCATTTTATTCCGATTCGCGGGAGTGCTATAATTAAGCGCCTTGTAAGCCGGCGTAGTTATTATCATATGATCCCGCAATACTTTCCTCTTTACTTAAGTTGACCGAATCAACCTAACCTGAATGGATCCCGGGATTCCTTCCTGTTTCAACGTCATCGACATTTCTACCCCCTTATGGGAGCGATAACATCTTGGAGAATGTATCGACATAGCCGTCTCCAGGTTGCCGGACTGTCTACGCCCTCCCGGAGTTTCCCAGATAACAATTACAGAGTTGCGGTAGCTATGTACCGATGGGGTTCCCTGTCGTAACGGACTTGACTTCCATATACGGCCACAAACTGTTGGTATTTGGCCAGGTTCCTTGAAGTTTTCAAGGGAAGAGAGGGAAACGGACGCTCGGTTTATCTATCCCGTTCACAAAGATTGTAAGTTTAATGTAATATTTTCTTTGAAGTGGTAAAAAATAGATAAGCGATGGATGGTTCTTTCATCATCACCAACATTTTTTCGTTTCGAGAGGAAGTTTTTGGGGAAATAAGAATAAGAAGCTTCTATGTCCATTACGATTCCGGTAAGAGGTAAGAAGATATAAACAGAGACGCTAACATTACATCAAAGTCGTTCAGACCGTTTCTTCCCACGAAACCCTCTTTACAAGTAAATTTTATCTTTTGGAAAACCCAAGCAAGCGCCACCACCTGAATGCTGAGGAAACGGAAATGGGAGAAAGGGACAAGGGAAAAAAAAAGAAAGAAAAAAGAGCATCGATCATGGACAAAACAGCCTATCCGTGTCCAGTTTCATACCCGGAGCCGTCGTTTACTGGCCGGTCCACTGTGGAGGATGATAGTGATGGAGGACGTCTTCGTCATTCACCGCGCCTGTCCTTTGCCCTGGCGCCGACTGGGGGGAGGATGTCCAGCCAACGAAATTCTCCTGAGGGAACCGACTTCGATCTTGCATTTGCTGCGGCCCTGGCTGAGGGCTGTGGGTGCCGTATATTGGTTGCGTCCAGGCGGTCGAAGAAGCTGAGCTATAGTTTGAGGCGGCCGGACTTGGAACCATTGGACGGTCGTAATGGGCAGCTCCAACGGTTGAATAAGTAGATCGGTACGGTGCACTCCCGGACAATGCACTCGTATTGAGAGGAGATTGTTGAAAACCAGAGTAGGGACTCCCGGACCAACTCTGTGACGTGATGGTTTCGGTTTGAGCGGGAAGTGAGAGTGGTGCGCTGACAGGGGCGCTGCTTAAGCTTGTTGTGTAAGGTTGGTATGGTGGGTGATATCTGGGGTTGTGGCTGCCATGACCGATGTCATAGTCTTCCACCTTCATCGGATCAGCTTGGTGACCCAGCTCCCCCGCATATCCGTGAGGACTGCCTGTTGGAGGGAAATAGTTGACTGGAGACTGCATATAGTTGTAGTCCGATGGGCCACCTGGAAAGCTACTAGGAAGGAAGGCGTGTGGATGGTGTGGGTCATGTCGACCATATGATCCAATTTTCGAAGGGGAAGAGTCATCATCTTCATCTGTTTGCGCCTCGAACATGGCATCAGGACCTCCGTCATCGATAAATGAAGGTCGTCTCGACACATCCGACGTCGGTTGTCTCAGGGAGGAGGAGATGAATAGGGTACCACGTGGTCGAATGTGGCCATAGCTCGAAATTTCAGTTGGTCTGGTGAGTCGGTTATCAAGCACATCCTGGGGAATATAGTAGGAGATAAGGTGGAATTGTCGGTTGTTCTCGTCCTGTATACTGATGGTTTTCTTGACCAGGCCATTCGTCTTGAAGTCGTACGAATCGATCAAAGAGCCAACCAGTGAGCGATCAGAGTCACCTGGAGGACCCGCCCTTGCTGGATCTATTCCCATTGGATGGAACTGCTGATGAGGATCATCCAGATGCTCGGAGTTTGGAGGCCTCCTAGCCTTCGTGGTGTTCTTCCTCTGAGCTCTCTTCTTCTGTCCTGGAGGGAATGGTCGCGATAGCTCTCTGTACAGCAGGAAGTTCCCCAGTATTCTGCTCGGACTCCAATGCACCCCGTCGGTCCATCGCTTTATGCCAGTGTCGGTGTGTTCGAAGACAAAGACGTTTCCCGATTGGACAGCAGAAGCTCTCTCCCTATCTTGTGCTCGCCTCTGCACGGTAAAGAGCTGTCTCTGCAAAATCAGCTCCACGATCATCAAAGCATCTTCATTCGTTTGGCAGAAGACATTGGATATGGTTGGTTGGATCAGAGATCCGGTCGAAGACATGGTGGGTAGTTGACGGCGATTGCACGCCCGTTGGAGAGGTTGGTTGATGGGAAGATGAATGGTTGCGATGCTGTGGAGCGTCGAATTTATAGAGGAGGTTGTTACGGACTAATAGGAAAGGCCCGGCGGGGAAGATGTCAGTAAAAAGCCGGCCGACCTGGTCAACGCCACGCTCCACCACTCGAGCACTCACTCACTCACGTTTACACCGACAGCCTATTGGACTCGGGCACGCACAAGCACTAGCACTAGCACAAGCACTGAATTCTCGACCAAGTGTAGACGGCATCTATCGTCCCTCAGGATTAGGATCTCGATGACTTTATCAGCTGGTCAAGCTATCCCTCCTTTCTGTCTTTCTCGCCACAAGGCAAAATTGCTTTTAGCAGTACGATATATCCAAATCAACGTGGCAACCGAAAGTCCCGATGCAAGGAAGCTCGTGGAAAACACGCACCCAGATGCCTATGCGTGCGTCTGCGGCCCTTGAGCAGATAAGAGTTAGAATCGAATTCGGTGGCCACGCTGCTCACGGCCTTGCAATGCGATGAATATATCGCACACGAGCGTGTTCTTGCCGGTTTCTAGAAATCTCGAAATGGAATCCTATAGCTGTTATCCCTGGGTAGGCCGTTGTGGTTTGAATCTCCTCCTTGATGATACTTTCTGTTTGATCCTTTTGCTGACTCTTTCTCCTGGTGATAGACTCGAAGTTATAGTTTCTCCTTCGGCAGGCCTACCAAGCGAAAGACAAGTATTGCCCTCTAGGGAAAGNAAAAAAAAAAAAAAAAACTATGATCGGATGCCCACTCCGGCCTAGATAAGCTTCCGAAGTCGACACTATGAGGTACTTCCGCAGAAACGCCTAAAACTCTTTCCGCGTTCGTCTCTTTCAACAGCTTTCAGCTATCTCGATGTCCTCCGACTGTTCACGACCTTATTGAAAGAAGCCGAGGAACAGGTTCCGAATAGGAAGAAAAACCTGATCTCCAAATATGAATCAGATCTAAGACCCTGTGCAGCCTGATATCCTCCGAAGGCCGCGTGGGGATCGAAAGGAAGAGGAACGTGGGGATAAATTAAGTTCCTACTTCGTTGGAAAAGGAAATTGATAGGTCCAGTTATATAACTAAGGGTGGCTAGCAGCGGAGTCAGCTATCTTCCACTATAGGGAACTTGGATAAAGGTGGGCCCAGTGGCATGCTGGGTCCCGCAGCTGCTTCTGCATTACGGGTATTGACGAAAATACAGAATTGGCAATTGACTGGAAAAATCGGCGTCTGTGGTAGCACAGCTTGCATGTGTTCATGTTGCGTGTGGTTGGGGGAAGATACGCACATGTGCAAGAAGAAGGACGTGAAATGAGCGTGGGAGTGTATGACAGACCTCTCTTATGGGAATATCAAACAGAGATGGAGGAGCTTCCTCAACTTCCTTATCCTCTCGAGTCAAAGACACAGGCGCGTGGCTACACAAGCTAGGAGCGAGGTCCACGCTCGAGTGGTTACAAGAGGAGATTGGTGAACTCAAAGGCAGGAGCACCACGCATATAAGCGACTGGGAGCTTGATAAAAGCCACCACGATGCGATGCCGACCTCAACCCATAAACGCTCTCCGCCCCACGTCCAAACAAGGCCTCGACGGAAGCTACAAGGGAAATAAAGAAGCGCACATGGACAGGTGTGAAGTGCTCGGAAGGTGGGAATTCGGCGGAAGCCGTGGTATGATGAACCAGGAGATGTGGTTCTGGAAGAACGGTATATGCAAGGCTAATTTTGGTGATACTCGAGTGGACTTACATGAAATCGCTACGGTAATTATTTTTTTTCTTTTTGTTTTGTTCCTCGGTTTTATATTCTACTCGAAATCCTTTTTAGGTCCCTTTGAAAGAGAGCTTCGACAACAGTGCAGTAGTGCAACTATACGACAGCTCTGGTGGCCCGGGCCAGGAATCAATCTGGGTAATTAGACCGTCGTCACAGAAGCTGATTTGCCGACGCAGGTGCAGCTGCAGTCTCGTGCTGCAGCTGGGGTTGGAGATCGAAAAAAGAAAGTGCTGTATAAAATGAGGATGTTGAAGCTATCGCATAGCGACAGCTAATATCCGCTCAGATTTTGATGTTCGGGGTCGCCAACCACAAACCGACTTTTCAATGTGTGTTTTATCAGTCGACGGAGTCGGATTTATTTAATGCGCTAGGTAGAAAAAAACACGCGACTAAACTTCGTTTGAGCGGTCAAGGGAGAAGGGAAGAGCCGATTGATTGGAGGTCGAAGCCAGTCCCGCCTGATGGTAAGTAAATGCAAATCCGGGCGTCCATTCGCAGCACCCGTACATATGGGAAACTTTTGTCTTGGTGTCTCCTTCTAGCTTTGACTGGCTGAGTGAGAAGTATCGATGGACATCCTCTTACTCAACTAAGTACTGTTGGAGCACCGGGGCATTAGTACGATTCGAGAAACAAAATAAGAAATGGAAACGGCAATGCAATGAAGAGGGAAAAAAAATAAAATAAAGTGATGACCGCCGTTGCCTATATGATACAGTACTTCCTTGATCCTGAACCCGCCGCCATTGCCCTTGAAGAACGTAATGAGAAGCGATCCCGCCTAATAATTCTTCTTTATACGTCTGTCTGTACCGCTAACATTTCTAACATGTATGTAGCTAGCTCGCCAGCACCGGACTGCTAGTAAAGCACCATCAAAACCGTCCCCTTTTCGTTTCTTTTTCCCCCAATATTCTTTGAAATTGCCTGGGTCTAGCTACCTATTTTCTACCGCCGACTGCTGCCTCTCTCCCTGTGCAATCTTTCTCCCTCCGGCGAGCCTGCTTGTCTGCTCGCCCATAACCCTGGGACAGCACCTGCACTGCAGTGCTCTCGATCAGTCAATCAACCACCACAGCTCCACTCTCAGCCTAACATTGCATTGTTCCAAAACACCCTTTCCCTTCCTTTCCTTTCCCTCTCTTTGTTCGTCCTTTGTCCCGCTGCTAGTACTTTACAGACATACATTACACACTTACGACGCCCACGCCCAGCAGGCCGACACTTTAACTCTTTCTTGACTTTAATGCATATTTGCTTTTTACCCTGAAACCGTTCTCGGGACCTGGATCGGCCATTTAACACGGAGACGTTCGAGACGGGCGATATGGGTTGCCACATGCTCTTCATGCCTGGTTCTTGATAGGGCGCATTGACAACCTCCTACAGCTAGGTATCTCTAATCAAGCAAGCTTAGGCAGCACGATACGGCGGGTGACGGAGGGACTCGAGCAACAGCAATCCATCCCAACATCCGCGCCCGCATCCATCTGCTTCTCGTTCAACACAATGGAGAAGATGCTGAAGCCCGCATCACGGCTTTCAACCCAATGAAACAGCCTTCCCGCGGAGTCGAAGGGAATGGCGGTGCATGGACTCTCTTTCTTTGTGCCAAGGCGTTCCCTGTTTTTTTGCCCCGAGCCTCGGATGGGTTTGGTTGGAAAAACACCTGCCGGAGAGAAACCTCAAAATGATGCGCATTGTTCGTTCCAGCCGCCAGTTCCCTTTCGAGACAGCAGCCATCAATTTAACAGCTTGCTTGTA
The DNA here is from genome assembly GCA_036971225.1 of Arthrobotrys sinensis. NCBI lineage: Eukaryota > Fungi > Ascomycota > Orbiliomycetes > Orbiliales > Orbiliaceae > Arthrobotrys > Arthrobotrys sinensis. The sequence continues at coordinate 1,361,262 of JAJTTV010000002.1, read as the reverse complement.
TCACTGTCTGAAAAGAAAAAAATTCGAAAACTCTTGACATATGTTTTAGGCTCGGACTCTACAACTTGTCGGAAAACATGCACGGGCAAGACAGACAGATGCTGAAATGCAACTTTTGGCATTCCTTCCTACCGGACCAGGATTTAAATTGACGAATCATGCAAACTGTAACCCAACCGGCCTGAACTGAGCGGGGTCTTGGGAAGAAAGAGAAAATATTCCGATGCAATCAAGCAATCCTTTCAGCAATTATGTCGGTTAATTCCGCAACGAAAATTTTCTGCAGCAATTCGAATCCCAGGCCAGGCTAGAACGACATCCTCACAGTTTCCTGGGTCAAAACAGGGAATACCGGTGTCTCATCTTTCGCGTTCTCCACCACCACAGTGCTTTAATAAGTGGCGCTCTCGCACCACGACGCCTCCATCCCAGTGGCACCGACAGAGGGATAATTCGACCTCTGATTTGGGCCTTGATTTGATCCCCAAGGATTGGTACCGTTATCGCTTATTCGCCGACTTTTGTAAGTTCCCACGGGCTGGATTGCCATGTGGTAATAACAGCGGAATCTATGCCTTCGATCGAGCTTCCGAACCGCTAAATGTCTCGGAGATGAAGGAAAACCTGCCCAGATATGGTTTGATATGGATGCCATCATTTCCGACACGGCCAATCTCGAGCTCTGCCGACAGCTCAACCGAACTCCACATCGCTCAGGGGCTATTTGCTTTGACTTCATGTCTATTTGCATCTTCAGACAAAACGCTTAGCTGCTTGAAATTGAACCGTGGGATGATACTTCATAGAATTGAATTGACCTCATGATATTAATCTGCTATGGACCCAGCGAAGCGGCCTGGGCTAGCGTGGCAACTGGAGCGAGCGGCTCGCTAATCACAATTTTATTTCGGTAGACTTCCCTTGACCTTCTTTCTCGTCTTATGCACCCTTAAACCAGCGGACAGTTAACTAGTTCGATAGTTCTGGCCTTTAAGCAATGCTCCTTCCGCTTGAGACTCTGAAATCTACACAGCCATTGGCCTTAGCAACACCATAGAGAGAAGGACACAATCAAAGCTGCAGAAGGATGTCGCAATCATTGACATCAAATCACCTCGGTACCTCAAAAATCCTGTATTCTAACCGCAGGAGGACGGAACCTCGGCCTCCGCCGGTCTAATATCCCCATGACTCGTGGGAGCGATTATCTCGAGTCAGCGGAGCCTGCCGTTTCTTTTTCGTCTTGATTGCTGTGGAGGTATTTGAGATTTGTCCCAGAACAGCTAGTGCCCAGATCGATTGAACCAAGAATCGAAAGAGTAAAATTCTGGAAAATTGGAGAGCCGTGGTACCGATGCACTTTCCCATGCCGCAGTTAAAGGATTTCCCATCTATTATCAGTTCATTTTTCTTATTCTTGCCATGTGTGCGGAAAATTTGGAAGTCTTCCGTGCATGCATATACACCGACAGGTTCACATTTGCGAAAAATAAAAATATGCAATCCGACCGCGACCTTCTAATATTGATGAAATGGAGTGTAACGACATCTGATCCATGGCACTATCCCTAAACGCTGTCTTTTCTGCCGATACGGGCTCCACTATGGGGCCCGGCTCGACTGCTCTCCTGCGGCTCGAATCGTGGCCATCCAGGGTAAAGTCCGCCTGGTTCCAAGGTCATGTATGAGACAACTACCATATCCTGTGAGGCTACGTTGTATGTATGGATGTGTGCACACTATCCCAAGCCGATAATTGAGGTTTCTGATACCTGTCCCCACATGTCAGGCAAGCTCTTTACTTTGGCTGATTTCGTATTCCAAAGCAATAGCGCTATATCATGCATCACCTATTGTATCAGGTGGATGATCAGAATATTGGTAATCTCTGACAGCGATATTTGCCAATATTGCTACCTAGTCATACGACGTTCCAAACCCCTCGAGGTCATGCCATGAATCTGCGATTTTGAACCGCGAGATCCTAGTGCTTGTAGGTCCAGCACTGACCAAACGGAAGATTCCACTCCATGTCGTTCGAACCCCAGTCAACTAAAAACAGTAATGTCAAAACTCCCTGGTTAGCTCGATCCCTAATTTTTCCTGAGGGTGTATAGCAGGGCCTACCCGTTACATGTTAACTTATTTTTCGGATCCCGAAAACTTGGTTCAGCAGCCAACAGTCGAGCAATTTCCACTTCCACCGCGATCAATCGGCTCAGCTTGCACTTTGCATGGAACTATTACCCAAGCGAATCCTCGACTGCCCTAGTCTTGGCTATGACCGTGACCATGAACCTCGACTGCAGCTGCCCCAAACCAACCAGATACAGATTGAAGTCACCAGACTCCGGCCCTCCGTAGACCGGTACACTTGTATACTCGGTACAGATGTTATATGCAACATGGGGCACAGCCTCAGCTCAGGCTGATCTGGAAGCTATTCCTCGTTGGAAACATGTTAACAGCGGCTAGCTCTGTAGTTCAGTTATGCTGGGAGTAGGTCATTCTCCCATTTTGATTTGCTTACATCTTTTCTTACCGGAGTATTCGCACATGTCGGCATAGTACATACGGACTAACGTTAACTCGACTGCCTTTAGGTCAGTGCGATTCGGCCCAGCCCTAAAGAACGGGGAGCCCATTTTGATAGGTGGACTTGCACTCCACAAGAACTATGTAAGTATGTCTAAGCAGCCATGGCGCATTTAGGCCGCGACTGGAAACTCCAATCGCAATTTTTCGCGAAGGAAACATGTCCCAAACTTCGAAACTAATGCTTCTGCAAGCCTCAAACATATGCGGAAGCCTTGATTGGCTACGCCCAGCGGCCTGTGGTCTGTGAGGCCGAGCTGCAGCTTCTTTCTTCTCCAGCTTTTTTTTTTTTCTTTCTCGTCGCCTTTCGGCCTTCAAGAAAGCCACAGACCCTCTTTAAGAAGCCAAGTTGGGTGGGGAAGACGCTCTAGAAGCTCACATGTACTGCCGGTGTGTCCGAATACTAACCGTGAGCGTCAGTGAGCACCCTCCAAACCGATTAGGCATAAGCTATGATGGTGAAGCTCAGCAGTGGGCTATCTTAGTTTCGACGCTAAGATGCCTCGGTACTAGGCCGGAGTGACTAAAACATTGGCGGTTAACAGCCCATGGCCCAAATCTTCAACAGTCAACGCACATACATCCACATCTCTCATCCCACCTAACAATCTGATCGAGAAGAGACAAACAATAACGGAGCCCAACATGATGACTTCTGACTTTTGCATTATACTAACTTGGCAGCAGGAGCTGAACGAGCAGATCCAACATAAAACGTGGGAAAGAACATTCTACGTTACCTCGGCATTGCATTGTCGCAATCTGTTAAATTTAAATCCCCCAAATCGGGCACATTCCAAAGCTCAAGAATCGATCGAGCTCAACTATATTCTATCACCAACTACAACTGACTCTTTTTTCCACCCGAATATCTCCATCTGGTATCGATTGCTCCCTAGCTCTATCTCAAACGACAACAGTATCAACGACATCTGGTTCATCAGGACTTCTCTAACAGGCATGAACTTAGCGCCGGCCGAGGTTCCCCTTCGAACTTGCTCGATCATCTCTGAACAATGAGAAAAGAACTTGCTATGCCGAAGCATTCGGAGCACTAGCTTCTTCATCGAAACGACGGGGATATGATTCAAACAAGCCTAGGCCGTTGAGCAAATTTAACGTCGTCCACGGGAGGGGCTGGGACCTTTCGCCTACCTCCGTGATCAGACTAACTAGAGTAACGGCGACCCGGGGCAAAGAGCTAAAAAGCGATGACGAAGCCAAATTGTCCCCGAGAATACATCTGTCTCTACGCACACTTTTCGTTTGGGGCTGTTCAGCCCAATATCCAATGCAAGTGGGGGGGAGGCGAAAATATCCCTTGCATTGTATACACCTGCAGGAGCGGCATCTTCGCTATGAGTTCCTCTTTCTGTTGAAAATTTCCCAGCATACTATGGTGATCACATCTAGATTCCTCTGGATTACGCCTTTGCAGCGCCGACACCACCTTCTAAAATACAATTCGTCCGCAAATGCCACCCGGGCCTATATGCACCTATTTCCTCAAAGGAGGGGCACAGTAACGATGCAATGGACGAAAAAGGGAAAACTGCCAATATATGGATTTTCTCCCCGCACGCATCTCAACGGGGAAAAAAATCGGAGCAACCACTCAGACTTCCTCGTTCCCGTTTTTTGCCTGCTGCCCATAACAACCGTTTTGTTTGGCTGCATAATCTAGGTGACCGTGGACCAGGTTTGTGCATGAAAAGGTAAGGACAACTCACTGAACTTTAAATTTATTCAGGTTAGACCGCGCTCTCCACCCCAGCTTCTTATCACGAGAATGGAGGATAAACGGTCGTAATCACTACTACTCACGGATCCCCGCGCAACTCGCCGAAATACCATGGTGGATTGTCCGCTGTCGAGAGAACCGCAGACGGAACCGACATGGGCACTGGAACGACGTCAGCGAAAATGCCCATATCCGGTGTCGATGCCTCAGCTCTCGATCCCGGATTGTGCTCCTGTCCATCGGGCAGAGCCACAGGCACGATAACACCGCATTCCCAATTACGATTGGACATCTTGAAAGATTTCAGTGATCTATCCCACACTAATTTACCCCATGCGCTTTCGCTAAGATTGTGTGAACCTGCAATGTGTTCATCAATGCCCATATCAGTTATGTACCTCGTGGTATGCAATCAGGGAGTGTAAGAGACAGATTGACCTTACCAACATACGCCCAGCCAATATTGTTTTTGCGAGGCCGTGAAAAACGGACAAAAATGATCTAGAATCCTAAGTCAAAACGGCCAATTTACGTGATAACACATACATTAGTACGAAAAAAACCCCTACCTTGTTATGCATGAGCATCCCCCGACGAACACTCTGGCAATCATGCAACAGCGATGCTGGGAATTTAGAGCTATTAAACCACTGGATGGTGATTGTTGAGATATCACATGAGCGTCGCTCATCCAGCAGGGGTGGTAGAAGATGTGTCCTAAAACATATCAGTACGTACCTGTCGTTGAAAACATATTGTGCCACCGTTCTACAAGAATATGTTGCGCATTAGCGAGATCGGTTAGCTGCATATGTCAAAAGCGCGCGTACTTGCCTCAATCCCGCCTTTGCTTGTTGCGACGGTGCGGCGAGACGGAAAGTATATTCGCATGGAACGCCGAATGTCTTGCCAGACTTTGTCATCACCCTCATCTTCATCTGTTTCCGACTCTGTGCTCTCATCTTCAGGAGCTGTAAGCTGGCGGTCACTGTATTTTTTAGGAATACCCTGGACAGATTTCCTTCCTTCATCGCCTATAAATCAAGGTTTTGTCTCAGCCTTGGTAAACCTGATGCTAATGCAAGATCGGATCGTACCGTGAAGAGCGCGATAAACTCTTAGCAAAAACTCTTTATTTAGACTTCCTATAGACGAGGTCTGGTAACAGATAAGCGATATGTACCGTGGAGACATGGACAATTGCCAGGCGTAAACTTACAACGTAGTCGACCTCCACTCGCTTTCGGGTCTTTAACCCTAAATCCCTGACAACAGAGGCTAATCCACACACCCCGTTTTTGAGTGCCTCATCTCCATGATGCGAGCCTCCAATGCTATAGACGAAACCCAAGCGTTCGCTTCGAGTAAAGTCGTAAACTCTGTCGACCTCGTTTATGATATCAGCTAGAAAGTACCGTTGTTAGAATTCGAACTTGACCATTAACCACTGGCGTGTCCTGATTGTCTTACAGGGCATTCCCTTTGCTTTACAGAAATACAAGAGGTTTCTTGAAAACGGTGTGTGAGTAGGATTAGTCGATCCTTCCGTCGAAGTCTTTGGCAATTCTGGAAAATCGATGATGAATACGCTCTGTATGACTCCGAGTTAGATCATCCTCAAATCCTGGGTAACACGTTACTCAAGAATATGCCACGAACATTCTCCATGACACCCTCGCTCCTGCCTGTCCCGATTGCCTCTCCCCAATCGTAGGGTGTGAGATTGGCCGTTGGAACAACTACCCGCAGATGCGTGAGATGGAACAGAAGCTGCAGTTTCGAATGCATAATATTTACATTCCCGGACATGTCTGGGAAACAAAGTCGTGTTCGTGGGAGGTTACACAGGTTCCTCCGATAGTGGTCAGCCTGGAAATTATCCAAATGCGTCAGTCTCTCCTTCCAGGCTGTTGCATTTGGTATGTTGCAGATACGAAATATTAGATCGACCGGTATATACGCACCACCTCGTCCTCTTTTGCATGGAGTACTAGCACAAGGTCACATTCTCCGGTCTTGATCTTCCCTAAAACCCAGAGGAAGTCCCATTGGTATGCTGAGAGAACAGCATTTTGCAGGGTGTCCTGTTAACCCCGTCGGACGGATTAGCATCGTATAGAGTAATCATGCCGGTGATCCGGGTAGAAGGGAGCTCTTATAGCCTTACTTTCTGGAGGACTTCTTCAATGGTAATGTCATCAGGTGTACGGGCAACCCCCTGAATATATGTCTTCTTGACGACACCGTCGAGATACTGAGTAGCTCGTGGAACGTAATTGGCCACTCTTTCCTGCAAGTCGCGCAAAGTCATGAAAGGTCCTCTTGCGCTCTTGCTTGTCCCTGCTAACGATGGCTCAGGCGTTTCTTCTTTCTTAATTGTCAGGTCATGTATCGCCAGTGACTTCGCATGTTTGGCTCGCGGGACATAGCCGTCATCTGGTGTCTTTCGCTTCAGCCTGGCTAGACGTTCCCGTTCCATTTGGGCTCTATCCAGGCCTAGTAATCCTGAATTTTTCGGCTTTCCTTCTTTGGTATCTTCTTTGATATCTTCTTTCTTGATTGCTTTGGTTTTTCCTTTGCTTCCCTCCTCTTCTTCATCCTTCTTGATAGCCTGCTTGTAATTATGATATGTCAATAATCCGTAAATAAAAATGCCCGAACAATCTTATAAGCTGGTCACTAGCCTGTTTAAGCAAACTTTTGTCATCTTTAGCATCCTCATCGCTGTCGTCTAATATGATTATTGGTGGTTCGATTTCCTCTTTCTTGATACGAGTTGGCTTTGTTGTTGTTGCTGCTGCACTAGGGCTTCCGTTTCCCTGATCCAAGAGTGAAAGCCTTATGGCCTCCGCCAAATCTGCATCGTAGTCGTCTGCCATTTGTATTCGTGTCGTTTGTTCGAAGTTATTGTAGAGTGGTTTGAAGTGAAGTGTATTCTATTGAGTGAGATGGATATGTCTAAGTCAAGATGGGATCCGGATGCGATGTCTCGTCATGTCAATGCAATTATCACGAACGTGTTGCGTCGGTTGCTAGGACGTTGCGCGTTTGCTGGGACCAGAATCCCTTTGAGGTTCGCCTGCATGATCTAATCTGATGGCCGGCTCTGGCCCCAGCCTAACTAATCATTCCTGGAACGGTCTTGCAGGGGTTACCTCCTCTAAGCTCCAGCTTGTACTCTCGGGCTCCCTCAATTGACTTCATCCGTACCTGCATACACCGGCCGAGGCCTTTAAATTACGTGGTCAGTTTCCCCCGCGCACTGCGACGTCAATCCAGCCCATTAACACCTCTCGCTAGGAAATCCGATATTCTGTGAACCAAATAAATCCGCCCTCGAATTTCCGTCGTTTGGGAAAATATACCGGAGCGGAAACCTGCTTCCTTGGGACCCTGGAAATTTTGGGAAACGGGTTGCCCGTAGCCATGGCGGCCGACGCCCTCAAGCTGGAGAAATGGGAGGATGCATTCCAACATCCCGTAGCTTCCGTCCGAGGGATGGAGAAGCAGCTACGCGTCGCTTTGCAGGAGAAGAAGGAAGGACTCCGAGCGCTCGTCGGGTACGAGCACCAACTGAACCCTAGTCGCATCTTATGCAGGTCCACGGGAATCTAATAAAATATCTTTTTGAGATGATTCACAGTGAGAGTTATCGGGACTTGTTGAAAACGGCTGAAAGGATCATAGAAATGAATGATTCGATACAGCAAGTCGAGTCGCATCTTTCGCAGGCTTCAAAGCAGTGCAATTACGGGTCGCTGCAGAAAAAGGCGGCGAATGCCGTTACTATGAAAGAAAACGAGGATAATAAAGGTTAGGAGAAGAAACAGTCATTCTAAATCGCATGGGATGGAGCGGAGTGAAACTGATGGCCGTCATTTACTTCACCGGGAAGCCAGATAGAAAGAATCGTGTAACTGCCGCGGAGCTTGCAGTTCTCTCGAATTGCCCAGTTGCGATATCTCGCACCCTGACCCGCGACAAATCGCCCTTGGTTGCAGCCAAATTATATATCCTTGCCAGACTCTTGAGGAGATCGGTTTCTGAGAAGGTGAGACATCCACACATGCCTTTACGACGGGCCCATGGCTCACTCGGATGTTTTCTGCCTAGATAAAATCACCATTTATTATTTCGCTAGAGCGACAACTATCGAATCTCCGGGTCACGATCTTACGTGATCTCGAACATGAGTTATGTCGGTTGGATACCGACTCAAGCAAGATTTTGCAATGCCTCAGTGCATATTCTCTTATAACGTCCTCTTCAGCATCTGACACATTTATGCATTTCCAATCTCTTCGTCTGAACGCTGTTGTCAGTCTTCTCCGGCAGGATACAGTGTCCGCTGAAACCATTCTTGAAGCCATCCGGCTTGTGAATGAAAATTTGCGGTTATCCACGCAGCTATTTCCTCGAAGGCTTTCGGACACCTTAACCGCTCTAAAGATCAAACCGCTATTCCAGGAACCCGCTATCAATGATATCATGGAACTCAACATGGCCGTCCACGGCCATTGGATTAGCGAGAGCATTCGCAAATACACACCCTGGCTCAAGACAGATGATTTGAGTAACGACAGCTGTAAAGCTGAGATCTCAAGCAAGCTCGGGACGACACTACGAGCCATTTTCGACGGATTAGAAAAGGCCGTCAATGTGGTAAACAAGGTCGAGAGTTTAGTTCAAATTAGACACAACATTCTCGCTGCGAGTCGCGGTGTTATGGGAAGGACGTCGGATCTCAATAGCGAGGATTTGAACCAATCTCTCACCAAAATCCGAGAAATTGTGAACACCAGGATCCGCGAGGTCCTAAGTGAAGATATTGGTGGAATAGGTGTACTCGGGTCCGAGCTGTCGAAGCTGGTTACCGATAATGCTACCGCGAAAAGGCGAGGTACGTACAAGTGCAACCCTGGAAACCTTTCTTCATCGATGCCTGCTAACAAATCTCCAGAACTTGTCTCATGGTCGAGCATGTTGTCGTCCTTCGAAAGCGCCAAAGGTGGAAGAAACCTCAAAGCAATGGTGAGAGCCGTCAACCACAGCGATAAGTCCGGCCTCCGGGCTATCCGACTAAAGCACACTAAATGGGTCTCAACCATCGCCAACAACTACATTAATATAAAAAAGATGGGCGAAGAGAAGGATTGGGATCCAGACAATGACGATGATGATGACGTCGATGCCCCGGAGAGTTTGAAGGAAATGAATAACACCGATACCCAATCTTTACTCTCTACATATTCTGAGGGACTACTAGAAGGTTATCGATTACTAGAAACAAACCTATCGACCCTCGTGGACGAGATGCGAAAGGCAGGCGACGGAGTGGAATCGCCCCAGCCTATCGAAAACGCATGCATAGCTCTTCGGTTTATAACAATCATCCGGAATACGTCCCCGCAACACGGCAATACGATCATCATCGATTTGGGCTGGTTTGGCAAGGATACCACATCTAGGCTCTATGACTTCCTTGCAAAGGGTGTGGCGAAGAAGGCACTACGCGGGTTTGGGAAGGACATTTCGAAACGGAAATGGGCTTCAGATGTTTCGTTTGATAGCTTATGGGAGGGATCCCCAAAGCTTCCCATTCAACCATCACCGCTGGTATTTAAGTTCCTTCGAGCACTGGTTCAATCTATGAATGAAATTGGCGCAGATGTATGGTGTCGAGATGCAGCTGATACGCTCAAAAGAAGCGTTGCGAAGTCGATATGGGAGGAATTGGAAGCATCTCTGACATCAGCGGAGAAGCAGACTAACGGAGTCTCTGGCCTCGGTATAGAGGCGAAGGAAACCACTGAAGATGATAAATCGAACGACGACGAGGAGGAGGAGGAGGAGGAGGAGGAGGAGGAGGAGAAGCCCGAAAAGGAGTCGAGTACTGACCACCCACCGACAAATCCTCTAAATCGCGCACAGATTCTGCAAACATATTTCGATGCGACTTACCTGGACAATGCACTTCGGACCGTCAGGAGTCGTGACGTGGGCGGAGATGATAAGACTAGGGATAGTCCAACGGTACTTGCCTGGGAATTCGTGGAGAAGACGAGAGAGAAGGTAGGGAAACACAAAAAACCTGCAGTATTTGAATTCAATTGTCCAAAGCTAATATAGTTTAGGTCGCGATTGAGACAGACGAACGGGAAAGGATGTCGAGGGCTGCGGAGGATTATTGGAGGAGGACGAGTCTTATATTTGGTGTTTTGGATATATAGACATCTAAGTTCCTTCCATTCTTTATCGCCTTTGTAGATATTTATACTTTCGGCCTCAACCAATATATATTCACAGTCTCTTTCATCTTCAGCATGTGTGAATGAAGTCCGCGAAAGGCTACTCGGACTTTTGCGTTGAGCGAGGTTGGCAGTCGGCTTTAAGCCCAAAACCGCCCAAGAAATTTTATGATGCGCCCAAAGCTCCCCTGCACTCTCTTCCCACCTCTCTCGCATCCCACCTCCAAAACCACCACCCACAATGGCAGACCACGACGAAACCCTCCCAGACGCTCCAGAATACGCCACTTCCAATGTCGCCGGCTCCGAACTCTCCGACGACGATGAACCGCTTGACCTCACCCGCGAAAACAATGCCAAGATCATCATGTTAGGCACTGCAACGGACGATGATTCCTGCGCATCCTTCCAATTTGAGAATGAAGACCATACACTGGGGAATGCGTTACGGTGGATTATTATGAAAAAGTACGCTTTAGTATTCTGTGGTTCTACTGGCGTATTATTCTTGGACTATGGTTAACAATTCGGGTTGGTTTTCATTTTAGCCCACAGGTTGAGTTTTGCGGATACTCGATACCGCATCCTTCGGAGACAAAGATGAATATGAGGATACAGACATATGGTCAATATACTTCTTCAATCTCGTATAATTAATTCCTTTGAACGGAAATGGTTAACAATTGGATATTGCGTTTTAGGTGAAATCACCGCTAAGGATGCACTGATTAAGGGCCTAGCGGACCTACGAGACCTCTGCGACGTTGTCACCGACAAATTCATAGCCGAGAAGGAACGTTTTATGGCGGAGAAGCAGCGTTAGGCCTAACTGGAGAACCGAAGGTCTGTTAGATTTGGCTAGAGAGCAAGCAGAGAAGGCAGAGGAATATGTCTGGTTGGGCACTACTTTCAAAACATTGATCCCCCAGGATATTCGTCGGTTTGACACGGCTAGCATGGAGGATATCGCCATTATTTTTTGCGACGCCTAGGTGACTCTGGTAAACCAAGATATAGTCAATCTGGGGGTTTATACGGTGGGGAGATTGTACGATATGCATAGCACGGGGTTTAGATTGCATAAGCCACGGGTTTTACTCTTTGGTATACGAAAAACCTAATGTATTTTACGGCGTTTTGAGAATAGACGGGGTTTTTTGATGTATGTACTTTGGTTGTATTTTATATACCAAGAGCTTTATCTCTATCCTTTCTCTTTTCTTCTATAGGGATTTCTCGCTATAGAATAACTAAGCCAGGATTTACACGCCAATAGCAATAATGTCGATAATGTACAAGAAAGGATGATTAATTCCGTCCCTATAACCAAGTTAGCATAAAAATCCCCAATATAAACCTAAAGAAAGTCCCCCTCACCTCCAAAAAGTTATCCATAAAGGACTTCGGAATATGCGTACTCGGCTCCTGTTCCGATCTGAAGTACTTCATAAGATGTGGCAGCTGCTTCCAGTAGTTCATTGTCTCCTATCGCTCCCCCAAAGGATACATATTAGCCTTTCCCATCCCATCCCATCCCATCCCATCCATAGGTCGTTTGGTTTGTCGGGTAAATATACCTGGAACTCCATCTGGTTCTTCATCAACAGCACATCTACAGTGCCCAAGTCCTTCACATGCCTATGTCTCTCATACTCCTGTCTTATCTTTGACCGAACGGCTGCGACATCGATGTCCATGAGGTAGAGTTTGACAATCTCGGGTGCCTGGATATGAGGAGAATCATCGGGAGTAAGTTTATCGGATTCCAATTGGGTGTAATATCGGCGGTTCTTTCTTATCGATGGTATGGAAGGTAAGGTAGAGCAGTAGGTAAAGGGTACTGACTGCCCGCTGCCACAGTCTATAGGACTGGATAACCCGCCGATTCGCTTCCGCCCAGTTCGCGGCTAAGAAGAACACCCGGGAATGTTAGTACCCAATTGCTGAAGGCCTTTTGTAAGGACGGAAGGAAAGGGGGGTAATACACTGTCTCGTCGGTATCGCGAACGCTGTCGCGTGAATCGTCATGGCTGGTTATGAGACTTAATTGTAGTCTTTCTTTGGTGGGTTTTGGTGGTAGCTGTTTTCGACGGGGTGGACTTTGTCGGAGGTTAACCAGCTGGGAATCATGCGACGTTTAATTGGTCCAAACCCGAAATTTGGCCGATGTCATAAACTCTCGTAACCTTTTTCAACACCAAAAATTGTCAACCATACAGACTAGACTTTCCCTTCTTCATTCTTCTAAACACTCTATAAACTCGAAATATGAGGGCGGTATATCGACCAATAGCCCGGACAGGGCTTACATCGAGTATTTACGCTCAACGATGCTTCTATTCGGCTTACCACGGTCATGGGAAATCGACATTGAATATGTCATATAACCTTCATAACCCGCACCCGCACCGCCATGGGAGTGAAAAGCATGAACCGATTATTTTTATGCACGGACTGTTCGGATCAAAGACGAATAATCGCGGTATTAGTAAGTAAGATGATATATTTCCTATACAACTCACTACCTTTTCTTTCAACTTTCCTTTATGAATGCAATTGCTAACATGTAGTATTATGTGAATTAGAATGCTCACGAAAGAGCTGAACAGATCGGTCTATGCTTTGGTATAGTCGCCTTGGTTATCAAGATCTCCCGGGTATAAGATGTTGACGGGAAGTCAATGATAGGATCTTAGGAACCATGGAGAGAGTCCGCATGTTAGCCCGCACACTTACGCCGCAATGGCTGAGGACGTCGAAGCGTTTATACAAGACCATAAACTCAAGAATCCAACATTGATCGGACATTCAATGTATGTAACAACCGTCCCACATGCTCAACCATATCAATGGCTAACCGACCGGATCAAACAGGGGCGCCAAAGTAGCCATGTCCGTCGCCCTCCGTTCCCCCTCCCTCATCCAGGACATCATCGCCGTCGACAACGCCCCAGTAAACGCTCAACTTGGCCGTCAATTCGCACAATACCTCCAAGCCATGACCCGTATCGAAAACACCGCGATAATAAACATGAAAGAAGCCGACGAAATCCTAGCTGCATACGAACCAGCCGTTGAAATCCGTCAATTCCTGTTTACGAACCTTTTGAAACCTACGAAGGATAACGATAAGTTCCGATGGAGGATTCCGATAAAGATTCTAGGTGGAGCATTGGATGAGATGGCGGCGTTTCCGTTTACACCCGGTGAAAAAGTGTTTACGAAGCCGGCGTTGTTTGTAAGAGGTACGACGAGTAAGTACGTGGCTGATGAGACGATTCCGTTGATCGGGGAGTTTTTCCCGAGGTTTCAGTTGAGGGATGTAGAAGCGGGGCATTGGGTGATTTCGGAGAATCCGGAGGGGTTTAGGAATGGTAAGTTCGATTGAGATTTCAATGGATTGAAGCTTTAGGCTGACTGTGTTTAGTTTGTCTTGAATTCTTTAAGAGAGAGAAAGAGGAGTAGAGTGTTTATAGGGTATTTCGGGAGGCATAAAATCGTGGTTCTATTCCGTGTATCATAACTGATATAGAAGCAATTGCAATATCGACTCCAAATGAAGACGGGGAGGGCCTTCTCGTGAGCCCCAAGAACAGGAAAGAAAAATAACAAGCAACCGGAAGGATGAAAACGCTTGCTTCTAACGTTAGAACAAAAAAATAGAGGAAGGGTATTCAAGACAAGGGAAACAAATTAGCGACCAACTTGGGAAACAAAAAGGAAGAGGAAGAAGAAGAAGAAAACGCCCGCTGCCGTCCCATCCCATATCGTAGATATACACCAACGAGCCGTGAAAATCCATAACAACCAACCCACACCGTCATTTCGACATCATTGTCACACGAAGAATCAACAAGCACAACCGCCTCCCTGAGTCTGTCCCTGGCCCGACACATCGACTACATCCCTCCGAGCGACCGCTCTGTTCGGATCCAGTGCACCTGGTGTTGAAATAACAGCATCTACAAGCTTTTGAAACGGTTCTTTCGCATGATCCCTCGTCTTGGCGCTGGTTTCGGTGAAGTGGATGGCGCCGAACTTCTTCGCTAACTCCTCGCCTTCGGAGGCTTTGACAGCGCGTTGTGCCGTGCGATCTGTTTTATTACCGACCTAATTGTACTCCAGAGCTTTAGCATTCTTCATCCCTTTGAATCGAAATCGAAAGCGAAGTGACATACAAGAATCTTGATCACGCCCTCCGGCGCAAACCTCTCTGCCTCCTCAAACCACCTGGGCATAGACAGGAAACTATCCCGATTGGAAATATCGTATACGAGTAAGATTCCATGAGCGCCACGGTAATAAGAAGATGTCAATGTTCGGAAACGTCTAGAAAAACCCATGGCGTTAGATTGATATCCCTTATCTTGAACATGTGTTTTTGAAGGTCGGTGGGTGTATATCGAACATACTCTTGTCCCGCAGTATCATGCAATAATAGTCGGTAAAGCTTCTTATTTATTGTCAATTTCTTTTCCCTAAAGTCGACTCCGATGGTTGTGGTGGTGTCGTCGGGTTCGAAGACGTCGTCGACGTAGCGTTTTAGTACTGACGTGCAGGGTGTTCATGTTAGCTTGAGTACTGGTTATGGTAAACGGGAGATCCCGGACGAGTAGAGCTTACAAGATGTCTTCCCACTGCTGGAAGGCCCTATCAGCAGGGCTTTTACGACGGTAGGCCGCTCCGGCGTCGACATTGTTTGGAGTGGATGTACTTTGTATGGAAGTTTGTCTGGTGTGGTGAATGATCGGGATAGTTAATCCGGGGTATGCCGAGGACAGGCTCGCAGTAATGATGATTAACAAAGAAAAGCTATCGCTGTTTACGACACCGTTAGCGAAAGGACAGAGCAGAGAGATTCGGGAAATGCAAATGGTAAAAAAAAAAGAAGTTAAGTTGAAGTCGGCCGCTTCCTTGTCTTGTATTTAATAGTTTAAGTGGTCTCGAACAGTGACAGTGCAGGGTTCCTGGCCGTCTTTTAACATCGTCATTTGGCCGATGGCAAAGCAAAACTGTTGGGATCAAATGCAGTCCCCCGTGATCCTTCTGGCTGGGCTTCTGGTGTCCTCAGCTGTGCGTCATTCACCTGCACGCACGACAGCATTTCCATTTCCATTCCCTGCAATGAACTTGGGCTTGGGATTGCTTGCAGGGACCGGACTAACTCGAGGCCTGGGTTAATTAGTCAATGCTGGCTAGCCTGATTCCCGCATGCTGATGCCTTTCTGAGCTTGGCCGTCGTCTTCGGCCGCCGCCGCCAACGGTTTTCTGGCTGTGATGTCAAAATGCAACAGCCTCAACGCAATATTGCAGAAGGCTCAGCCTTAAATATCGCCTCAAAGGTCGAACTGCTTGAACCCACAGACAATGACTACGAGCGGTATTAAGCACAAAAGCCCAGCCCTATCTGGTACACACGCGCCGACCACGAGTAAATACTTTAATGTCGATACCATGCATCTCTCACGCACGAACAACCAAAAGAGCAACCAGCGGTCTCTAAATACATAAATGCGTGTCTCTATCAGACATTTGGTTATTACCCTCGGGCTCTTCTTCCTCCCCTCGGTAGAAGCATGGGCTTATTCCTTCTGGGTGACCCCTCCGGATATGGTTAGGGTTTCAGCCAAGGGCCATCGGTACGGTACTAAAGTAGGCGACCCGCCACTATCTTGTACCAGATTGAAACGTGACTCCGACCCATTCTTCGGCTTAACGATCACCCAATTTGGCGAGCATGATATGTACAAAAGATCCGACCGTAGCCCTAAGACGGAGTGGCGAGATCCGGTCCGGTACGTTGGATTTTGGTACGACCGTGAGAGGCCCTGTGTGGGACTACCAGATATGATTATGAGATTCAATTTGGATGACTATACCAAACAATCCTTTAATTTTCGGAACCTACTACAGTTTATAAGTTGGACGACGAGTGAAGACGAACTTCTCGGGTGGATGTGGTGGGGCGAGATCCCGTTTGGGGATCTGTATTTTCCGGGCCAACTGAACATCGGTGATGTGGCTATCAGGAATTCGAAACCACCGACCGATAGAGCGCCTACTTTACAAACCGACTATGTGGTTATCGGCAATGCGATCACTGTTGCAAGAACTCGCCGAGGTGCCCGTTCAGACTATCTGGATTTTGTAGCCCAGTATCGAAGCACAGGAAAAGACATATCCGTACGAGAGGTTAGAGTCGAATTCCCTTCTGATACTCTCCTAGAGCACCGCACAAGAGTGGTTGGTGGGTCAGAGGAGGACCGTAAGAGGGAGGTTCGGCTGGGCTGGGTTCCAGAGACATACGCCTATCCACAGAGGGAACGGGTGGGCCTCTGGCATGGTCATAACAGAGATGTACAAGATGAGATACAGCTGTTGCAGGAGGATTTAGATCGAGGAAACCGTTTACAGTCTCCCCCTCGAGGTCTCCTTCAAAACCCTCCCCTCCGAAGCTCTCCACCAACGATAAATTGGAACGGCCAGCGATTACCGAATAATCGCTCCCCGGTTCTCAATTTAAACACTTACTCTCCAAGCGTGGATCGCAATATATCTCCACCACAACAGTATAATCCGCGATCGCAGAATATGAACATTCTCCAATATCCGGGTCCGCTACAAGGTACCCAAATTAACCTGCCATCCCAGAACAGAGCCGCTCTCCCGTCTCTTAAAAGCAACTTTTTCATCCCTAAACCTTCCCCGTATCTCCCTGAACAACAACCTTCAAGTTCGCAGCAATGGGCGGGGGGAGAGGCAAACTTAGGGACCCAGTGCATCTGCCCAGTTTCGACTGATACCAATGTTGGCGGGGTACAGAGAAACCAACCCGCAAACCAACCGCAAGGCCAGCCGCCAGATACGGCAGCATCTCTAAAGATCGAAGAAGAAGTCACCAACAATCCGCAACCGCAAAACGTAGGCAACGACGCAAATAGCGCCACATCGAATCAGGGACCCACGAAGTCTCCAGCAACTGAAGCCCAACCGGAAGAACATGGTCTACCTCTAAACGTCAACCCCAACTGCGTCTGTCCTCCACCTCCCCAAGGAGTCTTCCAAAACCTACGAAACACACTCACAAGAGCCCAACTGAAAAGAGATCAAGATAGAAGAATAAACCGAGAAAATAGAATCAACCAGCTCCGACAAGACCTTTGGGACCAATTACAAACAGAGCAAGCCGGGCAGAAAACAGTAAATAACAGGCAGTTAAGTGACGATACCGTTTCTCAACAGCAGGGGAATACAGGTGCACAAACAGGATTTATCGAAAACAGCGAGAATATAGAAGTGAGGCGTCAGGGGGAACCAATAGAAGAAAAAGAAGAAGTAAAAGAAGAAGAAATTGCGGAGGACCCCTTGTCACGGGTTTTAATAGAAGAAGAGGATGTACAACAGAAATTCCCCGATGTGATGGTGAAAGAAGAGGAAGGGCGTGACTCGGATGTTTTCACTATTGGTCCAACTCAGTATCGGACCGAAACCAAGCAGGAAGAAACAGAGACGTCTGGGAGGGGGCATGGAGTTAGAAGGGGAATGGAGATAGAAGAAGGAGAAACCGTGAAATTAGAGCAATAGATTAATAGGAAGCACCGGCGGAATCGGAGCACGTAGAAAGAAAAGAAGCACTATTCTAACGCTTTTTCCGTAACATGTGAAAGGAACTATTTGTCGGAGCGTGCGAGGCGTAAGAGTTAGATATATATCGACAATTTGCAAAAATTCATTAAGTACTTTAGTATTCATGCCTGGAAATTCTTCCGGAGCACTGGCTTTCCTTCTAAGTTGCCATAGTTTGTCACCCTGTTATAGCAGCCCCGTTTGGGAATATCCAACAGATGGATGTGTTGATCCTTCATGAAAAACGTCGCGAGGGTTTGATCTCCAGAATTTGTTGTAGCCTAACTACTTAGTTCCAACCAATCTGGGCAGATTCACGGGGTGATTTTCGATGACAATGCATACGGGTTTGGCTGAATATATCATTATAATATAAGTAATTATCACATGAGGTTTTCCCGGGTTGTATTGTCTAACATGTGCAATAATTATCACAGGTCGGATGCTTCGGAATTTTCCATCTAGAACGGTTGGTTTGATGATGGGAATTGCCAGTGAAGCGCTGGTACTCCCACAATTTCAACACAGGTTCTCTGATATTTGGATATGTTGAGAGAGTTCATATCACCTTTCAAAGATCGAAAGATTTAATACCAGCTTATTTTATTGTTTTTCGGTTCTTTGGTGCGTCGTGAGTTCGGGACCGCGGGCAGTTAACTAATTAGAATGTATATGATTTATTACGTAAGGTTATATAATCGTAACATTGATTTATTACAGGTTAAAATTTTGATGCATCGATACCAGTAAGCGCGATATCGCATATTCCTATCAAGTATTTTAATTAATATCTAGATATCACAATCAAAGCCATAAGAAAAGACCCATCTTGCAAATTCCTATCGAACTTTGAAAGCAAAACATTTACGTAAATTTGCCAACAAGAAAATATACATATTTAATTTATAATGAACTATGATAGCCCCCTTACTTTTCATAGAATGCGCCTGCTATTATATAACACTGCGATGCGCGATTTAAATAATGCTAACTTATCAGTTCGTTTCCTTGAGTACTTCTGCCGCTGCATAGATCTAATGGAAGCATAGTTACATCTCCAACCTTGTAGTTATATTTTCCGAAGTGCAAGCATTGCAAATTAGAATGTTTTAGCTGTGGGCTTTGTCGAGCTGAAGTCCTTGCGATGCAAACTCCTAACGTCATTATTTTGCTGCTTACAAAGACCAGTTGACGTTCATATGATTAAGTAAGGATTTATAATTATATAGATTAGGGCACTCTGTGATATATGTTTTGCTGCTCTCAAGTCTCATCTATATCTCCATCATTATTTCCTAATTGTAGGATCGTATACCCGGCTTTAATCAGATTAGACTTAACGCCAAGAGGCACTACCCGCGCGAGAATCAACCATGTCTCCAATAACGGCAATATCCATTATGATTTATTTTTTACTTTTATCAGCTTTAGTATCATAGACACCAAATTCCATGCCCTCAACTCTCACAGAATGTTTTAGTAATCTGACATCAAGGCCGGACGCATCGATGCAACCGGAAGCCGCAAAAGGAACTGAAGTGATATGGAAAATCGGGGTGGAGTCTTCCGCCTGGTATGGCCTCATGGGACTGGTAGAGCTAACTATACATTTGCTTAGATATAGTCTCGTGACTGCTTCGATCACTTAGATATAAATAAACCTGAGTTCTGCCACTCGTCGAAAGTGGTCTCCCATGCTAGCGGTAGCAATCGAAAGGCTATAACTGTCTTAACTAATTTAACTAATATATATCCCGAATATATTATTGTTCATAAGGAGTGAACTATGTTCATCGTGTTCCCACTCATGATGAAGGTCTTTTTAGTGCTTCCACTGATCCTCACATCCCCTAGAGCACTCGCTTGCCCGACCGCAATTGATGTGATGGCTCATACCGCCATTAGCCAGATGCAAATAGACGCCAGGCCGGGTAGAGTCCAAGACTTGCTTTATTTAGGCGACAGCGCAAATGATTGTCAAGTCACTGTTCCTTTTGTCAACACTGGCACCGCCGCCACGGCGAGGTTCCCCGATAATGGGCCCCCTAAAGTCAGAATCAACGTCAACGGGTACGACTATGTTACGACTGGTGCTTCCCTCGATACCGGTTCTGTAAGTACCTAAGCCCGCCTTACTCTGGCAGGTCAAACCGATGTTTCCTTCCCCTTGAATGGGCATTCTAAGCCTCGGAAAACCGACTAGGTTGGCATGACCATTGGCGTAAACCGCTGGACAGGCAGCGGGACCGGCGAATTTCGCCAAGCTTTCCACCCAATACCCAGAAAGTCCGGCTTCAAGTACCTTTCTAGTTCAGGAACTTCAGGGAAAATCTACAAAGGTTACTGGCATACGGCTACGATTACGTTTAAAGACTTGGTTAATCAACCATTGCTCCAATCCACTGTAGAAATCTTAGTATACAATGAAGCTTTCCTGTGTGATGCGCCCCCTGACATGTCGGGTAACTGCCCGCATAGTGGGGTTCCGGACGACCTGCGTGGACTGTATATCGGTATAGGATACGGACGCGGTTATGTGAACATAAATCGGATTTCTCCTGACAAGAATCCTTTCCTGAAGGTGACCAAGGTCTGGAGAGGGTTGGGTCTCAGCTGTACATGCAACTATCGAAACGGTATGTCTGTTAGCTTCTCAAACTTCCTTCAGACCTTCTTAAAATATATACCGAGAAATAAATACTTATACGTAGAAGGCTATATTATCAGCAAAACTGGCATCACCTGGGGCCTTAGTATTGGTAGCACCATGAAATGGCGACGACTAGATAAGGACCCCGATGCCAGCGTCGACGAGCAATACGGCTGGGCCATGGCCCCAATGTCCCTCACCATAAAGCCTTATACTTCCAAAGTCGGCAGTTTCCTCCCTGATACCGGCATAACTTACTCGTACATCCGTTCACCGGACGTCTCTCCCCGTGCCGGCGACCGGATTCCACCAACTACATCCTACCTTCTGGAATTGCCGGGCATCGACGGCTCAAGCGCAATGGGATCCGTAATTTACAACCGATTACTGAGTGGTACTGGCGATATCATGCCGTCTTATTATGACATTGACAGGAACGGCGCCAGAGTTTTCATCAATACTGGAAGCCACTTTTTTAACTGCTTCGATACGGCATACGACGCCGACTACGGGTTTTATGGTATAAGGTCTAACTGTCGGGTTTGTAGAGGTAGCGATCGACCTCCATGTTCCGATCATCCCTCGTGCCTTAGGCCTCTGGATGAGCAAGAATTTTGTTGTCCTGTGCTAACTGCACTTCGGAACTTCGGTTGCTTACTACAGGAAAGAGCCTGTAAAAGTCGGGGCTGTACTCCTCATTACCTGAATTAAACTGCAGTGTTCGATAGTGTAATTTAATATCAGATTAATATTTTAGCCAAACGGTATCACCCCTCTTCGTCGGAATCTAGATTTCCCTACCCGTTTAACAACCGGCAGACCGTCGGCTTAGGGCCCTCGAAAGCACTTGGTATGGATTTTAACTCCCATAATGGTCGAAATATATTAGTATGATGGTACTTTTTAGGATAGTATATATAACCAAGTAGTCGATTGTATTATTCAAGTGACCGATAGAAATTTAAGGGAGACTTCCATCTGTCAAGGCGAAGGATCTGACATAGTACATGCTGAAGCTTCATAGAAACTAAGTGATAATATTGCATGGAATACTTAAAAAAGTAGCCTTACAGTTATGTTTATATGGTGCTGTATTGGCTTTTAGATAAATTGGGAGGTAAGTACCTAGATATTTTGCAGCATTTTTATATGGCCGACTTACCTATGTAACCAATTAGCTAGTCCAAGCTTCGACATCTCTCCCGCAGTCTCCACCCCATGTAATCCAAAGATTGTATATCATTCCATCGAGACAATAATCCCTACCGACTCCATAGACAAAGCTACTCAACCTTTACGATCCAACCAATAATGGCTAAATTTATAAATTCTTTATCGTCAAAACCTTTTGTAAAAAAAGAAAGATTAAAAAGCTGTACTCTCGCATCAAAAGTCTATGTACAATATACCTATTGAAATGTATATCGATATCTCGATAAACTTGCACCCATAATATAATTCTATCGAATTGCATAAAGCACAATCTTCTCAGAAGTGATAGAGTCTATAGATCTAACATCGTAATCTCCTTCAACAACGGCAACCTCTCGCGTAACATGGTAACCACAGTTGCAAAAAGTCCGTGGTAGTCGGTATCCGGGATCGGAGAGATCGAATTATCGGGTTTACCCATATGAGGATATTCCAGCTGTGGGAATTGCGTCGTTAGCGATATTATTACCTAGTAATTATCACAATTAGTTAGATATTATATGCATTTCGTGCATCGATTGAGCGGTCTTATCAGACGCGTGTCAGAATAGGACCTCCGACATGTCGACAACCAGTAGCGATGCCATCGTATAAAGTGTCGTCTAACCTCCCGAAGATACTGCCTTTCCTCTCTTGCGAAAATCACACAGCCCGCTGCTGCTCACCACCACGCTACAATGGCTCTCACCCAAGGACGTCCGGAGATGCACACAGCTTATCAGAATGCTATTCTGGATTCACGAACATCCGACAGCATAGATTACATGGCAATACGACAATCATTGGGGAAATCAAGCTTCACACATCGGAAATACATGTGCCATCTTCTAAACGAGCATTAAAGGGGATAGAACACCTTTAGGTAAAGTAAGATAAACATGAATAAAGCATAAAATAAAGGAGGTTATACTTACAACTGCCCAAACATATCAATCAGTTTCATCTCGACCCAAACAAAGAAATCTCTCGAAGGAGCCGGAGGTTTACCTTACATTTCCTATTTGGATGGTTCATACATCAAGGAACCAAAAATTATGTCGGTTGACTGTCGAGATATGATGGAAATATTTTCGGATATATCGTTACAATATCACAGGGGAAAACATGAACAAAGTCATTGGTGCATCAATCATTAAGGTAGGAGTTATAGTTTATAGTAGCAAAATGTTGCGACTAACATTTTTATATAGTGGCTTAACGAAGCTGAATTTTTTATCACAGTTGGGGAGGTTTACCTAGAGCGCATATGTGTATACTTAATAAACTTTCAGTTTTAGCCCTTAGCTCCATGGCAGCTTTAGCTTTGGAGTGAAGGGAAAACGCTATAGCTAGTAGAATAGATATGGGCAAAGTTTGGTTAAATTTGGTAGTAAATGCGATATATGTAACTGCTTAATATGCGATAAACTGCTCAATTGCTCAAGTGCACTTGAGTGTGGATTCTGGGTGTCGGCGATACGTTGAAAAAAAATATTTAACACCGACGTGTTGTGGGTTTTGGAGCGAGCAAGTGCGTCTCAAAAGAGAGGCTCGGAAGTCCAAAAGTGAAGCCAGGTACATCTGAAAACAGCAGCCTCTGCTCCGGAACAATCTCCAACACTGTGTTTACAAGTATTCACGATATGATACTAGGTGTACTAGATCTAGACGGCATTAATGCATTGTGAAAAAAAGAAATAACAATTTGAAAAGGGGCTAGGTTATATATTTGGCTCAGAGACTTTGTGGCTTTACCCGATATCTCGAAGTCTTAAATACTAGTTAAGCACCCCAGTGAAAAGTCGCCGTAAATCCATGAAGTCGTCTTGAAGCCGATTTAAAAGAATGGCCTGACATCGCCATTAATAGCGTTGTGATTGGTTGCAAAACCCAAAACGAAGGGACCCCAAAATCCTTGGCTGCATCTCGAAACCTCACCTCACCTCCACCACCGCCAACATCCGAACAACCTTTCCCCGGATCCAACTCCTCCACACCCCTCCCCCACGATAAACTCGTATGCTCTAACGGCAGGCAAAGGCAAAGGAAATCTACAGCTAGCCTTCCGGAGACGCATACACCATCTCAAACCCTTTACCGACAATGGGCTGGAGGTAACCAACAAGGCCTCATCAACAGTTTTTTTCCTTCGTCCTTCGCGATTACAAGCGAACAAACGACATATAGAGAAATATAAAAAATGGGAGGTCTAAACCTCGAGGTTTTCAAGGTATATATATGCGCCTCCCATCAATTTCGTATTTATACCTATCTAACGATCATTTTTTAAAAATAGTTCGGAATCTACATCCTATTCCCTATCGCCTCCATGTACTACTTTGGCACAAACCTCGACTCCCGCTTCTCGGTTCCGGACTTTTGGCCATCGAAGGAGGAGACGCATCAGATACCGTTTGAGAAGGAGGAGATTAGAATGGAACTGGAGAGGTTGAAGAAGCAGAGGTTGCAGAGGAGGAAGGAGAGATTGGAGGCAGATGCGAGGAAGGAGAGATTGGTAGAGAGGGAGTAGAATTTTTCTCCGAGAGGGGTATGAGAAACCTTTGGGTGTGGGGTATATATGGTAGATTCATGGGATGTATTTTGAGGGGGATTTGTAACCGTCTGGTTTTGAGGGAATGGTGGGCTTGTGGGTCTTTGGTTATTAGGCAGGCCCATGGCGATGCAGTCGGGAGATGATATGACTCCCGATGCTGTATATTTAAGGCAAAGCATTTGTATATATTCAAACCATAATATGAAGAAACTCTACGACCAAATTAGAGGAACAATTTATCAACTAAAATAAAGGACCGTGGGGGGTTTTAATTGTCCTCACCTGGAAGCAAAGACTCAATCCGGCCGTTTACATCTACAAAAAGATGTACCAGCGACATTAAGTCCGTACTTCCAAGCTACCTATCTCAATAAACTAAGCGTTATGCGAATCGAAGAAACCGAAGAAAGTAACAAGTACACCTCCAAGTATAAAGAAAAACCCATGCCCTTTTTTTAACCCAAAGAGAAAAAACGCCATGGACTCCTCCGAGAATGCCCTTCCGAAATATAATGCCACGATTCCCTCTAGAACCAGAATCTATGCTGGAGGATATGATATGGTTGCCGGCGCGGTCAAAAACCAGGCGAGTTATCTATACTAGGGGAGTGAAAACGAATATAAAAAGCCAATGTAAGAGGGGCGTTTAAAATGCCCAATGAATGAGTGAATGGGGAACGATGCAACTGTGGGGTGGGATAAAAACAAAGGAAGAAGTGCGCGTTTGAGGAATCATAAAACAAAGAGATCCGTCCGTCTCACTGCCACGGACTTGGAGAGAAGGGAATGCGATCAAGTAAAAGGTTTTTCATCCATTTCCTTATTCCAGAAGCTTTCTTTAACGTTTTCCAAAAGCTTCTTGCTTTTACGTCGGCGGCAACGAAAAGTGCTTTACACTATACCTCCCATATCAATATATTGGACCACTCGGGAGGTATAGGTTCCACCATTGTTAGCCGTATGCGAAGGTTTCCACTGCCACGCCAGGAGGAATCGCAATTGCAGGGGAAGGATGATTTCCGATGCCTAGATAACTGCAAGGCTGTATGATATGCTCATGAGCCTTGCCTCCACCTAGAACTTTGAAGACCATCTTCTTCCAATCGCAATCCCGTTTCCTTGCATGTACCAAGCCGTCATCG
This sequence comes from Arthrobotrys sinensis, assembly GCA_036971225.1. Lineage (NCBI taxonomy): Eukaryota > Fungi > Ascomycota > Orbiliomycetes > Orbiliales > Orbiliaceae > Arthrobotrys > Arthrobotrys sinensis. The sequence goes on along the minus strand of JAJTTV010000002.1, from coordinate 1,335,515 downwards.
TTCATATTAACTCCGACTTCTTTCATATCAAGAGCAGGCACCTTCATATCGGCCACAACATTCAACACAGAATTCGTCGTCTTTTCCGGCGTGTCATAAGGGTTTTCTGGTTTTTTACTGATCTCCTTCATCTCCATCTCCTTGTGATCCTCGCGCGGAGCCCTCAGGCCGAGCCTGGCAACATCCTCGCGGGGTGGGGCGAGGTCGCCCCATCGTCAATCGTAGAACCTAGAAGAGTGGGGTTATTAGTTCGTCTGCTCGGTTTTGTTTGAGCTGGAATGGAGTAACATACTCATCTTCGTCATCAATTTCAGCTAACTGTTCGAAGTTAACCTTGTATCGCAAAAGGGCTCCAATACCACCGAAACCCTTAACGAACTGGTTACCTTCACTGCTTCGGTCGGAAACGAACTCGAGGGTGGCACCGAAATCCTTGTACTTCTCAGCCAACCACTCTAGGAAAGGTTGTTGCTCGGCGACTTCCATCTCCTGGCCGGATTCCTTATCCATGAACTTGGTACGATCTTGTTCTTGCAACTTGTTGGTGTGCAAGATAATCTCGTCGCCATTGGAAGCCTTCAAAGTCCATCGAGTGACGTCCAGATTTTCGAAGACAATGAGAGCTACGTAAATAGAGGTGTCAGTGACTTTAATCTAAAAATTAAAGATGTAAATTATTGAAAGACTTACTCTCGCATGCACCGAGTTCCAGAGCCTTGAGGGTATCATCGATACCGTAGCAAACCCTGCCAGTATCTTGAGAGATCTCATCGAAATATCTGTTGATGAGCTTCTTCTCTTGGATAAACTTGACATTGCTCAAAGTCTCGGCAGACAATTCAATGGCCTGGTTGAATCCGTTCTCTCCACCGTAGGAAACGTCGACGACTTTGATAATCTTGGCCTGGAGACGCTGGTCGAACATATCACTTTGAGCCAATTCAGACTTGAAATCGGCGGAACCAGCCAAGATGAGACCGGAGACGTTGACTTTGTCGGCGGTGATAAAGTTCTGCACGGCCAATTCGGCGACCTTACGGACGTAGTTGTGACGTTTTTCCTCACGGAGACGAGCGAAACGCAAAGCGGACTGACCACCACGTCCGTGCTTCTTGGGAAGATCGACTGCGAATTTCTGGACGACTTCACGAGTATTGCCACTCAATGTACCGAAGAGAGCACCGTTACCATCCATAACAATGAAACCGAACTTGGAGTCGCTCTCGAGGAGCTCAGAGAGAGCTTCGGTGTGGAACTTGTTGTCACAGAGGTAGAGGGATGTGTTGATTGGCTTGAACGGTTCGAAATCGATATTGAGCTTCCTTTCTTTTCCTTCCGAGGTAATGATTTCACCACAGTAGATGACGAGACCGTTTGGTGGGACCTTGGAGTAGAGCTTGAGACGTTGTTGGGTGGAAGTAATAGCTGAGAGCACGGAAAGACGGTTGACACGGGATTTGATATTTGAGGCAGTTCCCTAGAAAAAGGTTATCAACCCTTGTCAGCAAGTTCCCCACTCTATGTATTTTATATCTCGAAAGGCTCGGTAATCGTACGTATTCTTCAGCCAACATCTTGGCGGCTCGGGAGACCTGGTCCTTTGGAGCTATAGGGGAACAAGTTAGCCAGAGAGTCGGGGAATATCTCGGCTTGTGGACAGATGTTACACACGGATGATGAGCGAGATCATGCTAGTACCGTTTCCTCGGGCCAGTTCGAGTCTTGAGGTACGGAAAGTCAGTTTCTGAGTATACAGACAGGATAACCTGATCTATGAGAGAGCATACCTCTTGATAAGCTTCTTGATCTTCCAGATCTCGATGTTCTTCTCCGCATCATTGCCGGGTGGAGGCTGCGACATTTTGTTCGAGGGATTCTGTTGTCAAGCTACAGAAGCTATATAGGATTCGGAAGGGAAGATGTTTAAAGGGTCGAGGAGGTAGGATTAGATCCCGTAGAGATACGGCGGAGCTTGGAAAGCTTCTTCGTAAGAGTGTTTTTCTTTGTCGTGGCTGACAAGAGGGATGATGATTCTGGTTTCGAGAAGGTGAGAAAAAAATTGGCGAGGTGGCCGTGCCTGTGGAGTTGCACACTAAAATTCAAGAATTTTCGGTGGGAGCCAATTTGGGGTTTGACAGGACAGGGCAGCCAAAACCGCACCCGAACTTGTACTTGTCTTCTAGCCAGTTACTTGGTACCGATAGATTGTAATATAAGAGACAGTACTCTTCGGATAGCAGGTTCTTGTTCGAGTAGGCAGGAGGTCTTTATAGATACTATCTAAGTACTGGTATAGATAGACAAAGCAAAGGCACAGGCAGTGAATGTTATGTGCAGAGCATCCCTGCTATTCTGGGCCACAGCTTGCACACTCACAGTGACTGGCGGTGACTCTGAAAGACTCTCACTGACAAACCAATTGCAACCTTCTCCCAGCTCTAACCGACAAGTTTAAAGAAAATAAACTGGCGACATCGGACGAACCTAATGCAAGGGCACATTATTATTACTATCACCAGAACCTGCAGCGGAACAATGACGAGCTCTGACCACGGATGATACTAATTCTTTCTCGGATCCTTCATGTATCACAGATCATCGACCGGGTGCAGGTACCGTACAGCATAACATGTCCTGATTGATACCAGATAGCTAGAGCCCGCCACCCGACGGCCGAAGTCAAGTCCTTGCAATTGTCGCTCCATCATTTCTCCCGAACCCGTCCCCGAAAATTGCTGCTTGAATATTAACACCATCAATTGATCTCGACATCGAGGTCGAATACGGCTTCAAGATGCAGACAGTTGCTTACTTGGGTCCGCCATCGACCTATTCTCATCAGGTGTGTATGATATCATCCCGCAGATGTCACCGACAACACGGAAATCATATCGGGAACCTGATTGGTATTGGTATCGCCATATTGACAAATGGTTTCATCCCTAGGTCACTCTCCAAAAGTTCCCTCAGGACCAGTATCAGCATGTCCCTTGCATTCAAATATCGGACATATTCGCCTCTGTCGAGTCCGGAAAGACCGACCTCGGTGTCGTTCCCTTCGAGAACTCCACCAACGGCTCTGTGGTTCAGTCCTTGGACTTATTCTGCGACAGAGAGAATCTGTTCCCCAGTATCAAAGTCCGTGGTGAAGCCTACCTCGATGTCCACCATTGTCTGCTAGGCCACCCAAGGGAAGGTGGCATCTCCCGAGAAACCGTCTCTCGAATCTACTCTCACCCTCAGGCATTCGGGCAATGCGAAAAATTCTTGACAAAGAATCTGAAAGGGGTTGAGCGAATCGACGTTTCATCGACCTCAAAGGCGGCCGATCTAGCCAACAAAGACCCTTCTGCTGTCGCCATAGCTAGCGCCATCGCAGCATCCGTTCATCAGAGCCTTGATGTGCTCGTTGAGAACATCGAGGACCGATCGGATAACACCACCCGTTTCCTCGTCATTTCAAAGGAAACATCTGGCCCATCTCCAGTCCAAGGGAGCGACAAAACTTTCATGACCTTTACCGTTCACCACGAGCAGCCTGGGGCTTTGTGCGATTTACTTATGGTCTTCAAGGAGTTTGGCATGAATCTTACTAGCATCTCTAGCAGACCGTCCTTGAATGTCGCCTGGAATTACATATTCCTTGTTGAGTTCGAAGGACACCAGGATGCTAACCATGTACAAAAGGCTCTTCAGAAGATGGGGAAATACTGCAAGTCCATGAGAGTCTTTGGAAGCTACGAGAGAGGGTTAGATAAGTAGAGTAGCTAAAGTATCTCGTGTACTGGTAGTTTTGGAGAATTCAATCCCAATCATCGTCATCGTCGTCCACCTGTTTTGTGGCCGTGGTGCCGAATATCGATTTATTTTTTGTGTTCTCCGTCGTCTTCGCTCTTTGGAATACTCCTAATCATAGAGTGTTATTTTTCCGCTATTAAAGCGTATATGAAAGACAATAACTTACCAGATCTCAGTAACCGGTTTTCCAATGCCGCCGTTTGGAACGAGTCTGTATTTCCTAGCTCGCCTTCAAACCCAACGACTCTATCCACGCTCTTACCGTCCACCCAAGCTATTAAACAAGGCAGAACTTGAACCTTCAACTTTTCCACTAAGAACGGGGCGTTTTCGACATTTATCTTTGTAATCATAGTGTCAAAATGCTTCCGTGCTAGGATCTCCAAGTGCGTATCCATGATCTTACACCGCCTGAAGTCTGGGTGGAAGAAGTGGACGAGAGAGTACTTCCTCGAGCTGTTCTATGTTAGAAGGAAGGTTCTAACTATTCAATGGATTTGTGTCTCATACGTAGTTAAATCCATGACCTCTTTCTCGGTCGTGGTTTCAAAGTAGGCACCTTGATTCTCGGCCTTCATTTTCCGTTCTCTTGATAATCTATACTTCCATTAGCATATTAGATGGAATGCCATATGAATCTTCAAATTCATGAACTTACTCCTCATGTAACTGCTGCATCCGCCTTTCTCGAAGTCCGTCCAATACACCATCTTCCTCCCTTTCTAGCTCGTCCAACAGAGCATCTTCGTCATCGGAATCATCGGCCCTCTTGCCTTTGTCCGTTCTTGTATCTAGAAAATTTGCGACACGTTCATCCATGGTCGTCTGTGTGTGTTGGTGTGTGGTAAAAAATCTGGAATGGGAATTCTATGTATCCACCCCCGACGCCCTGCGGAAATTGCCAGCTTCTTAAGTCCGCAAGTTGAGCTGTCGATGGTCGTTCGAGGCCGTTGGGGTCTGGTATAGTTGAACGGTCCCTGGAGCTTGGAGTTCGTGGAAATACCGAGATATGCTTTCAGTACAATAGCTCGGTACATACACCGAACCTACCTAATTTGATAGCAAAGTAAGCTCGACGAACACCGAATTGTCAAGTGGTGGCGGGCAGCCAATCAAGGGCAGCTTCTCGTTCAGATTCTGCCAGGGGAAACCGGCGGCGGAAGTTAACTGTGGATTCCAGCCAGCTGAAACGTCGTCTCCTTTTCGAGGTGGTAATTTCAATTAAACAGAACACATCCACCAAACGTAACATCAAACATCGCCAAAACCACGCTCCCTTTCCTCTCTCTTCCAACAACCACCCTCGTCCGTCCCGTCCGCTGAGCTTCGTCCCGTCCACGCCACTCACAGCATCCCGGCCAGTTGCTGTTTCCTTCGGTGTCGTCTGAGTCCGATTCTACCGTTCCTTTCTCGTTACCTTTATTAGTACCGTTGTTACTTTCGAACTTCTCTTCTCCTGTCTCGTGAGAGACTGCTCTTTGTGAATACCCGATACCTTTCGAGCTCTTTTTTTCCCTTCCAAAACCGCCAAAATGTCTTCGGATCGTGAGGATATCAGAATGAAGGAGTTCAGCGTGCCGATGCCGCCGATGTCACCACCCCCACGGCCGCCACCGCCTCAGAATCCCAATGCCCATTCCAACTCCGGAGCCATCGCGATTATGAGCTACTGCGGTGCATCTATTCTCATGACCGTTACGAATAAATACGTCTTGTCCGGTTACGCTTTCAACCTGAACTTCTTCTTGTTGATTGTGCAGGTATGGCAGCTTGGTGTCGGGATATACCATTGTTCTGCTAGCTAAACGGGTGTTTTTTTAGTCCGTGGTATGCGTCGTCGGCATTGAGGTTTGCAAGCGGATGAAGATTATCACATATCGTGACTTTAATATGGACGAAGCTCGAAAATGTAAGCACTCTGGGACCTACATAACCTGGGACTTGTTGTTTCTAACTTTACTTAAGGGTTTCCGATATCTCTGCTCTTGGTTGGTATGATCTACACCGGGTCGAAAGCGTAAGCATCACGTTATCCGAGTTGACGATGTGCGAAGGGGGAAAAAAGTACTAACGGGAGTCCATAGTCTGCAATTCCTCTCGATCCCTGTCTATACCATCTTCAAAAACTTGACCATTATCATGATTGCCTACGGCGAGGTCCTCTGGTTCGGAGGCTCTGTCACCCCAATGGCTCTCCTCTCCTTCGGTCTCATCGTCTTGTCGTCTGTCATTGCCGCCTGGGCCGATATCCAAGCTGCTCTCTCCACCCATGGCCACAACTCTGCCGAAGCTGCTAGCCAAATCTCTACTTTGAACGCTGGTTATCTATGGATGTTCATCAACTGTTTCAGTACTACTGCATACATCTTGGGCATGCGTAAGAGGATTAAGGTTACCCAGTTCAAGGATTTCGACAGTAAGATATCTCCCAGTTATTAAAACAGCCATCAAAAACTTCGCACTAACGATTTAATAGCTATGTTCTACAACAACCTTCTCAGCATCCCAATCCTTTTGGTTTGCACTTTCCTCATCGAAGACTGGAGCACTGAAAACGTCAACAAGAACTTCCCAGAGGAAACTCGCAACAACCTCATGATTGCCATGTTCATCACCGGTATCTCATCCGTATTTATCAGTTATACATCCGCGTGGTGCGTGCGTGTAACTTCATCGACGACCTACAGTATGGTTGGTGCTTTGAACAAGCTACCCATTGCTGTTTCCGGCCTCATCTTCTTTGACGCCCCGGTTACTTTCTTCTCCGTCACTGTAAGTTGAAGATCCAGATTCTGGGAGCATGTGAAGTCTAGTTGCTAATGATATTCTAGGCTATCATTGTTGGATTTGTTTCGGGTATTGTCTATTCAATGGCGAAGATTCAACAGCAGAAGCAATCTTCGACGCTTCCTACGAGCGCTAGCAGTGCTAGTCAACGCGATAGCTTGCGAAAGAATTAAATATAGCAACATCGGCTGTATGATCAGTCCGGAGCTTTGCGGTTGGCGATTACATTGGGGGTATAAAAGTTAATGTGAAGATTGGAGGTGGTCTAGTTAGTGGACGTTGGAGGAGGCTCGTTTTAATCCGTGTTAAAGATATCGACATATCAAAAAATTGGGCGTTCTCGGGATTTGGTTAGATAGAAGCCCTCGTAACCGAGGGCTACGATTTCGATTCTTTTTACCCAAAATCCTTTTTTCCCTCTACGGGCCATGTTGTTTGGCCGCGTTTTTCTAAAGAAACTGAAACCTGGGTTATGAGGACCGGGTATTCTTTTTATTCTTCTTTAAATTGCTTTTTAGCAGCAAGTTCTAGAGTTCGTTTTTTTTTCTTTTCTTCTTTCTTTTCCTTGCTTTCCTTCTCTGCTTACGACACTTGGTAATTGTTTCGCTGGTTCGGTGTATATATAAGCATGCAAAACTTGGTTGGGTCGAATTCTTCCATGATGCCGCAACAGTTGACATGGCCGGGTTTATGAGTATATGTATTTTCCAATTCATCCAGATTAAATGCAGCAGTGTACGGGACAGCTACCCTGCCCGCCCGCTGTCCTTTGAAAGTATTCGAGTGGTATAAAATGACGATACCAATCAGCAGACGGGATAGAAGCTTGTCCATGGCTTCATTTCCAGTTGAGTGTGCTGCTAGTTTGTTCAGTTTGCACAAATTGGCCAATCGGCCGTCGAAACGAGAAAGCTCCGACCTGCGACCCAATTTCTGGTAGCCACAAAAACGGTCCTGCAAGCAAAAAAAGATCCGCGCAAGGATGCAAGTAATCGGTTCTGTTCTATAAAAGGCAACAGGAAGGAACGAAGGAGAAGAAGGGAAGGGAGGGGAAAGGAAATCTATTTTGCATTCGTCATCGCGGCGGCGGCGATGGACATCATGAACTGGAGAACAGTTGGAACCTGCCAACAGGTGTACCAAGACTCTAGAAGGTCTTGAGGAATAAGCTTGTTTTGAAGAGGAACAGTGACAAGGTGACGACCTTACCAAGCATGGCAGAAGCAACTGCAGTAATTGGCTTAGGGGGTCCCTGATTTGAGGGTTTGCATTTGCCAGATCAAGATGTCTTGATTTTTCCGCAAAGTGCAGTTTCGCACTCGTAGAAAGATGATGATGGCCCCGTGATGTTCTTGTCGTCACGACGAGAATTTAAAGGTTCGTTTGATTAGGACCCCATGCATCTTCGAGGACGTAATCAACATCAAGTTGACGCCTGGGGGTTCATGTTCATGTTGGAATTCTTTTGCGATCGATATTCTTTCTATCTGGCGCAGTGCTGTACCGCGAACTCCCTTGCTCGGGCCTTTAATTTCGATAGCATTGGGACCCCGGTCACCGCGCTGCTGCTTGAGGAAAGGGGATGTGCTTGCCGACTCCGTTTGACCCTTTTCCGCTGTCTTCTGCTGCTGTATTATTATAACTTGGTGCAGTTCGTCCGGACTTTGGGCTTTGAACTTTGGGATGGTGTTTCTGTCAATGAAGTCGGGTCGAACGACCAACAACCAGTGAATTGGGGTTATCCCTTTCAACTTTCAACTTTCAACATCGACCTCGACATCAACTTCCATCCAATTTAAAACGTTAAAACTCTGCATTGCATAGACACACACCATCGACAGCATCTTATCATCTTCCAGGAAGTCCTAGAATTTCTGCTTTCCTAGCTTGACTGGCGAAACCACGAGGGGCCCGGTTTCAGCACTGTACGACAGAAGGCAGGCAGGCGTACGCAGCTCAACTGAACTCAGCAGCTCCTTTTTCCCACTGTCCCCGGTGCATTGCATTGCTGCTGCCGTGCAACTCGGCCAATGCCCATCTCTATAACTACTAACTAACTTCGTCCTCAACTCCAACGTTAACTCCAACTTCATCTTCTCCAGCCGTCTATCTCTACATACACTGCCTCCACTGCTGCTACATCATCATAGACATCTAGACTGCCGGATTCTTGCTTGACCGAATACCGACTCCGATTGCTGTGGAATACCCAAAGCAAACAGCATCTTCCTTCCACCATGGCTCCCTCGTACGTTTGCATCCCCTGAGCACCTATATATTCACGGCGACGGTTTCTCCCGTCTCTAGTCCAATACAAGCCTAGCAAATGGCTATCTCCTTTCCTTTTGCTACGTCATCAAACTGACCATCTATGCCTCCAATATAGCGGGTTTGCATCCGCCATGAAAACGTTCTGGCATGCTATGACATCCGACGACCGACATGCCACCTTGGACGGCCCATACCGAGCCGCTTCATCCTACCCCGGCGTCGGCAGACACCCCGAACTCTCCTCCGTATCATCATCGCGGCTAGACGGTGCGCCTTACCATGACGAGCTCGGACACCCTGCTTCAAGATCATCAACCCATCTTGCATCCTCAGCGGACGGACACGACATGTACAGGGGTGCTAATGGTGGCCCTATAAGCCCCGGTGCACCATACTCACCTGGTTCGAGATCTAGCACTGCCTCGAGAAAGGATGGATCGGCGATATCTGGAATACCGCTGCAGGACTTCAATGCCGACGGCTCGCCTCCACCACCCCCAGTTGCTCACTCCTGGATGAGAATCGATAGATGGGCCGAAGATAACTACCCGGAGCTCTTCGACCAGCTTTGCGAAGGGTCCACAATAAACGATATAAATGAGTTAGAACACGATTTAGACTGTTCGTTACCAATGGAAGTTAGAGAGTCCCTACAGATCCACGATGGGCAGGAGAGAGGAGGTACGCCTACTGGTATAATATTTGGAGCTATGTTGCTGGATTGTGAGGAGATTTTGGATGAGTGGAAGCAGTGGCAGATTGTTAGGGCAGAGTATCTGCAGAAGCAGGCCCAGGCTCAGGCGGCGAGGGGACCACCACCACCGCAGGCCGGACCGTCCAGTGGGCCGTCCAGTCCGCGTGGTGGGGCTCCTCCGAATGGAAGCACGCTCAATAAGGCAGTCTTGATGGCACGACAGGATTCGCAGCCGGAAGGAGCGGTTCAGAAGGTTTACTGTCATCCAGGATGGATTCCGTTGGTGCGTGACTGGGGTGGCAACAACATTGGTATCGATCTCGCACCTGGACCAGCTGGAAAGTGGGGTCAGGTTATCATGTTTGGACGAGATTACGATTGCAAATACGTTGTTGCCAAATCGTGGGCTTCTTTCCTTGCCACTGTTGCCGATGACCTGGAAGGTAGCAATTGGTATGTCGACGAGGACAGCGGTGAGCTTAAACTCCGTGAGTTGAAGACGACGAAGGTTGAGCCTGGATATTTTGATATCTTGAGGTTACGGACGGATAAGAAGTACGGCAGAAAGATCCCACCGCATATGAGAAGGCGGCCAGGTCCACCTCCTCATGTTGCGACGGGTAATGGGCCGGTTGGACCACGCCCTGGGCCTGGTACAGCATCACCTGGATCGCCGATGATTGGTCTCTCGCCAATTATTCGACCAGATGGAACTCGAGAGTCAATGCCGTCGAAGACGCTGTCCCCTATTCACGCTCCTAAGGCTGTCCGACCAATTGGTAGAGCCCTTGAGGACATGCCAACCTCGGCGACTGGCTCCGGCCCAACGACGCCTACTATCTTGACGCCAGCGAGAACGAGTCTACAGTCGACTAGGAGTACGGAGACGCCGCCACCGCTGATTATTGACAATAATACCACAAAGAAGAAGGATGATGTTGAAGACCTATCAGATCTTATCAGCACACCAACAACATCAAAAGCCGCGGAATCAGAAAAGGGAGCCAGCCCTAAGGCGAAGGAACCAACCAAAGAAGTCAACTCCTTAGCAGATGTACTTGAGGACGTTGATCTTGGAAAGGACAAATAGAGCATCTGAGCATAAATCTCATACCGCCGTTGTTCATTGCGAATACATCATCGTAATCATCATCATACCCTACACCTCTTTTATTGCACTTTTGGCTTTGGCGAGAATACAGTGTCAGCGTCGTCTTTTACCTCGACTCTTTTTGTGCCCCCTGTTCGGAAATACAACATTTCTAACTGTATTAATGGAAAGCTCCTGCTTGATGTCTGCTACGTTGCTGGTGTACACATGAGGATTGCATGGACTCTTTTTTCCCCCTCTCCCCTTGACCTTTTCCCTATTTTTCATTTCTTGTTCTTTCTTTCTTTCTTTATGTGTATTCTTGTGGCATTTTTTTCTCCTTGGTCAAGGGAGATGCTGTGTCGACGTTCTTGTCAATTCTCTTTTTTAAAAAACACCCTTTTCTTTATCTTCTTCTACTTTTCGATTCACCCTTCATGTACGTTACATAAATCGACAGAGCTTTTAATGCCTTCTATTCTCGAGCGTTTGGGATCTGAATTCTCTTCCTTCGAGTTAATCCTCATACGAATGTGTGTACCACGCAAGTGGTATTTTTTATAAAGGCTGATACCTTTTATTACAACCTATTAGCTAGCAGGTGAGCGAGGATGCCAATTGAGGGATTGTCCACTTTGTGTTAACCCGTTTTTTAGGAATCTAATGGCGGGTCCGCATGTAGGATGTATGCAGGAATCATGCAATGGCAAGGCTGATGCATTTTCGAGGTTCGAGGTTTGCCCGTGTTGGATGGTGATATAAGTAGCGTCCGGCCCCCCGCATTCGGGTACTACTATATACATATGTCGACATGTCCTTGCCGAGGGCTCGTGATGCATCGAAGTTAAAGGCGATAGATAGTTAGGCGTCCCTATTTCTACTTTTCGAAATTTTCTAATATACTTCAACGCAACAAACCTCAACTGGTGGAGTAGCCCTGTACGTCTCTGGCCTCGAGACTCAATATACCTATGAGATATATTCTAGTCTCATAGACCACTATCAAGTGAAGCAAAAACACTTCTTGTAACCCCGGCTATTGTCAAGGGGCGCTATGGAACACTTTGCGCCGTTTACTGCGAATCGTACGCATGCACGGTAAGTGATACAAGCACAGGCCGATAAGCTTGATACTTGAAGCTAACAATGTGGTTAGATATGAAACCGCGGAGTTGAATTCATCAATAACGCTTGTTGAAGATGCAGCTCGGCAAAGGAGTGAGGGTTTCGAATCACATGAACTTGATGGACAAAGTTATTCCGGTTATGGACTTGACAATCTTCATGAAATGCCTGTTCCCAGCTTCGGGGGGTCGAGTTATCCTTACACTGAACTCCCCACCCGGTCTTCGACCACTAGTCCCATGAACGATGCTTCTTCACCGCTTCCTCGACAAACGGTGCCACCCAGCCGATCAGCGGCTGGCGCATCTCCCACGTTAAACACCCCGTTCGATGCATTCGATACTTCAGAATTCTACTGGAACACCAACCCTTCCACGGCTTCAGCTGCACCGCCCACTGCAGCACAACCACAATACCCCCGACCTCCCAGACGAAGGTTTAGACCAGTCGAAAGTCCACAATTCCTCCCAGAATACGTAATCGATAACTTTTTAAAAGCGAATCCGGGTCAAGATGGATTTTTCTGCGTGTTTAGGAAGACATATGTGCTAAAGAGCGATGGGAAGACTACACACGAGGGACCTCTCCCAGCGAATCAGACGACACTATGGAGAGCTGACAAAGTTATCGGGCATTTGTTTGAAGTTACTTGGTGGGGGAGTATGGTTTATCATGGACCTTTTCAGGATACCGAACGGGAGTTTACGGGGTACTGGGGGAAGAAGAGTGTGGTTAAAGAAGCGAAGAACCCGATGAATGATGTGCATTCGTTTTTTCATATTCCTGCACCCAGCATGGAGAGTTTCTCAGGAGTCATTACACTTGACTTATTATCAACCACTAATGCTCAATCATTAACAAAACCACGACCACATTTCGGCGCCGCCCCGCAATTCGCAACATTCCAAGGACCTGATCTAATCGACTTGGTGGCAAGTGGATACAGTGGCAGCTGGAAACGTATTTTTAACGCCCCCGGGTACAGAGCAAACCCAAATTATCAGCATGATCGCAAATTTACCGGAAACTTTAACGGAAGATTGGTTTTATATTCCAACATCCCAAAGCTCATAGCGTTTATTATCTCAACGGGAAAGTCTCATCCGCAACAGGTGTTTAAGTATATCTCCTCGTCGCAAGATAATGTGATGGTAACGTTTGGGCAAAGTTATGCGAGCGGATCTTCGAATTTTAATTTTTATGCCTCTTACCAGTATCCTTGCATATCGCTGAGGATGCCGCTAGCCGAGTGGGAGGATCAAGGGTGGATGTATACTGAGATCGGGAGCTTAGAGGTATTGGTTTCTTGATATGAAGCAGGTTTCAATGGCTTTCTTTCCTTCTTTCAGCTTTCTTTCACTCGAGTCCCTCTTCCACTTCAATCCTTCTCGGTTATCATAACCGACCATATCTACGGTAAAATAAACCCTCAGAAGATTTAAATCCACCTCTTTGTATTCTAAATGAGGGTTGTGGTATACGGGCGTATTATAGGATCCGGTTATCCACGAGCGATATTGTAATGCTGAATATTTCAATACCCGTTAGATATCTAACTATACATACATGTGCACATGAGGCCTGCTATCAATCCGCCCCGGTACATACTAATTCCCAATATATTAATAGCTGGGCCTATTTAATAGATTTAGATCACTTACTGATGCAGATATACGAAGACTATCCATCTCATGCTCAAAGCGCAAGATGCTATCTTAGTATGTCGCTCCGTTTTAAACCTCCTAAAATCCCATTGGACCTGTCGAAGAACTACTTTCGATGTTGAAATAACTTCCAGAGAACACTACTAGTACTTCGTAAACGATTTGCAAAAGCCTCCCACTATTTAAAACCGCTGTATTAAATCGAGCTTTATGACTAAAAGCGGAGATTACGTCCCTGGAACCTCAAGGTTTATGTACATCCAACAGCCACGCTGGGGCTATGTAGTTAATCGAATTATAAATTTTGTCTTTCATTATTATAGAAGCAAGAATACGAGTTGATAAATAATCTAACCATAGTAATGCGAAGTGGTGTATATTATATAATAAGGACCTGTCAGAAGAGACTGGAGCCGGCTCGAGCCGCGTTAGACGCAGTATGCTGTATCCTATTGGCCTGGGATATCAGGAGGTTGCGGAAGGTGGCACAGACTATCGACCATCTGGGTTCTTACGCTGTGTTTTGGCCTGTTGGATTTTTGTGATACATGACAACAATATTAAACTAGGTAATCGATAGCTTTCTTAATACTTAGCTAGGCATGCATGGTACCAGCATCTAAACCTCCCACGATAGGTCGATAGTGAGGGTATCGCGATATGTTCTAGAATCGGTGTTTCAACACTATAAAGATCCAAAAAACGACTACTCCTAACTGTTAATGATAGAACAGTACTGCCATATCTAACATGAACACACCACATCCAAAAATGTATTATATCTGTTGCATACTCATCATAGGTTCGAAAAAAATGCAAAAAGAAAGGTCTAAAGGATTTGCTGCCGACGGGAGTCGAACCCGTGTCGCCCGCAATAAACCGGATTTGCTCCGATGGGAAACGAGCATCATACCGTTAGACCACAGCAGCGGATAAGGTTTGATCCGCAAATAGAGCCTTATCAAACTGGTTTCCTAGTTGGTAGGCGTAATGCGGGGTTGTTGGATTTTTTTTGCGGGGCAACGCATGCTCCGAACTTGAAGTCCTAATAGCGGAACACCAAGTGCTTTAAAGTCGTAGAAGAATGGCCTTTTGATTAGTATAGCTCCTGATGACAGTATCAATCACAGCCCCAGTCAGCCTATCAATATTTACAATTGTTTTTTTCAAAAACGAAGAACAAAGCTTTTAACCCCTACCTCCCGTAGCAAATCCCAAATACTACTCCAAAAGCGCTATCAATCCCACACCTGTAAGTTCTTCAACAAACACCCTTCCTCTTCAGTGTCCGTCTTCCGTCTCAAAAATCCAATCTTGTAAACCGTCTCCCCTTCTTCCTCCAATTCCTTCTTAACAGCCTCCCAATCCCCTTCCGAAACAACGAGTACCATTCCAATACCCGTATTCCATGTTCTTGCAAACTCCTGGTGTGTCAGATTACCCTTATACTTCAACCAATTAAACAGACTTGAGAGTTTCCAGGCCTTTACGTCGACAATGGCGGTCATGTCCTTCGGTAACATTCGTGGGATGTTTTCTGTAAGACCTCCGCCGGTGATGTGCGACATACCCTTTACTAGACCCTTCTTGCAGATCTTAAGAAGTGGCTTGACGTATATCCTTGTTGGCGTCAATAGTGACTCGCCAATTGTAATGTTAGCCTCCCATGGCGCTTCCGCTTTGTACGAAAGCCCGTTCCTGTCGATAATCTTCCGGACAAGTGAGAATCCGTTAGAGTGGACACCATTGGACGCTAGTCCTAATAGTACATCTCCTTCGACCATGTCGTCCAATCTGGGTAATATAGACTCCTTGGTAACAGCTCCGACAGCGGCTCCGACAGCATCGTAGTCGTCTTCCTGGTACATGCCCGGCATTTCAGCGGTTTCACCACCGATGAGGGCGCAACCAGCTTGTTTGCAGCCATCTGCAACACCGGCGATAAATCCGGCAGCTTTTTCGACGTCGAGTTTGGAGCAGGAGAAGCAGTCGAGGAAGAAGAGGGGTTCAGCACCCTGTACTACTAGGTCGTTTACATTCATGGCAACGAGGTCGATACCTGCGGTTTAGTTAGTATTTAACTGCATTTTGTCCGGATTTTAGGGGGCATGGGACTTACCAACGGTATCATGCTTGTCGGCCAGCTGGGCAACTTTGAGCTTGGTACCAACACCGTCGATGCAGCCAATGATTAGTGGGCCGCCGTACCCAGCGCTCTGCAGGTCGAAGACGCCACCGAATCCACCGAGGTCAGCATCGGCGCCGACACGTCTGGTAGATTTTACGCATGCTTTGATCCTTTCGACTAATGCGTTACCGGCGTCGATGGATACGCCGGCAGAGGCATAGGTAAGAGCTTCGAGATCTGGGGCTTCTTGTCGGAATGCACTGGTGGGAATTAGTGATTAGAATTATGGATAACCATCCCAGTAGAAAAGGGACTTACCGATGAGCAATGTCCTTGCGGTAATATGCTTGGTTGAACTTGATGCTATGAACACCCTTGTATGCACTCTTAACTGCTGATTCCAAGTCGTCCGCGACACAGTTGATAGCAATGACACGACCGCCATCGGTCTTCAGTAAGTCGTCCTCTTCCTTAGTTCCTGCGTGGAACAGAGTGGCTTCCAGCCCCGGCTCCAATGAATCCAAAGTCATAACGTCTCCCTTGGCATAGGCGTCAGGATAACCTCCTGCAACCACGACCACAGTCGTGGAAAACCTAGGCTCGATTGTAATCTGAACAGCGTCAAGCCAATGTTCACAGCACGCCACCATAATCTGCGCTAGATCTGTATCCCTACTCAACAGTGGCAAAACCGTTTGGGTCTCTGGATCGCCAAATCGGACGTTGTACTCCAAGACTTTTGCCCCCGCCCTGGTCATCATGATACCGGTGAACAACATTCCCACAAATGGCATCCCTTCTCTTCTCATACCATCGATCGTGGGTTGTAGGACTCGTTTCTTGATGTCGTCGATAACAGACTGTGGTGCGATCTTGGTGGGAGCGTAGCAGCCCATACCGCCGGTGTTGGGTCCTTTGTCACCATCGAATATCCTTTTGTGGTCTTGGGCGGGAACGAGGGGGACAATTGTGTAGCCGTCGCTGAACGCAAGGATGCTAAGTTCGTCTCCTTCGAGGAACTCTTCGATTACAACTTCGTCGCCTGAGGAAGATATAAATTTAGTTTTCGAGGTGCCACGATGTAATTTGCGGTACGCTCCCACCTGCATCCTGGAATATCTTTCCAACCATAATCTTCTCTACGGCTTCTATAGCCTCTTCTTTCGAAGTAGCGACGACCACACCCTTACCGGCCGCCAGACCGCTAGCCTTGACGACGACATTGTGAGGAGCTGATTTAATGTATTCTACAGCCTCCTCATACTTTGTAAAGTTCTTGTAGTCGGCGGTAGGGATGTTATGTCTCCGCATGAAATCCTTAGAGAATGTCTTCGAGCCCTCCATACGGGCTGCTTCTTTTGTAGGACCGAAGCATAATATTCCAACTACATGTCGTCATTCGTTAGTCCTCCATAATTTCCATCAAGCTTTTACGTAATTCGGGATGAGAACCTTTGCGGAAATGTTCTTCAATGCCTTCTACCAGTGGAACCTCGGGTCCAGGGACGACAAGATTGATCTTTTCTTCAATAGCAAGAGCAACTAGAGCCTCGAAGTTGGTGACGCTGATTTTCTTGTTGGAAGTTTTGGGGACTGTGCGAGCGGTTCCTCCATTGCCTGTAGAACAGTTTAGATATACTGTAGAAGTAACTACATATAATTGAACGAGGAATAGACGAACCTGGTGCTACAATGATCTTTTCAACCCGGTCTGACTGGGCAAGCTTCCAGGCCAGAGCATGTTCTCGTCCTCCGTTCCCAACCAGGAGAATGCGTAGTGGGGTGTCTCCAATCATCGTACCGCAATTGTACCGAACGATAAGAATAATACAGCGTGCTGAATATGTTCCCCGGAATTAAATGTCGCCAGGACGGTACTACTCCAAGAGATAGGAAAAATTCTTTTTCAGTTGCACAGCGTCGAAAGTCGAATTTTATCTTGCAGTTGTGCGGCGCACACGGCAAATTTGGCGGTGGGATGGGCCGGTTGGTTGCAAATTGTATGGCGGGGCAACTTTTAACATTCCAATTAGCCTTTCGTCACCAAAAGGAAAAAAACGGGCATGCGAGCTCCACCGATTCGGACATGGTCGCCAGATAGCTCGACAGACAACATCCCAATAATAAATTAAACCAGTCATCGCAGAAGGAAGTGTAAAACCACTTATTCAGATAAAAACCCCCAGCTTCACCGCATTTGACCGTGTCAATTGGTCGCTGTCCTGTTCAGAACACCACCCTGCACCATTGTCGGCCGCATTGTCCACGGATACCTCTGCAGCGTCGGTTGCGCCATTGTTAGGGAGCCCTGTCATTGGTCCGGTGTAGTTCAATATGGCCAGTTCGCGAAAGCCTTTCACGATTAGTATGCACAGCGTTTCCCAATGGCAGTGTCATAATGGTTACATAACGGAGCTGACGTATGCATCGTATATAAAGAGGTCCCTTGTTCCTCTGCAAACATAGGTTCGCCATTTCACTTCACTGCTTTTCGTTCCCATGAAGGGATTGTAGAGGTGGAAATGCTAACCCTAGCCTGAGTGCTTCGCAAAAGGACCTGGGTTTGACGTCGTCGGGCTTGCGTTATCTATATATCTTACCCTTACTGTCACCTTCACGGATAAAAACCCGGAGGCCGAGCACAACTGTACGATCACTTATGAAGGCGACGGCGCCGACGAGGTACCGCTGAAACCGGACCATAACTTGATTACACGGACGGCATTGTACGTTCTCAAATGCCACGACATTCGCGACTTTCCGGCAGGCACACATGTGCACATTCACAATGATATTCCTCTAGGCAGGGGATTAGGATCCTCGGGTGCTGCGGTCGTAGCTGGTGTAATGCTAGGGAGTACCGTTGGAGACCTCGGGCTATCGAAAGATAGGATGATGGATTATACGCTTATGATTGAGAGGCATCCGGACAACGTCACTGCCACGATGATGGGTGGGTTTGTTGGGTCGTACTTGAGGGAGTTGGATCCTAAGGATACGGAGAGAAAGGAGATTCCGTTGAGTGAGGTGCTTCCTGAGCCGGCTGGGGGCCTGGATACGGGTCTTAGGCCCCCAGAGCCGCCGCTTGGAATCGGTCACCATATCAGATTTGGATGGGCACCGGAGATTAAAGCTATTGCGATTATTCCAGATTTCGAGGTCGCGACGGCGACTGCTCGAAAAGTATTGCCGACGGAATATTCGAAGAAGGATCTGGTATGAATTTTGATATCTATTTCCTCTACAAGGAAAAAAAGACTGACATTGGCATCCAGATATTCAATTTACAGAGACTAGCGGTTCTTACTACGGCATTAACCAGATCACCGCCAGACCCAGAACTTATCTACCAGGCTATGCAGGACAAGGTTCACCAACCATATAGGAAGACATTGGTATGTTATTACGATATCAAGCTCTATTATACCGTCCAGAAGCTTATATGTATACTCTAGATCCCCGCTTTGCCCGAAATCCTAACTTCAATGACCCCTCAATCTCACCACGGTCTGCTTGGTATCTGTCTCTCCGGCGCCGGTCCTACGATTTTGGCTCTGGCAACCGAGAACTTCCAAAGTATAGCCGAAGAGATATTAGCGCGGTTTGCAAAGGAAGGAGTTCATTGTATCTGGAAGGTCTTGGAACCAGTTCAAGAGGGTGCTCAAGTGACTGAATTGAGAGAATGACATTCGTTGGCTTTCTTGTAGGACTATCACTAGTTTTCGCCCGCTTTCTTCGTCTAGAATGATAGATTACGATAGACCACAGTTGTTTCGATTCAATTGCTATTCATCATGTACAGCAGCTGCATGTAGTAACGCTGCCTGTGTTGGAACTAAGCTGTGAATGAGAAATAGTACAGATGTGAGTGGTCCACTCTGCCAGGTTGTGCTTTAAGCGAACGCCGATGGACGGACTTGTAGACGCAACGCGGCATCGTCCGATATCAGGAACGGCTTTTGCGATGAGTGTTCCTCAATTCTTTATCCAATCGATACACCAATACAACGGCAAATTCACTTCCTCAAAGACTACCAGAAACAATGGCTACCACTCGTCGATACGCCGCCCTGAATAGGGATACCAATGAAACCAAAATCAAGATCAAGCTGTCTCTTGATGGTGGCTCCCTCCCGGTCGATGAAGATCCAAACACAGTCTCTTCGAATTTGGAAGTTAAGGAGGGAGAACAGGTCTCTACGGGCCATGCAAGCCAGCTCTCGGGCGGCAATGTGCAGAGTATAAACACCGGTATTGGATTCTTGGATCATATGTTCCATGCAATGTCGAAGCATGCCGGGTGGAGCTTGGAGATGAGTTGCAACGGAGACTTGCATAGTAAGCTCTTTACTGCTCAAACATATCTTGAGCCATTTCCTTGCTAATGCTGGAGGATGGATAGTCGATGATCACCATACTGCTGAAGATTCGGCGATAGCTCTGGGAATGGCATTTAAAGAGGCATTGGGCCCAATTCGAGGTTACAAGAGATTCGGGCATGGATATGCGCCTTTGGACGAAGTACGTCATATCTACACTTTCTGACTCGTCGCAAAAAAAAAAAAAAAAAAAAAAAATCTACCTAACCAATGCAACTACACTAGGCCCTCTCCCGAGCCGTCGTCGACTTGTCGAACCGACCGTACGCCGTTATTGAACTTGACCTAAAACGAGAAAAGATTGGAGACTTGAGTTGCGAAATGATTCCACATGTTCTTGAGAGTTTTGCACAAGCAGCTGGCATTACGATGCATGTGGACTGTTTGAGGGGGAAGAATGATCACCATAGGGCTGAATCCGCGTTTAAAGCTCTAGCGATTGCGCTGAGAGAGGCGACGTCGAGGACGGGAGGGAACGATGTTCCAAGTACAAAGGGGTGCCTATGATTTGTGTATACACAAGGTCAAATTATACGGAGCATCATTGTATGAAAGTGAATTTGCGCATGCTAGGAGCCATCTATGAGGTTCAACAGACAGAGATGTTCCCCAGGATTGGCCTGTTGGACGAAGGCCTGACTGCTTCTAGAAGCTGGAGACTTCAAACTTCCCTGTTGCAGCGGTCGGATATCTGCATATGCCATGGATGACCCGCCAAGAGCCGCCTTCTGACAGTTATCTCTGAATGCACTCGTCGGATCTTTGGCGCCTGCTAGCCATCTTTGCTCATGCACATTGCAGCCTATTAGTAGCTGGCGTAAGGTTTTTTAACGCCTTCGTTCTATGGTGGAGAGTTTTTTTGCGCTTTTATATCGAGGGTGTGCAGGCAGAAGAGGTAGCTTACGCACGCTGGGATTTCCTGGGCAAGGAAATAAAGTTAGGCGAGTGTCAAGTTACGTAGCTGCCCTGACCGGACAAAGCTTTTTGGCATGGCCAGCCCTATGAGCAAGAACTGGGGTTTTTTCTCTCTTTGAAACGTTGAAACGATCAGTTGCCCCGCGCCGAATAAGCTATGGTGGGCCTTTCAGTTTGTCGGAGCTATGGATTACCTGTTCTGAGGTCGCGAGACCAGAATGTGAGGAGTGAAATTGGCGATGGAGTCGTCTCAAGCTAGCTCGACTAGAGAAGCCTAACTAGGGAATCTGTAATTCCGGGACCAAACCCGCAGTGAGACCTTGAAAGGGAGCTATTCATCCGCCTCCGCGCAGACGCAAGAGGCTGTCGTAGCTTCGGCTACCGCCTGGGATGACCTCAGAAGTGAGTTCGAGGGCCGCCGTAATCGTATATCAACCTAGAAACCGCCGGGGAAGAGAGTCTGTTTTTTTGCTGTATATAAGCTTCACCTGAGGGACCGGCTGTAAGAAAGAATCTCCTTTTGAAGGCCATCGGATAACACAGACAATCAATTTAGATATCAATCACCCGGTCACAGCTATAAAATTTCAGAAAAGATAAAAAAAAAATCCCTTTATTTTAAATTCTTTCCAACCCTTTTTTTGCCATAAAATTCGATTCTTGTGCTCAGCCCTGAAAAAGTAAGCTTTGCGAACGGTCCCCTGAGTGTGATATAAATACCATTCATCCCAATACTCATCTCATACGAACCTCTCTTCCTAGCTGCAATTGCAAACTTTTTTTCGTCTCGCAAAACAAAGCATTCAAACACTCGCATTTTTATACTTCGATTCACGGTGAGTACATACATTCCTTGGTCCTATTAGCTCCGTGTTTCTTCGATGTTTTCGATCTTGGATGCATGAGCAGGCACACATCGCACACATCCTATATCGTGATATATAGGCCGAGGGTGCGTCGGGTCGTCTAGCTATACTGCTTCGGGCAGTGGCCAGAGCAGCGACAAGACAAGACCTCATGCTCGTGCATCTGGTGATGTGCTTCTTTTTCTCGAAAGCATAAGTGCTTAATTGCTTGCACTTGCCAGCAACGGGACAGGGTGGAAGTATCCGTTCGTATCTCGTGGCGTCGACTGCCTCCAGTCGTTTGATCCACTTTTGCTCCGAAAGTATAGGGCCCATTGCCTGTTCGGCAAGCTGGTTGCGAGACCTTGTCTGCAGCTTACCATGCGTAGCTGAGAATTGCCAGACCGGGCAATTTCTAGGAGGGCCCTAGACGAGATGCAGCAATTTTGCACGTCGACGAGCTATCTTTAGCTAGCTGGAACTGTGATAGTTCTTGGTGCTCTGGGGGTGGCCATGGTCGTTAAACTAGTCTGCTGGCTGGCTGGCTTCTCCTCTTTTACTCCCTTTTATTCTCCCCCTCATTCTAGTTCTGCCTGCTTCTGCTTCTCTTCCTTTTATTGCAACCCAATCTGGGCACCTTCCCACAACCTGAAATTAAATCCCACTCCAACCACGTCTCCCCATCTCCATCCCCTCATCCACCATCTGTCTTTATCCTTCATCTAGAGTCACGTTTTTAATGTATTTCCCTTCTCCCCGTCCAATGCCTTCGTCCTTCCCGTCTTTCTTGCTGGTTTCATCTTTGCTGACGTAGCTTTTCTCGCGCACGATAGACCATAATCAATCAACATGGAAGGTACGTCCAGAACCCCCTCTTCCCGTCACGAAACCCAGCTCCAGCTCCCACGACATTGACCTTCTCGATGTCTGTACGGGTTCCGGAGCTCGAGGTTGTCGATTAGACTCATCATAGCTAACTTTTTCGCTTTTCTCGGGCTTACAGAGGAAGTTGCTGCTGTACGTGCATTCTCCGAGTTACCTCCCTGAAACCTGCCCCACCTTTAGAAATCCACACACGATGAGGGTTCCCGGGAGACATCACGTTGCTAACATTCTGCTTTTCCGTCCTCCAGCTCGTTATTGACAATGGATCCGGTGAGTAGAGCTCCAATAAGCTTATTTTCCCACGGTAGAGGCCGGATGCTAACGTGTAGTGTAATACAGGCATGTGCAAGGGTAAAGAAAAACTCCAAAATCTCACCTTTTTTATCTCCTAGAGCTTTATACTGTTAACAGAGTGATACTGATGCATCGAGAATTATACAGCCGGGTAAGCTAATGAGATCTCCGAGCTTATCGGCGCGAAAATTTTAGTGCAAACTAGCTGACTTTACCCCTTTTAGTTTCGCCGGTGATGACGCTCCACGAGCCGTCTTTCCATCCATTGTCGGAAGACCCCGCCATCATGGGTACGGCTCCCTATCCTAATGGAAGACTCTTCAATAAATTGAGGATGATGTTAACACGAGCTGTTACTATCTAGTATCATGATTGGTATGGGCCAGAAGGACTCGTACGTCGGTGATGAGGCCCAGTCGAAGCGTGGTATCCTCACCCTGAGATACCCCATCGAGCACGGTGTCGTCACAAACTGGGACGATATGGAGAAGATCTGGCATCACACCTTCTACAATGAACTGCGTGTTGCCCCAGAAGAGCACCCAGTTCTCTTGACCGAAGCTCCAATCAACCCCAAGTCCAACAGAGAGAAGATGACACAGATCGTCTTCGAGACATTCAATGCCCCAGCATTCTACGTCTCCATCCAGGCCGTCTTGTCTCTCTATGCTTCCGGTCGTACCACTGGTATCGTGCTCGACTCCGGTGATGGTGTCACCCACGTTGTCCCAATCTACGAGGGTTTCGCCCTTCCACAGGCTATCTCCCGTGTCGACATGGCTGGTCGTGATCTTACCGACTACCTCATGAAGATCTTGGCCGAGCGAGGATACAGCTTCAGCACCACCGCTGAGCGTGAAATCGTCCGTGACATCAAGGAGAAGCTCTGCTACGTCGCCCTTGACTTCGAGCAGGAAATCCAGACTGCCTCCCAGTCCTCCAGCTTGGAGAAGTCCTACGAACTTCCCGACGGTCAGGTCATCACCATTGGTAACGAACGTTTCCGTGCCCCAGAGGCTTTGTTCCAGCCATCCGTCCTCGGTCTCGAATCCGGCGGTATCCACGTCACCACCTTCAACTCCATCATGAAGTGCGACGTCGATGTCAGAAAAGACCTCTACGGCAACATCGTCATGTCCGGTGGTACCACCATGGTATGCTTGATCCCCCTTATTACCTACTTTAGACGTGACACCAGCCTTGCTAACTTTCTTAACTATTAGTACCCCGGTATTGCTGATCGTATGCAGAAGGAAATCACCGCCCTTGCTCCTTCGTCGATGAAGGTCAAGATCATTGCTCCTCCAGAACGTAAATACTCCGTCTGGATTGGTGGTTCCATTTTGGCTTCCCTGTCCACCTTCCAACAGATGTGGATCTCCAAGCAAGAGTACGACGAGAGCGGCCCAAGCATTGTATGTGAAACCCTGGAACCCACGTGAAAGAACTTTTATACTGATAAACGACAACAGGTCCACCGCAAGTGCTTCTAAGCGTATTCTTATTTTGGCACGTCATATTATCCATTATCTCAACGGAAAGGGAAAGAGTGAAGTGGAAGGAAAGAAGATGCATATATGGGGGAAAAAACTCGACCACTTTTTTTTTTTTTAACGGGTTGAAAGGATTCAACTTTTTTTGGAAGTCGATTCTGTGAAGATGGAGGATTCTTGAATCTCGTCTTAGAAAAAACGGTGCCGACTATGTTTCTTTTGTTTTGTGTCTAACCTAGCTTTTTGTACCACTTTGACTGGCTTTCTTTCCTGGACACGCGAAAAACCAAAACTCCTTACCCCCCTCCACCATTACACCTCCCAGACCTCTTTTTTCTCTACCCCCGACTACCTTTTTCTTAAAAATGCTTTGAATGTTTTGTTGAGAAACGGGCAATTAAAAACCAACCTTTTTAACCCTTTTTCAAACCTCGATGATTCCCATCGTATAAGAATGGTCCGTCCGCTAAGCTGATACATCGTGTGCGTTTTTGTGTGATATGCTTTTTTACTGCGAAGCTGCTTTGTTCTTTAAACTATAAACGGGTTGATTGAATTGTCGAGTCGTTTATTGTGATTGGAGAGTAAAATAAATTTGTAGAAGGTTGGCCTAGATAATGAAGCTTTCGAAGAGGTTGAGTTGAACGAAGATTGATAGGTCCGTCTATTATTTTGGTATACAGCTGCTGTCAACATTATACATGCATAAGTCTAAAGCAGAACCAACCGCCTATTATAGCCCCGAGTCCACGTCTATTAATTAATACAGTCCCAGAAACGCCACCCAATGCATATCATACAAAAGTTTACAACCACCTGATTCACAGACCCGCAAATAAATCATCAATCGCAGTTCGTTTCTTGGATTCTTTCGGTATTGTTTCTAATTCTGTTTCTTCAATGATGTCTGCCTTCCGAGTTCGTCGCTGCTGCTGGATTATTATTGCATCGCGGCTTATTACTTCGCCGGTATCTTCTTCTTCATGGGTATTTGCGAGTGATGGGGTGGCATTGTCGAGTTGTTTGGTATCGATTTCCTGCTCTTCTTCTTCTTCTTCTTCTTTTGTCTCTTCTGATTCATCCATGAATGGTTTTAATACCTCGTGTATTCTGGCCAAGCAACCTAGCATTATCATCCCCATTGCAGCGTACTGTGTAGAAGTTATCAATAGCGTGAATGCCCTATGAGAGTTTGGGATTATGGCTGTTGAGAGTCTGTGGAGTAGTGATGTGAACGTTTTGTCCGACTTTAGGAGGGTGATGAAGGTGGTTCTTGAGTGTTCATCTTCTTCGTCGCTGTCGTCTTTGTCTTCTTCTTCAACTTCATTGTCGTTTGACACTGATGATGACGATGATGAGTTATTTTGGTATTTTGTTTCTAGATGGAGGGTTATCCGCTCCAAACAGCGTTTGAGCATCTGTAGCCATTTGAACCAGAGGGATGAGCGGTGTTGGTTTTTGGATTTGTAGACGAGGAGGTGGAGGATGTTGCGGTCGTGGGTTAGGATTGCGAGGAGGGATTTGGTGGTTGTTGGATGGAGGTTGAGGGATTGGGGAACCGATGGTGGTGGCGGCGGCATTGGCGACGGTGATGGTGATATTGAGATGATGAAGAGATGGAGGTTTATATTCCAAGCTCAAAGCTTCAGATGATTCAATTCGGCTGTCGCGTTTCGCTCGCTAAATTTCCAACATTGATCGATTCCACTGCGACCTCCCGACATCAAACCTCCAACTACTCCCTCCCCTCTACAACATCCATTCCCATCTCCCACCCCACTCACCTCAAAGAAACAAAAAAAAAAAAATCTAAAGAAACACCACAATGTCCTCCAACGTCGGTCTCTCCACTCCACGCGGCAGCGGCACCTCCGGCTACGTCCAACGAAACCTCTCGCACATCCGCCCACGCGATCCAAACGCCTCCTCATACCACCCGAAGGACTACGACAAATTTGCAAAGCATAAGCAACGACAACCAGACAAGGAGATATTAGACCATGATCGGAAACGGAATGTGGAGGTTAAGTGTTTGGAGTTGAGGGATAAACTTGAGGATGATGGGTATGGTCTACTCTTTCCCTCTCTCTATAAAAATATATATTTGGAAGATAGTATTTTAGGACTAATTTTTGTTTGGTTACCAGTATGGAAGAAGACGAGATTGAAGAACGAGTATCAGCATTACGAAGCGCGTTGATGGGACAGCTGGATTCACAAAGAGTTGATGCTAGAGGATTAAAATCGCATCAAGTACATGAATTGGCACAAGCGAAGATGGGTACGATCTATACAACCCCCATCCCCTATTACATCACCAAAAATAAGCCAAATACTAACATTGAGTAATAAATAAATACAGCCGAAAACGCCCGCCTCCAACGCGCCCTCCAAATCTCCTCAGACTACGAAGAAGGCAGCCACTGGAAACGCCAAGCGGAAGAAAAAGTAAGACGACAAGAAGAATTCGCTGCAAAGGAGGCTTTGGCTATACAGGAAAGGGAGAAGCAAAGACAGAGAGAAGTTGAAGAGGAGATTAGAAGGGAGAAGGAAAGGGATGCGGAGTTGAGGAGACGGAATAGACGGGAGAGAAGTGAGAGTCGGTCGAGGAGTAGGAGTCCTAGTAGGAGTCGGAGTGATAGGGGTAGAGTAAGGGGTAGGGATGGTGAGAGTAGATCTAGGAGCAGGTCTAGGAGGAGTGATAGTTATGATAGCCGAGATCGGTCGAGGAGTAGGAGCAGGAGTAGAAGTGGGAGCCGAGACGGCGGGAGGAGGAGAAGGGATTCGAGGAGCTTGAGCGGGAGCAGGAGGAGCGAAGGTAGAAGCAGGAGCAGGAGCTATAGCGCTGACCGGGGGAGAAGACGGTATGATGATAGTGACTAGGCCGCAGGTTTCTGGCACTTTGAGCTTTTGTCATTTTGGAAAGGGGGCGCTGTTATTTCGCTTGCGGGCTTTTGCAAAAAGTGGTACGATATTGACGACTGGTAGTTTCATTTCATCATTCTTGTATTAACATAATCTCGCCATCAGAATGCTAGGACGGACAGGTACGAGGGCATAATTAAGGCTGCAATCACGGCAGCCCTTTCGAACTCACTCCTAAATACCGAAAGTACACTATGGTCCTACAAAGTACCAATACTCTAATTCCGCGGTCCTTTGGACACAAATCGATTATATGTCTCCAATTCACAGGTACATACTGTAAATGAAACGCCCTCTACCATGCCAATTGTATATATAGTACAAGCGAGTGTCCAGAAAAAAAAGCGTTTATATCCAAAAGAATAAACATGCTCGTAACATGGAAACCAAAGAAGTTAGCTAGTCATCTCGACGTTCCACCGTATTAAGCATTAATAAGGCTAGTTATTAGTAGTAATCGTGTATTCCAATCATCATCATGAAGAAGCGGGGGTGGGGGTATTAAAAAAACCGGCCTGGCATGTAGCCGTTCCGCCATAAACGAGGCTTGAAGAGCCTTCTCCTTCAAGCTCATAGAAATTATCGAAGACAAGAAAGAACTCCCACATGATGCAAAAGAAAACTTCGCTCGCTATATTTCTAAGTAGCTTTCTTCAAGAAGAACAAGAGGAGGATGCGACGCACAAGTCGTCTCGTTGTGATTCCCAAAGAATGGTACGACATCAATACAGTCAAGCAGAGAGAGATAGAGAGAGATAGAGAGAGAATGTTGGATGTTAGGCCTCGGTGGATATCGGGAGTCAGAGGTATACGTAGGAACAAGGGGGAAGCCTTTTAGGCATCGTATGTCCCCTTGTCTATCTTGGTATATCCTCTTGGTCGATGCATAACCCAGTATACGGTGTATCCGATGATACCAGCCAACAGGACGCCGCCGATAACGAGATGAGGGACGTGGTGTCGCATCTGACCCCATAAAATTAGCATTCCCCTCAGAATTAAAGTATTTAACCACCAAGGTTGACCTACCCAGAAAATCGTCTGTGCATCTTTGGTATGCCACGAGCTGCCCTTATACACTTTAAAGAAGCTCCACGGCTTATGCTGCTGCTCTTCCGCCATCAATATTCTCACTCTAGCCGAATCCTCGAGGTCCAGTCCTGTCCATTTCTTCCAGATGATGCTAAGGAATAAGGGTCCCGTGGACGCCATGATAGTGATGTACGGCATGACCCAGTGTCTATCGTAGCTCTGGAGGACATCGGTGACACGGACAAAGAATGGATGTTCGGGGACGGCGGCCATGACATCATTGGAGATGCCGGTTGGATCGGTTTTGCGGGCCCAGGCGGAGTAGGCGAGGAGTGGATCAAGTCTACGTTGGCAGCCCTGATAGTAGCATACACATGTCAGTTTTGTTTTTCTTTTTTTGTTTAAAGATCGAGTTTATCGGAGGACTGAAAGACGTACCACGTCGAGGTCGATGTAGATTCCTCCGAATTTCCTTAGAGCAAAGTAGCGAATGACATCGGCTCGCATGATGGGGTGATCGTAGCCGTCGTATGTCTGTAGGAACCAAGGATACTCCTTCTCAATGAACTCGCGGGCCATATCGTCCGTCCATAGCTATAGATAAGGTAGCACTATCAGCATTCACCCCCACTTCCGTATACAGATTAAGGGAAAGAAAGCAACATCCGTCGCACCTTATACTCATAGTCCGGGTGTAAGTCCAAGCACTCCTTCTGCGGCCGTTTCCATTTCTCGGGAATATCGGCGGTCTTGTAGGTCTGGTGGATGATCTTTGGCACCAACGAGGGTCGCTTGGAGAACTGTTCGGGAGCATCGATGTCGATTTCGACTTTGGGGATGAGGTCGTTGGAGACGTCTTCGAAGAGGAGGGAGATTAGCGTGGAGACGCTGTAGACGCCGTAAGCGAGGCCGACGGCGACGGCGACGAGGAAGTAGATGAAGGCCCGGCGCATGGCGTCTGTCCTTTTTTCCTCTCTCTCTCTCTTTCCGTTGGTCTCTCTTCCTCTCTTACACTCTCTTTCTGGTGTCTCGTACGGGGGGGAAGGACGTTTCTGGTAGAGAGTTTGAGGAGGTTGTGGTTCGGGGAGGTGACGAGGAAGGTGGAGGAAGGAGAGTTAGTTAGAGAGTAAGAGAGCGAGCGAAGCTAACCTGGTTGGAAAGGGTCGTAGTGGTCGTGGTAGTGGTCGTCGTCGTCACAGGGGGCTGCCCGATGGGGCCAAGCGGAAGACCCTGGTGAGCTCTTGGCGGGTCCTGTCGGGTCCAAAGTGCGCCGACAGTGGCACCTTCCTCACACCAGGTCAATATCAATCAAAGACAGAGACAGAGACATCTTTTGATTGCATCCGGATTGTACGAGATGCATGGTGTCTCTGGAAGAGTCTGCAGAAAATTTCATCCGAAGATACGGGCAGTTTTAGGCATTTTTCATCGAGGTTGATTCAATTGCCTTGATTCGAAGATATCAATTGAAAGACAGACGGCGATTATGCATGGCAGTGTTCTGGAATAAAATAAAATGCAGCATAGCAAAATCACCTATACCGTTTATGCCTTAACCGTGATAGTTATAATTATCGTTACTGACAATGTGACAGTGTTTGAATAGAATGTGAATGTATGATAGTAGTATAATGATAATAATAAAGTGGGCCCAACAGCTAAGCAAGGAGGCTTTTCACCTGTTTCAAACCTCGCTTCAGAACCCATCCCAATCCGGCAATTTCTCCAGAAATTTTCAACATCCACCGCCAGCCAACCTCAATAGCTATACTACCATATCACACTCATCACACTAAACAATAGCTGTTCCCGTTAAGGCCAGCCAGTCAAATCACCAAATATGGATTCCTCTTCCTCCAATACCGACATCAGCCTCACAGACCTCTCCCAAAACGACAAACGGGAACTCCAGCAATTCGTCTCCAACGAGGCCCAAAAGGCCAAAATCCAGTCTAGTACGCATAACCTTCCTTTAGCCAACCTTCCTTCCTCCTCTTCACCTGAAGAATACGAACCAGCAGAAGAAGAAGAGACTAACCATTTCTATAGCTGTCCACTACCTAACAGACATGTGCTGGAAACGCTGCATCACCTCCAAGATCTCCTCAGGCCAGATGGACTCCTACGAACGCCCGTGCATGGAGAACTGCGTCGACCGATACATTGACTCCCAAATGGCCGTTCTGAAGCACCTAGAGCAGTTACGGGGTCAATTCTAAGCTCTCTCTCTCTCTCTCTCTCTCTCTCTCTCTTCCATCAACTTTCTTAGGCCCTCTATTATGAAAAGAGAAAACGTATTCGAAGCCATGGGAGTATTGGAGAGGTCTTGAATATTCTTCATATATACTACCCTAGGTTTACCTGTTTTACTATTATTTATTTGTTACAATAACTAGACTTTTTTGGGGGGAGTATTGCTTAATCGGAGGGAGGAACGAAATGTTTATAATCATGACATAAACGCCACACTACACAGAGAGGGAGGCTCGAAGAGGAGGCTCGAGTGCAGAGGAGGAGGAGGAGGGGGCGACCAGGATAACACGCTTAAATGACGGAATATACATCTAATCCGTCAAAGTCAAAAACCACACGGCAGACCAAAGCGGGGAATGGGTATTTTAAGCAAGCAAGCAAGCAAAAAAATAAAATAAAAAAATGCAAGAGCCGAAGGTTGAGATGTTTGTGCATTTACGTTCTCTCGCCTCGAGGTTTCAGATCCCGTGCGGAACATGCCTGAGAAAGGGGGTCGAAGCGGGGAACATGCAAACAGAATCTTCCTTTTCGTTTTATGTGGGTCGGCCGATCGTTCCTACTCGCTGAAGAATGTTTGGTTTATATCTTTTTTGTCGAGCTAGTGCTAGGTAGCTACTTACTTTACCTTTTAGCTTTGCTTGCTTTAAAAAAACGTCCTGCATGAACGGGGTGCATCGGTGCCGGTTTCATGTTTTATGGGAAATCTTGTACATAGATGGAGGTTATACCGAGCATTAAGGCATTTTTAGCTCGGATAATACATTACATACTGTATATACACTAAATCGAGCTTTCACAAGGTTCATGTCAAAAGATTGATGAAGAAGTTAAGTCGTAGTATGATAAAATCTGGGAACGGTAGCTAACCGTCCCCTCCATTGAATTTGAATTCGATACGTCGATGGTTTAAAAACCTGATACTGGAGAAGTAAACAGTTCAGAAACCCCCAACAGTATATCGTAAGAATCGAAGCTAAACTTTTTTTTTTTTTTTTTCCTATTGTACAAAATAACACCCATCCCAAAAAATCCCGTGAAACCTGGATATACCCTGTCCCCTAAGATCTCAAGGAAACCTCTTTTGTTAGGAAAAAAAAAGTCGTAATCACCCCTCCCTCCAGTTTTCCCCGCCCAAAAAACCTAAACCAAATACCCAATTGGCCGTTATATAAAAAAAGTACTACATAATCCAACCATTTCTTGGTAGAATAGATGGAGTTTATGTTGTGTGTCGTAATATGTTTTCGTCCCCACCCTTGATAAAAAACAAAAAGTCGTAAACCTTGCAAAGGAGTCTTAGGTAGACTAGCTCCTGTTAAAAAAAAATAAAAAAAAACAAAAAAAAACAATAGAAAGCAAAAGAAAGGTGTAAAAGTGGGTTGCTTCTAAATGAGTGTGTGAAGAGAGTGTGTAGAGGGTGGTAATTAGCATTAGCAAATAACTCCTCTGCTTGCTGTGTCCTGATCTGAACAAAAAGAGAAACGAAATCAAAAGGTATAAAAGACTCAGATCAGGAAGGAAAGAACAATTGTACACAGAAACCAAGATCGATCGAGACCGAGCTAGAACAGAAATGCTTGCAAAGGGAAATCGTGGAATAAGCCGTAAAATTGTAGCCCACGTTGCAGAGATAGACCAGAGTAAAAAGCAAGATGGTATGCCGCCGTTGTAAACCAGAAAACAAATAATAAGAGATACCGGGGTATTTTCGAGATAGAACCAGAGAGGAAAAAAATAAAAAACATCAAAAGTAACAAATGCTGGAAATCGCTCAAAATGCAGGTCGCAAAAGGTCCGCAAAGATAAGTTGGTGTAAGTAATATTCACAAGTGAATCGAAAGCCCCGTAGATGAGGAATCCAGGGGATCGATGTCTGTAGCCTGAGACGATTATAAACCAATGTAACACTGGTAGATTGGCCGCCGCTGTTTTTGTGTCACCTCCTGTCATTTTGACGCATCGAGATTAGACGCGGGACCTGGCAGGAGGGAAGATCGAGGCCAACAATTTCCTTTCGTTGGGTGACGCATGTTGGTTTGGTAGACGCTGAACGTTTGCGGAATCATATCTTGCGCCCCCTAAGACCAACAACGAGAAGGGCAATGATTGCACCGATGACGAGGAGGCCGAAGACGCTCATGACTCTGTTAAGGTTTCTCCACCATCTCGCGTTGTCCCATCTTCGTCCTTCTTCGTAGGTGGTGAAGCTTGGTAGAGATTCAGTGTCGACGCTCTCTTCATAGTGTGTGATACTTGGGCCGCGAACGTGGGCGGATTGACTCGGTGGGACCACGGCGCCTTGCACTGCCCGTCGGATTTCTTGCCTCTCCCTTCGTTCTCTTCGCTTCTGGGCTGGCAAAGGATGGAAAGCACCAATGAACCAAGCTAAAACAATCGTCAGTAAAGGACGGACCAATGTAAGGCGAGAGCGCATCGCTTGAACTTACCAATGGGAAAGACAAATCCAACACAGGCCAGCACAAGATGGATGTTGAAACGCTCCGATCGGTTGACAGGATAGGCCTCAAGGTGAGGTTGGTTGAATTGATCTTGAAGATCTCGGCCTTCAGGGTTTATGGTACCCATCCATAAAGATCCAGCGTTGGAAGCGTGGGTGGTGATGCGTTGAAGACGGGCAGGGCGGGGTCGCTGAACAACAGGAGTGATGGCAAGATCATCGTCGGCAGACTCCTCTCGATGGTGAGGTAGAGGTGCTCCACGGCCGTAATATACTCTGTCAATCGTTTCATATTAGCATTTATTTGTTCCGCTGCAGGTCCCCTGCAACCCGTTTTGAAGGGGGGGGTTGTCTCACCTTGCCCATTCGGGAACAGCCTGCGGGTTATAAAAGGAAGCCTTGCTGGATTGCCGTTTTAGGTCAAAGGGAGAGTCGATGGGGGAAAAGACAGTTGCCCTCTGGCTCTGGAGGCCTTCCGTCTGTAAAATTTGCGGACTAAACCCCTTGATGTTCTTGACATTTATGGCAGGTCCAGAAGTACCAAAACTGGTCCCAGCTTCGGAATAGGATGCAGAACTCGAACTGTACCCCCAAACTAATCTGGTTATTGGGTTTGAAGCCTTTCTGCTGCTGCTTGAGTGGATCGCACGTGAGACTTCGTCGTCCTGTGCCACCTGCATTCGCGCACGTTTAGGTTTATTGATTTTCAGTGGAGCAGGTGCGGTTGTTTCTGTCTCAAGAATCCAGGAAAGCGCGGGTTGGATTTCAGGAAACTGCTCTGCGTCTATCGGTGGGGTGACATCAGGACTCGCGGCTTCAATCTCTTGCAAAGTTCTTGCCCTTTTTAGGATCGGCTTCAGTAATTTCGGTAAGTTAGTCGGTGAGGGAAGTGGTTCGGCTACTTCTTGAAATGTTGGTCCACCGGAACGTTCTGGCGGGGTAGGAAGCGGTCGGGTAGGTGGAAGCCCAATAGCACTGACGCTTGAGATGTACGAATTTGTCGAGTGCTTGCTTGATACCCTGGTTACCTGTGTAAATGAACCACGGCGCAGTCGCTGAAATTCGTTGGAACGGGATCGCGGTCGGGAACCTGCCGAATTTGTAGTAGAAGACCTGCTGCGGGTACCTGAGCTAACGGATCTAGGGTTTGATCTTGATCTTGAGCGTCCTGACACTGGGGTTCCGGCAAGTGGGCTATGAGGAACCAAGCGAATTGTCGATCTTAAACCACGGGGTGTCTCTGGGATTGGTGGCGGGGGTGGGAAATTTTGAACAATAAAATTAGTTATTTCAAATGATGTTTTTGGTTCTGTCGAAAGTGTCGATATGGAAGTTTGTGCTTTAATTTGTTTTATGCTGGAACCGGCAGTATAATCTGGTGAAGGAGTGTGCTCTGAAGTTGGCAAAGGAAAGAAGGAAGAACGATCGTTGTCAGCAGGCTCGCTGGTGTTGGATGAAAGAGTGGACGCCGATGGCTTAGGAGTGACTTTAGCAGCAGTCGCAGTCGAATTGCTCCTGCGAACGAATCTGATTGTCGAAGTATCCTGTGGCGGGCCACTTTTTTATTTAAATGTCAGCGCCTATGCTCGATTACGGCTATTTTAAGAATAACGAAAAGCGGGAAACCCATCGATAGTTTTTCTCGCACATATGACGAAGGTGGAGGAGGGGGTGTACTAAGCAGGGCTTAGAATTTCAAAAAGATTGCGCCCGTCGACAAGTGGTGTAAGAGAGTAAAACGGAACTTACGTATAAGGCGGAGGACCCGAAGGGACCCTGATATCTGAGCTCTTAACAGAGTCTCCGCGACTCGTGCTTCCAACAACATGAATAGTTAATTTGCTGCCTCGCTTCTCAGGCGATGAGCTACGATCCGTCTTTGAGGTTCGTTTACTTGTGACACTTGTGCCCCTCGACGGTACACCTTCGTTCTCATCATTGTATCTTGTGTGAAGGTTAAGCCCAGCCTCCAAGGATCCCGTGCGAGAGTGTTGCGACCTTTTGGCTGGCAAATTGTGGAACAGGGCCTGGGATGACGCTAGCGAACTTGAAACATCCTCTGTTTGCTTGACCCCAGCAGAATTTATCTGTGAGTTTGACCGCTGGTGAAGAGGCCGCCGTCTCTCCGTCGCCATTGTAGTTGTATGATCGAATTGCCTTGAGTAAATTGTTCCAGAAAATAGAAAATAGATATTAAGATATTGCTGTTTGTCGGTGGGACCAAGGGTCTAAGAAGGGTCGGACAATATAAATTCGAGATCCAATTCTTTATTTTTTGTTCCGAACGGGTATCCACCAAACAAATGCAATGCCGGTTTGTGTATAGAATTTCGTTTTTAATCAGAATAAAATATCGTCGTCATATATATCAGGGCATGAGAATTGCGTTAGGTTTGCTGGAATGAACGGCAGAATGCTGAAGGTAACGAAGTGAGCAATTGGCGAATCGATAAAAAGTCAAAAACGAGATAAAAGAGTGGCTGGCTGTAAATACGCCGTCGTGAAGATAAAAAAAGAGCGTGGAGGTCGTAACGACACTAAAAAGAGTGACGGTGTCGAGGTAAAGAGCGACTTTGGCAGATTTTTCTCTGTCTATAACTAAAAATTCATGGTGATGGCGGCTGTTGAGGTGCTTCTACCAGCTGATTCGTGGCCCCTCGTCCTGGAAGCTCCTCCTCAAACCACACCTTCCGACAAACGCTGGGATTTCCGAAGACAGTAAGTTAGAACTCCCCGAAACACCACAATCTACCAAAAGAATGTAATTCCGTCTTCAACGACTGTCGATGACGAAGGAAGCAGGAAATAAGATGTCTGATTGAGAGACAGATGGGAAGCGGAGGGGAAACGTGACGAAAGGAATGAGAAGGCCGTTGGGAGCCCATGTGGTTTTGATGTCCCCTATGCTGTTCTCGTCCAGCCCGCTTTTTTTCGCCGCCGCTTCGATGCCCATTGAAATTATGTGAAGGGGGAGCGTAGGGCCGGTCACGTTTTTCCGAGTCTGGTACTTTTTCAGACACCGGATCACCAAAGTCAACTTTGGCCGTGGGTTTCTCCATTTTCGCACACAGCCCCAGCGGCCAAACGACACTAGCGGTTCTCATTGGCTCTCAATCCAGCTGAACTTCCAGCGATTGGATCGCTAGGGTATTCGTGAACTTGACGTATTACCCCCCCTTCCCATAGTAAGAAGCAGGAATTAGGAGGTCTTCGTCCCATTCGCTGGTCTTGATTCACCTTGCCGTAAAAAGCAGCTCTCGGTGAAGAAAAAAAACTGCTCAGAAATGGATTCAGGAGCATGACGGTGTTGTTGTCACCTGCAGGAGGCTATCACGTTGTAGCAGAAGGCTAGCCTGGGGACGGGTTTATGCAAGGTACCGGAACCTGCTGGATGGAGACGTGAACCCTGTGAAGGGCATGGCGGTGCCTGTGCGACTGGCAAAACGACATGGTCATTTCCCTGCCGTCTTACCCTTACGCCGTGAAGTGGAGCTTTCAGTGGGTGCTTTCTTGCATGCGGTTCCGTGAGGATGACAGGAAGAACGACTGTCCACGGACCAGGCACCGGGGTTCCCTAACGTTCGACTTTCTTGACGCCCAATCAGCCTGTAGGTCCGGCTATGCGGTAAATAGGAGAAGAAGAGCTCGATGGAAGCCGAACGCGAAGATGTGTTTGAGGAGATGCGGCCTTGTCACCGGCCACCCAGTTCGGGCCAATCAGCGTCGGCGCCTGTGTCTCCTTAAACGACCAGCGGCATGGGGGTTTCTCCACCGTGGCTGTTACCGGCCATTGCTGGCCTGATCTGGGTTCCGAATACCTTCGAGGATTTATATCTAGCCATAGCTGCCTGCATGCTGTCGTGGCATGCAATTGTTCGTTCGTCGGGGTCATGGAATCGAAGATAAGAGGTTGGGTTAAGCTCCGAGGTTCAGAACCTGCTTAGGCGCTGAGCATCGGCCTGGCGTTCACCACCTGCAGTCTCCAGCGAAAAGGCTACTCCTCCAACATGTGCTTCGACAAACACCGCTCAGCATGATGACCCTGCAGGACCGTGGTTAGTGCTCTGTTCTATTGATAGATATCTCCCCGACCATTGTCCAGACCATCTATCATTCATAGTAATCCTAAATATTTTATGCAGCACAGACGCTTTATTTCTTTAGATTCTTTTTATCAAGGTTGTCCATGTACGTATATAGTATATAGTAATGTATGTTGTAAGTCCAATCAAACCTCAACCAGTTCCTCGCACGGGTCGTCATTTCCCAACGTCGCCCTCACTTGAGCACGCGTACCCCTCTATCACGTCGTTACTTATCGGATATATATGATGTCCCGCCATGCAATTACGTTCATCCACGGAAGATAATTATAATGAATTGGTACCTGCATAACACCCATCCCGTATAATAAAGGTCGAGGCTGCGTATAAAAAGGAACAACAGTATTTCATTATAAAGAAAAGGAAAAAAAGTCCACTAGCTCAAAAAAAAAACTACCTGTCGGTCGCTAGATCACAGGTCGGCGCTGGCGGCAGACGCAGCGCTCTGCTTGGCCTTCGTACCCCTTGGCTTCGACTCCTTTGTTGGCTTAACTGGCTTCCTGTAAGACTTGATCAAAG
The DNA here is from genome assembly GCA_036971225.1 of Arthrobotrys sinensis. Taxonomy (NCBI): domain Eukaryota; kingdom Fungi; phylum Ascomycota; class Orbiliomycetes; order Orbiliales; family Orbiliaceae; genus Arthrobotrys; species Arthrobotrys sinensis. The sequence continues at coordinate 1,297,857 of JAJTTV010000002.1, read as the reverse complement.
CCGATGCACGGGCAATAGCATCCTCGCGCAAATCGGCACGGTATCCCTTCTTGGTGGTCGAGTTGGCAATTTGGTGGTAAGCCCTGCGTCGCAGGTTAGCATTTATTTCCCGATTGTGTGTTATATCTGCCTTCCGTAGATATCAAGGAGGTGTCTAGGGCGGGACGTACTTTCGCGAGGTCTTCGATGGCTTGTAGGACTGAGTGATGGTAGCACCAGTAGCCTTCTTGGTCAGGAGCGAGATTCCTCCCTTGCCAGATGGAACGATTCCGATAGCCTGTTAACCCCCCAAAGATAGCCAAATTAATACCACATCTTCTTTAAAATTCACTTCCGCCGGATCTGTCAAATTCTCATATCCCTCGGGTTGTAACGAATCCAACGAACCTGGTTGTTAACAGTTCCAGAATGCTATAAATCATCGCCAGAAAAATGTTAGCGTTCCGTTCCACCTGTCAAGATATCATTCCGTAGAAATTCCGTGGAAACCAAGATAATTCCTTTCGATATCTCCGGAAACGGGCCCAGTATAAGAATTCTAACCTTTCTCGAGTGAACGTTCCTCAAATTCAAGGGATCACGGCTCAGCCTGATTCCACCGCCAGTCTTCCTCTTGACAAGGAAGCTGGAGCTGGTGCGGGTGAGTTCCCACAAGAGGTCACTATAACAGCCAGACAACGATCCATCAGCATTTCCGTTTTTCTTGCCAATTCCCCATCTCCCATCATTTCAATCGGAAGTAACGTCGTAACTATATCGAGGCAAACGTACGAGGTAGGTGGGTAAGACATTATGACGGTGGTTCTGCGAGAATTTGACGTTTCTGTCGTTTCTATCGTGATATCTGAGCTGGTGTTGAGGATGAATATTGAAATCTGTCTACGAAATTTTGAATGTTTGATTTGTGGGCTTTGGAGGGCAAGAGCCTGCTGTCCCAAAATGGCAATTGGGGCCTCCGCAAACCCTTCGCTTCCAACGTCGCTCAACACATCCTAAATTTACAACATTTCACAACGACAGATCCTCAAAGATGCCATATGGACAGCCAAGCGCCGTATAATCATAAGAAACCCTGATAGCCTCCTGTGAATACCTGTAAACCCTTTCTTTCTAAGTCATTTGATGATGCACTTCTATTCTAAGTATACTAGCAGTTGCCATTTGACACAAGTACCACCTGCAATCTATTCATTGCCTACAGGTCGAACCTTGCATCTCCTAAACTACATGTACATCCTGCGTTATGCCAAAACCCCATAATTCTAGACCCATGGATTCCGATAGACAAGATCTCGATATTTATAAACAATTCTTAAATTTGTGTGCCCAAGAATACAAATACAAGCTTTCCGACCCATAACTCGTCTAAATTCCAGCCTCACCGGGATTACCACCCCCAAAGCACTCTAGCCAATCTGCAAGCCTCGTGTCACGATATTACCCTTTTAGGTAAAATATCCCAGAGTGTTGATAGATCTTGCATATTCCAAAAAACTACCCAATGCCCGCTTTGGCGGCAAGGGTCCGTTCTTTAACGAAAATGTTCAGCTGAAAAAAAAAGTATGCCCGCCACTTTGCAATGGCATTTCCCATATATGATCTCGATGTGTTCTAACATTTCCCCGCTTTTGTTGCAGTTTAAATGGTTTTTCGCACGTAGCGCTGTTCTAGATCTTTTTGTTCACGCGGTTGCAGTTGGAGACCAACTTTACCATGCTGTCGGGCTTACTGTTCGCTTCTTGATGTCTTTTCGATTACGCATCGAGACATACTAACTCAGCTGATCAGGGCCTCGGCCCGTACGTACACGTTCGAAATGTCGGCTGATGCTTGGATAGAGTATCTAATACTCTCCGAGTCCGGCGAACATGTAAGTATCTACACTGATTTTCTACAACAAAGATGAATAGCTTAATTTCTATATCCCGAATGAATAGGCATTAACATGGGGCCTTATGAGCATAGCCTTCCTGCTCCTCCCCATCCGCCTATACCTAAGATACAACCGCTACCACCGTCTCCTCTCCGACGACTACCTCCTCCTCGCCGCCTTCCTCCTTATGATCTCACTCGGCGCAATCCACACCTATCAATACCCAATCCTATTCCGCGCGCATCAATACTTCATCACCAACACACCTCTCCCACCAAGCTTCCTCGCCCACGAAATCCCATCGTTACTAAAATCACAATTTGCAAAGACATTCTTAGTCTGGACGCTACAATGGCTTTGCAAATTGAGTTTTTTGATGTTTCTTAGACGGTTACTGATCGTTTGGCCGGCGTATATGAGATGGTGGTGGGCTGTGCTGGTGATGTGTACGACGGCTTGGTTGTCCGTTATGCTTATCAATTGCTTTACCTGTTTCCCGCCGAAGAGGAAGTGGGAAGGGAGTACGCCTTTCCCATAAATACTCTTAAATATATAGCACAAGTATACTTACGAAAGACAACTAGACTCCTGCAACAACCCCCACGACATAGCCGCAAACAACAACGGCCTAATAGCCGCCACAATCCTCGACATAACCTCCGACATCGCCATAATCCTCCTCCCCTACCGTCTCCTCCTCTGCCTAAAAATCCAAACCCGCCACAAAATGATCCTATTCGGAGTCTTCAGTCTCGGAATCTTCCTCATCTTCCTGGCGGTATTTAGGATAATATTATTATACAAAGCGAGGGAGGCGCAGAGTATTTGGTTGAATGGGATAGTGGCCGCGCAGTTTGGACAGATATTTGGGACTATGGCGGTTATTATTACGATTTTGCCGGCGCTGAGGTTGTTTTTTACCGATGAGCAGAGGAAAGGGTTTACGCAGGATGTGGAGAGGAGGATGCAGAAGGGGAAGGATGTTGGGGTTGGGGGGAGTGGTGATACGACGTTATTTTCGACGACATGGTCGCCTGAGGATGATGAACAAATGCAGCAGGGGGTTAAGAACAGTGGGGTTACCGCTGAGAATGATCAGCCTTTTGCGGGAGAAGAACCGAGAGGCATTAGAAGGCTGTCCTCTTTAACGGGACTAGGGAAGTTTATAAGGCGTGAATCGATCCATAAACTCGTGGCGCCCTTTCCTGAGCCCGATGTATATATGTTCGAGAACCCGGGAGGGCAGAGCACGAGAAGGAGTAGTGCCCACGCTCCATCGATTGATGTTCCTCCTCTACAGGTTAAGTTGCACCAGGTTATACCGGATATAGGCGGGGAAACGTCGCCTGTTATACGAAAACGGTGAAACCCTTGGGTTGTTTTTGGAGTATTTACGATTTGGTCTTGACGGTTTAATGAGGTATTGTAATGTATATATATATGTGGCCCCATCAGAGTGATGCCATTTGGATAGTCTTTACATTTTTTAACTATGGCCTTACTTTTCGTATTAGAAATAAAATCAAGGTATATACCAGTTGTTTAAGCTATTGCCGGCTCCGAGATCAATCGACGCGACTGGAGGAGCGTAACTGGTAGCTATCCCACTAATTGAATTCGAAGACGTATAATCTGTTATCGCCCTTCATTACTTGACCTTATATAAGGATTGGAAGCGCACCTGTCATGATCATATGAGCATATAAATCCGCCAGTGCTATAGTAAGAGGCGTCTACGTAGATCTAACGTCAAAATTATCCAGGAAAATAAAATCACTTATATTTTCTATTCCCTCCATCAAAAGCTAGCCAAGGTACCTTAAAATACCTCCCAAAAGGGAAAAACCATCAGACTTCACCAATGACCCCCAAAGACTAAAAAGTACTAAGTATATACAAAGAACAAGGCCAAAACCAACGGCCAAATGGGGTCCTAAGGGGAACACCCCCAAAATCAGTAGCTTTATCAATGCTACACAAAAAACTAACGTTGGCATCCCATATCCCCGGGAAGTGCGAGTATAAACCCCCAACTATAAACGAAAAAGGTGAAAACGACAAAAGAACACGAACGGACGGGTATACCAATAACCACCACCTTCTACTGCTTCTCAAAGAATCAGCTAGCTATAGGTCAGGTGAGGAAGTCCTTCATAAAGGACGCAAATGTAAAATGCCAGAAAAGGGAACAAAAAAGTGTAGCTATAGGCTCGCTTTATAAAAAATCTTGCGGCCGTGAGGATGGACTATGATGTCTGCAAAAGACACTATGTTAACAAAAATGCAATAGAACCAAAAAGAGATCCCAAAAGACTTCCAAAAGGTAAAGAAAGCCGCAATAACGACCTAGCAAATGAAATCCCGAATAACGACCCCAAAGAAACAGGAAAAAGAGAGAGACGAAACCGATTTTGCGGGTATGGGCTCCTAGACAGTGGATTGCCGTGACCCTGGGAGGGTGGGTGTTTGTGGTTGTATTAGAAAGTAATTATTAGAGAGTGATAAGTAATGAGTGTCCAAGGGAATAAAGAAAGCACGCTGGATATAGATGGACTGCTGAAAGACGAGAAAGTAAATTGCGCTGTGGTGGCGTTAGAGAGTGGTTAGTTTTATCTGAGATATGGGGCTAGTAAGGATGTTATGACGGATGGTGTCGGAAAGGTGAACCCCCGTAGAAACAAAACAAAAAAAAGCCATGATGCTGAATTTTGAGAAAATGCAATGCAAAGATTTGCTCAAACGCCAGTATGCCTTTAAAGAATTATCGTCAAAGAGAGTATTGAAACGAGGAATGAGGTCAAGAATTTTGTCGAGATATTAGGAAGGGCTGTCGTCGCGGAGTTGGAGACACCAGGGGAACTACCACCGGTTGAAGTCGCTTTGGCGCTATTGGTTGAGCCAGCGGAATCGGTCGCGGTAATTTGAACAGAGTCGACATTTGTCGAACGGGTGGCGTTCGGTACTGCGTCCGGGCCGGATCCAATTTCCATAATATTTGTCGACGTACTATTAAATATCGTCTGACCGATGGAAATGGCTTCGTTGTCCATGTCGTATACGACGTACGCCGAGCGAAGGAATGTGTCTCCTAAAGTAAGGACACTACCTTCACTCATACCGAGAATTCCGAAGTAGCAAAGTATATGGTTGTCTTCGTTTGGTTCGTCAGTGGCGTCGATGATAAAATCTCGAAGGTTAACGCTGATGGTTGTTCCGGCGAATTCAAAGTTGAGAGAGCCTTCTAGGGAACGTTTGGTGCAATTGACGGCGGGGCCTTTATATTCGGGGACTGTCACGGCGCCGACGAGTTGGACGAGCTGGTCCGCGATATCGAACGGTAGGTATGTAAAACTTGCACCACTGTTAAATTTCGTTAGTATGAAGCGTGTAAGTTGATATGGGGTACGCCGAATACACTTACGTATCCAGCAAGGCGGGGACGGCTCGAGACTCGTTCAGCAATACCCTAGACTCTCCATCACCGTTCTCAATCGCCAGGCCACGCAACGTTATTATGAAGTCGATGGGTGACGGTAAGTCGGTTCGTCTGCTGAGTGGTATAGTCGCCAAAGGCCCTTTAAATTTCCCAGTATCAATCCCTCCAAACAAGATTTCTCCAGCAGCGGCATTCAAGTCGTTCAACCAAACCGAATAGGCGCGAGAGTTGATCAGATTCTGGTTTACCATCTGCGAAATAAGACCCGGATACGGCTCCAACCCTCGCGAAACCCCAGATTGTCGACTCTCGAACCCAATTCCCAGAACACCTTCTTCACTGGTTCCTTTCAGGCCAATTCCAAATTGAACATCCTTGACGCCAACACCACCAATACCAAGTGTATCCTTCGAGTATACTCCTGAAGCGTACTGCCCGTCGACGTACATGATCGAAAACTCGCCTTCGACGAATTGCGCTGTTGAAGAAGTTTCATTGTCGTAAGTCCCACCGATCTCACAACCACGTCCTTGAGCTCCCTTGCATATTTCCGAATTGGCGGTTTCTACCCAGATGTCGCTACTTCCAGTATCTATATGGAGGCGAATTGGTTGAGGGGGTGTTCCTACGGTGACGTTTGCATAGAACAAGAAGTCCTTATCAGAGCGTTGCGGTGTTAGTCGGAGATATTCAGTGGTTTGGCGGCTTGGTCTATAATACCGGACTGATGACGTACCTTGTTATCGAGCCTTTGCAGAGCCGTTTTACCAGCGGATTCTCGTTTATTGAATTGATTATTTGTAACCCGTTCCTTGGAAAACGGGACTCTGATGACTTTTGAGGACCCATCCCTGACAATGAGTGTCGACAACCCAGATGATGCGAACAGTGGAAGGGCAAGCAACCACGAACGCATGATTGCAAAGGAAAGAAAGACAAAAAAAACAGCAAAGAACGATTTTGAAAAATCGTTTAAAAAAGAAACACGAAGTGCTATACCCTCTGCATAAGAAAGATATTGATTTCGCGTGAGCGAGAAGTAGTTAAAAGTCTGGAACCGAGGGCGGGATGTTATTAATTAGTTTGGGATCCAAAGGCTTATGAGGAAGAGCCTGCTTGGACCTCGATGTCGGAAGGTATGGATAGTCAGGAACGAAGGGAAGCGAAGAGATGAAAGAATGATGACGACGACGAATAATAGAAAGAAGAGGGGCGGAGAGAAGTGAAGCACAAGACAAGAGAAGAAAGACGGAAGGAGAATAGAATAGAAGGATGCGAATTGGAGGAATGCGGAGAACTGGTAGCTGGGAATTGGTTATCAAATTTCGTTTACGCTCTTGTTCATGGTAGGTAAGGAAGTTCGTAAGTAAATGCCTGCGCTGGAGGGGTCTGAGGACTGAGGACCGAGGACTGGGGGGATTCGAAGCGCACAGTCAGGCGGACATGTTAACTAGCAAGAAACCGTCAAGCTTTCAGGAGGCGCTTGAGCTGAAGTTGAGGGTTGGTGATGAGGATGAGGATGAGCAGTGACAGCACTATCTGATCTGATCTCTAACACTCACTCAGATGCAGACAGAAGCAGCGCTGGAGAGATTGTAATTAACAATGGGATGGGATGGCGGGTGGGACCGATATTGCATTCGCCGGAATGGCTAAGCTAACACTGTGGTGGATGTACTGCCAAACAGCCGCTAGCTTGGTGGAACCACCCCTAAAAAACGCCCTACCCCGGTACGACAGATGCAGGAACTTGCCTTCCGGCTTATTCTCGATTCAGGAGATAACGAGAATTAAAAGAAAGATGCGGCCAATGACAGGCGACATGATATGTTCGATGAGAGCGAAAAGGCGTACGTATACGAGGGCTGGACAAGGAAATGAATGAATGGATACATTTGCGCCTAAAAGGAATGAGGCCCATTTCTGCCTCACAAAAGATCGTTCAGAATGGGAGCATCTCCCAAATGTTAATCTTCGCAGCTGAAGAATCGGGCATTACGATAATTTGCGCGCATCGCTCTTTTTCTCTCTGCCTGCCTGTTTGTTTGGGTCGGACTTGCAGGGTTTCCCGCTGCGAACGAGGATAACAAGAAGGTCACTGCACTGATCTGAACAAACCTCGTGGGCCGGCGTCCGCAGTTTTTCGACCTGGAGATTGCAGGCCTGGTGTTTCTGATTACAGACCCCTGTCAAAGTGCGATGGGATCGTAAGGTGGGGGAAAGAGAAGACGAAGACATTGGCCAATGCATGTCATTTCGATCAATTGACAGCGCCAAAGGAGCTAGCCCATCCCCCTTTTTAGTTCGTTCGTGGACCCACAATCAGACATCACAGACACGAAGACATGCCTAGACGTCACGAGAGATCTATGAAACAATGCAAAGAGAGATAAAGCCGCCAAAGGGGCCGTGAAACCAAGCGCTGCCGGATCGAATCGATTCCGACGCACGATGTACGACCATCTATCTACGAATATACGCGCAATAAGGGTCTTTTAATATCCAAACGTTCAGGCCATGCATTCCCACACTCGAATTCGCCGTAACGATCGATAGAGCATGTTGGTAGTTAATTAATATCGCTTTTTGCAATTTGGTCAGGCCGATATCACACAGCAAACACTATCCATAGTTCTGTGTATTTAATGTAGACATCAATATACCCGTGGACTTGAGCCTAAGAGTGTGCGCAATCTAAATATATTAACCCCACACTAGCTACAGACCAGATCGACGCAAGTCGAAGCGACGTGGGGTTTATAAAAAGTATCAAAGGTGCGCGACCATCGAAGATAAATGTGTTGCATAATGTGTTGCACAAGCGCCAAGCCTCTGCGACACGAGCTTCTTCCAACGGTGTGTGCTCTCGCGTACAGCACCCTTCGATATCAACCTCTACGCGTGCCACACAGCATTCACACTCAAAACCCCCAACCATGAACGGCGAATCCTCGAAATCGGCAGCGCAGAAGGCCGGTGCAGCTGCAGACGGTCCTCCGGGATACGACCTACCATGGTTTGTGATCTTACAAGCTTTCGCTGTTAAGCTGTATCTAACATGCTGGTAAATAGGGTTGAAAAGTACCGACCTCGATTCTTGGACGAAATCGTCGGAAATACAGAAACAGTCGAACGGCTAAAAATCATTGCTAAGGATGGGAATATGCCTCACGTTATAATCAGCGGCATGCCTGGTATTGGGTACGAAGAAAATCGATCCTTGGACAAGCTCGACAAAGAAAATCAACAGAAGCTATTCTGACAAATGTCATCTTTCAAATTCGAATCTCAGCTGATTTGAAGTTATCGAGGGCCTTTCTGTTTCTGAAGAAAAACCACATCTATATTATGCCTTGCGAGAGAATTGTTGGGTAATACCTACAAGGAAGCCGTCCTAGAGCTCAATGCTTCGGATGAACGAGGTACTATCTCTATCAATCGCCCCATAACAGCTTCAATTCAAAGTTTTTCTAACAAAGAATTGCAATAGGTATCGACGTCGTCCGTAACAGAATCAAGGGATTCGCCCAAAAGAAAGTCACCTTACCCCCCGGCAGACAAAAGATCGTTATCCTCGATGAGGCAGACAGCATGACAGCAGGTGCCCAACAGGCCCTCCGTCGAACAATGGAAATCTACTCCTCCACAACCCGTTTCGCATTCGCCTGCAATCAATCCAACAAGATCATTGAACCCTTACAATCCCGTTGCGCTATTCTTCGATATGCAAGATTAACCGACCAGCAACTGCTGAAGCGTCTGATGGAGATTTGTGCAGCGGAGGATGTAAAATACAGTGATGAAGGACTTGCGGCGTTGATATTCAGCGCGGAAGGGGATATGAGACAAGCGGTGAATAACTTGCAAAGTACTGTGGCTGGGTTTGGATTTGTCAATGGGGATAATGTATTCAAAGTGGTGGATTCGCCGCATCCTGTTGCGGTTCAAGCTATGATTAAGGCTTGTTATGAAGGAAAGATCGACCAGGCATTAGAGACGCTGCGAGAGCTATGGTACGTTTCCGCTTTTACGATAACATCAAGTTTGGTACCGGTTTACATACTAACGAAGACGTGGGATGTCCAGGGATAAGGGGTATTCGGCGGTCGATTTGATAAGTACTATGTTCCGTGTCACGAAGACGATTGACACGCTAAGTGAACACTCGAAACTGGAGTTCATTAAGGTAGGTTTTCCTGTTGATAAATCTTGGTCCGGATTAAAAAGCTAATGTACGAACCAGGAAATCGGGTTCACACACATGCGGATATTGGAGGGCGTCGGAACGCATTTACAACTCCAAGGCTGTATCGCCCGTCTGTGTCGGATTAACATGAAAAAGCCTTAAAGATGACCTCATTCCTACTCGAGCGTGCGTGAGCAGTTTTTCTACAATTATTCCATTTGATAAGACTTTTGTATACACATCAAGCATATAAATTTCTATTAATGGAAATCCGATGAGGCACACGACCCTTCATAACCCACAAGAGAATTCTTATCAGTATCAATACCACCCGGCGCGCGAAAACGTAACGGGACCGTTTTTTGATAGTCGAGGGGGGGTTTCCGTACCTCCCGTCGGATCGGAGAAATGCCGTTAATTAATATAGGTTCGGCTCGTAGTTCACATATGATTCCATTCCCGAGGTGTTTGTCCTTCTCGTGAGGTTTTTCGGGACCGGGAACACTCGCAAGCAAACCTTTTGCGAGCTTCCCAAAAAAACACGGACGTTTGTATCTGCAAGGTCCCCGTTTCGCGGTCGATATAAGGGAAAGAAAAAGCTGGGCAAATTCTGGAATGGGAATTAGGCTGAACCGATGCATCGGAATGCGTGTTTTTCCCTCTGAGGGAGGAAAAAAAAAGTGAAGCCATGCATGGTCGAATCGGTGGGTTCTGATTCGTAAAAGCGCCCATTCGGTATCACGGGCTAAGCTAGCTGCTAGTGGACTGCTGCAGCCGTGATCGCATCACATCAGATATCAGAAAAAGTGCGTCTCAACGGCAAATGCCCAGAACATTGAAGTAATGGTTTCTTTATATACGCATAGAAGTAGCTAGCGTGAATTATAAGGCAGGGAGGGTCGAAGCCTTTGGTCCTAAAAGTAGCCGGTCTTTTCACAAGCCCGCAGAGGGACAAGAAGAGCATATTATTAAATTCATCCCAACAACCTTTCCTCCGCCATCCTCCCTCTTCTTCTACTATCTCTCTATCTCCCCAGGAAAGAAAAACTACCATCCCCAGATTTTTTTGCTTAGCATCTCCGCATTTTCACCAAATCCTCTTCTTTTAATACTCCTTTCACACCTACCCTCGTAGAACTTTTTCAAAATGGTTAAAGCTGGTATGTCGTACTCTGTGTTTTGTTGAGTCTGCTCTCTTCGCGATGGGTCCCCGCTAGCCCGGAGTTGCCCCTCATCCACCCCGCAATTCGATGACTTGGACGTGTAAAACCCATGAAAAACCACACAAATAGCTAACAATCGTCTGCTTCACAGCTGTCCTCGGTGCCTCTGGTGGTATTGGCCAGGTATTTTCTCTCCAATCCTCGAATTTAAAGCTTCACTTTTGGTGATTTTCTCGAGCTCTTTGTTACGTTTGTGAAAAGAGCTGGAGAAGGCTCCGAAAACGGTTGAAGCCGAGCACTCCGGATGAAAGGATGATTTTGTCTCTCTAACCCGCTAGCTTTCTTCGTAAACAGCCATTGTCTCTCCTCCTCGCCATCAGTCCATTGGTTGATGACCTTAGCCTCTACGATGTTGTCAATACACCGGGTGTCGGTGCTGACCTCTCCCACATCAACAGCAAGGCCGTAAGTTCCCCCCGCAAATCCCTCCTGGTGGCATAGCTATGAAACGCCCCTCTAACAAGCTTGATTGTTCGTAAATTCTACAGAACATCACTGCCTACCTCCCTGACGATGGAAAGGGCCTCGAACAGGCTCTAACCGGATGCGACATCGTCGTGATCCCAGCCGGTATCCCAAGTAAGTTTACTAACCCTTCCAAAAATACATACAATTCAAGTTTGCTTACACTTAATCCTGCAATTCAGGAAAGCCCGGTATGACCCGTGATGACCTCTTCAAGATCAATGCAGGCATTGTCCGTGATCTCGTCACCGGAGTCGCCAAATTCTGCCCCAAGGCCTTCGTCCTCATCATCTCCAACCCCGTCAACTCGACCGTCCCAATCGCCGCCGAGGTCCTCAAGGCCCACGGTGTCTTCGATGCCACCAGATTATTCGGTGTCACCTCTCTCGATGTCGTTAGAGCTTCGACTTTCGTTTCTGAAGTCGTCGGTGGCAGTCCTACGGACTATAAGGTCCCCGTTGTCGGTGGGCACAGCGGTGAAACTATTGTTCCATTGTTGAGCCAGATTACCCCAAGCGTTGAGATTCCAAGTGATAAGCTTGCTGCTTTGGTAAACAGTAAGTTTGCGAAATTTCTTCCTTTCCTCATTCTTGGTGTTTCAAAGGTTTAACGTCTTGTGGCTAGGAATACAATTTGGCGGTGACGAAGTCGTTCAGGCCAAGGGTGGTGCCGGGTCCGCGACCCTCTCCATGGCCTACGCCGGCTTCAAGTTCGCCGAGTCCCTCCTGAGAGCTGTCAACGGAGAGACCGGAATCGTTGAACCCACCTACGTCTACCTTCCAGGTGTTGAAGGTGGTAAGGAGGTTCAGGAGGCCGTTGGAGGACTCGAATTCTTCGCTGTTCCAGTTGAGCTTGGAGTACGTTTTATACACCCCAGATTTGGATATCCTATGATGAGGTTTAATATCTAACCTTTTTAAAAACAGCCAAACGGAGCTGTCAAGGCCACCAACCCTCTCCCCCATGCCAACGAACACGAGCAGGGACTTCTCGAGGCCGCTAAGAAGGGATTGACCGGAAACATTGTCAAGGGTGTCGAATTCATCACAGCCCAAGCCTCGAAGTGAGTTTACCCATTCGACTCATCAAAATATAGGAGATCAAGATTCTAGACCTTGCCAAAGGAGCATAACATAGATTATTAGCTGTTCGGTGTTGAAGTTATACTAATCATATTTGCAAAAAGTTAGGTTATAGGAAACTCGAGATAGGTTAGGAGGGGATGAAGTCGAAGCATCGGCAGCTGTATTACCACCTGCATTACTATCTGACCGTAAGACGGTTACCATTATGAATAATAATAAAATAAATCATCATCATTCGAATGATTCCGAGGAATGTTTCTGGATGGGCCCCATAAACCCAAGATCGTGCCGTTGACCAAAAAAAGCCCCCAATACTGTTTCTTCTCCTTCTCCTTCTCTTTCAGGAACAAGAGATTATTACTTGCAGAGGGCGCACACGAATGTTGTGGTGGCCATGAATTCCCTTTTTTATATAGAGAGCTATGACAGCAAGACCCTTCAATGGAAGTGTGGATTTATATATATATATGCCCTTCCAGAACATCTCCATGAAAAGTAAAAAGTAAAAAGTAAAATACTGTGCTAGAAAGTAAAACGGTCTAATAAAACTTACATCTCTCCTTTTGATTTTTGAGAAAAAGAACGCCCCAAACTCCCGAGCTATGACTGACTACAAAGTAATACGCAGCACCACCACGATCTAGCTGCATAGTGATAACAATACTATTAATACCAATCATCCCCCCAATTCTTTCAAAAAACTGAATGTATCATTATTATCCCCCCCCTCCTAAAGTCTTTTTATAATTCGTAGTTCCTCACATACTCCTGAACATCATCCACCAGGCGCTAACTGGATGGATTCTTGTTGACGGTAGTGATTTGGAAGACAGCGCCGGGGAGGCCGGGGGTTTCGGCGGAGACTTGGGCGTTTACACCCATTGCTGAGAGGGCGCCTCGGATGATTCCGCAGGGGAATTGCAGGAACTTTTAATTATTTATTAGAGATGAGTTTTATTTGAATAGCTAGGTTTTTATTGCTTACTGGGGCGGCCTTTGCAACTGCTGGGACGCCGCTGGAGGCGGACATTCTGACGAGGGGGCGGAAGGTCATGTCTGTTAGGACGTAGACACCCTGTGCAACATTAAAAAAAGGTTAGATATATTAGATAATATATATATATATATATATATATGTATAAAGGAGAGGACTACCCTGTGGTTTGTCTTGAGGTTGTCAATCTGTTTGCGAAAGACGAGGTGCCAGATATCCTTGCAGAGGAACTTGATGACGTCGAGGTTGTCGGTGAAGCGGGATCTGTCGCGGGAGAAGCGTTCTACGAGGCCGATGCCGACTTTGTAACCGAGGTTTTCGAGACGGTTGAAGATGTCATCGCGGGCTGTTTCTTCGTCTGTTGGGGGGTCCGCTGCTGGTGATGCTGCTGCTGTAGTGGTTGTAGTGGTAGCTGCAGTGGGGGTTGAAGGGGGTTGTTGGTTATCGAGGTCTGTGATTGTAGGTTTGGGATAAGAGGGGATGTGGTCGAGGGAAGGGGCGGATTCAGCCATGCGGTGGACGAGGGGGACGAGCTCGATGAGGAGGAGGTCGATGCATGATGCGCTGAAGAAGGTGGCTGTTGGATCGGTGAAGTTGTAGGGGGGGAGGGGGGCTTCGAAGGACATTGTCGGAGCTGTCTATCAAATCTATCTATCTATCATGGTGGAGAAGAGGTTAGCTTGGATTCGATTCGATTCGAAGGGAGGGCCTGACAGGGGGTGCATTCCGGGGCTTAAAGTTGTCACGTGATGGGGCGGTATACCTGTCAACATTGAATTCACCACAATATAACCAACATAATAACATCCATTAATTCATCCACAATTGATTGATCACCATCATAACAATGGTGTCTCTAGCGTCGACCCTGGGCTCTCTGGCCCGTCGCCACCCCTCCCTCCCAGGTATGCCCATCAATCATATATTTATCCCATATATAATCAATAATATATTATTATTCGTACTCATGGTAACCGACAGGCCTTCTTCCTCCGTGATGATGTCCATCATGATGATAATATAGAAATCTCTGATTCCCACACCGCCACCGTGTCCGCCGTGCTGCTGTCCATCCTGTTCACGTGCATCTACGTCGGCGTCCTCTACCTGCACCCGCTCACCCGGCCATCCCCCCGCCAGTCCCGCGATGCGCCCTCCGTCATCCGCCTCCGCATTCGGGCCGTCTACACAGCATGCCTGATCACCACCGTCAGCACCGTCTACGCCCTCCGAGTCCTCGGCGGCCTCGACATCCCCACCACCATCAAATACATGGGCATCTATCCCTTCAACCCGCTGGACATCCTCAAAGCCGTCTTCTTAACAGCGGTCCTCTTCATCGGACCTTTAGCTGAAAAACTATGGCTCGACCGAGATCCTCGGGATAACCTTATAATGGACGTCAAAACCTCATTGAGCAGCTGGATAGGCTGGAGAAACTACATCGTCGGCCCCATCACCGAAGAAATCTGTTTCCGCTCTCACATCATCTCCCTCCACCTCTCCGTCCCCCATGCCTCCCTAACAACTCTAATCTTCTTGACACCATTATACTTCGGCATAGCCCACCTCCACCACTTCTACGAATTCAGACTAACCCACCCGGACGTCCCCTTCCATTTCGGAATAATCAGGAGTCTGGTACAATTCTCCTATACGACGCTATTCGGCTGGTTCGCTGCCTGGGTGTATTTGAGATTTGGAAGTCTGTGGGCTGCTATAGCCGTCCATAGCTTTTGTAACGTCATGGGTTTACCCAGGTTTTGGGGTTCCCTTGATCAGAAGTGGAAGACTTGGGTTTATTATAACCTCTTGGTCGTCGGTGCTGTCGGCTTCTATTACGGCCTTTGGAGGTGGACTGATAGTTCAAATTCTTTGATCCACGTCGGTTGAATAGAACATACATTATAATTATATTACATTATATTACATTATAATGATATAGATATATATATATATATATATACTATCTATGCCGCAGGGTAAGATAAAGTTTGTTTCGAAAGCGTTTATATTATACATAGGACTATTGTATCTTGTATTGTACTGTATTGTAGCATAGATTTATAAAATCATCCCCCATGGAATAAAACTACTACTACTACTACTACTACNTACCACCTATTACTGTTAATATTACTATTACTATTACTATTACTATTAATCTTATGTGAATGCAAAGGTTAGTATGATGAGTAGATGTATATTTTTTATCCCCTCCTTTCTTTTTAATATAATTCTACACCCGCCCCAAAAAAAAGTTGATATCTGTAAGAATTAGAAACGCCCTGTGCAAACCCCCCGCGAGAGAGAAGATCTTAAGAGAGAGAGAGAGAGAGAGAGAGAGAGAGAGAGAGAGAGAGAGAGAGAGAGAGAGAGAAGGAAAGAAAGGAAGAACGAAAACAAAGAAAGGAACACACCGATAATACATAAAAGAAATGGAGAAAGAAAGAAAAAGAGAGGGAGAGAAAACATGACGCCACCTTCACCATTTCGCTAAATGCCGGTAATAACATAACAACAATAATAACAAAAACAACAAGGGAGGGGGGAGATGGTGATTGATAAGAGTAGAAGTGATGTAACCGGGAAACGCTCCGCCGATCAGAAAGAGAAACGAAGAAAAGAAACAAAATATCGTTCAATCATCACTATCACTTGGACTTAAAATGCACATCCTCCTCCTCGCTCTATAAATGCGCCGCCTCCTGTTCGGCAACAGAACGTCGCTGTCCGAATCCGATTCCGCCGCCTCATTACGCTTTCGTTTCCTCGTCATCCCCTTCTCCTGTGCTACTCATACGAGTCACCCAGTTAGCTTTTAACTTCCTCTCCAACACAATAAAACGAAATAGAAGAAAGAAAAAATAAAAAATAAAGAAATAGGAAAAATAATAGGGAGAAGAAATTAAAGGTATCCGTTGTTAGACCAAGATATGGTGAACGGACCGGTTGTACTATCCGATGGCTTCTGATGAGACAGTGGGGTGGGGGTCGCGGAAGCCTGATGCCTCTTAGGCAGTGGTGGTCGAACATCGTCGTCATCGCTTAACGTGAGATCGATCGTAACAGGGGCCGGTCGCTTGCTACTGCTTCCTCCGTTCGGTCGACTGGATGAATTCGCCAGGGGCTCGCTGGAGAGGCTTTTAGGTGTTGAGAGGTGAGTTGGTCGGGCAATCAGATTGTGGTAGTTATTAGACGTGGAGGGTGTGTGTAGCCCGTTCGCGTTAGATCTAAAGCTTGGAGGAGCCGCGTCTAGAATGGAGATTTCGTTTTCTGATTCGTCTTCGTCGTCGGAGTCATCGGAGTCTCTGTCACGTTTTATACGAGGCGAAGACTCCTTGGGTTCCGGGAGCGTCCATTGCCCCATCGGGTCCACTACCACGGCGTCAACGTCCCGAGAAACAGAGTTGAGAATCTCTTCCACGTATTTATCGATGGCTAGATCCGCGAACTCGATTTTCCTACTACAGACCGGGCAACTCCAGGTCTAAAACGATATTAGCCCCTTAAGCCGTAAAATTCAATCCGAGAACGTAAAACCTACCGGTGCTTGTTCCTGTAACTGAAGAAATGAGATAGCATCATAGCACTGGTGATGTTTGCAAAATTGTGACCTTAGTGGTGTAACAATGCGCAAAGTTGAGGCCGGGCACTTTAAGGACATGACAGTTGAGGTAGCGACGATTTCGTCATCTTCAGAATCTTTCCGGACTGTGGTTGACCCCCGTTAGTGTGAAATACTTTCAAAGGATGGTAGAGGGTAAAAAAAAAGGAACATACGCCTTTCCAGAACAGCCTGCTTTGAGATGTGTGGACGAGTCTTTATCTGGGCCACGAGATCCTCAGGTGTACTCTTTCGGACCAGCTTGACGATAGCCGCATACCGCTACAAACCTGGGCGTTAGCTAACGGGATTATTGGCTCGCCAGACAAGCTTTATATCTCACCTTCTGTGACAATGCGTAAGTAATCATGATGTTATTCTTAAACCCCGGCGTTTTGTCAAGATAGTCCGTAACATCGAGGGGTCTGGTGGTCCCCGGTTTATTCTTCAACCCCCTAAGATTGGCTGAGACGGTTTTCCCGTTGACGCGGATCTCGATCTGTTGTGGAAAGGCAACATGGTGAACTCCTGGGGGTGGCCCTTCAGCGCAATACAAGATGACCCGAAGTCCACGTCTGACTTCGTCTGCATATTGCTGGCTAAGTTGAACGGGGATGTTGACAACGGAACGGGAGCTTGTAGTGACGGGGCCGAAGGCTAGGCACGCAGAAACGTTAGCACTCAGGAGAAGGATAGAGGTATCTATTGCGCCATCGTTCTCCTACATTGCAGTATGTGTATTATCGTGAGATTTGCAATAGGTTCGTAGAACGGACTTGGATGAAATGCCAGGGAAGGCGAAGATGCTGCCGCGGGTGTGAATTTCCTTTTAGCCATAGGTTCCAGATAATAAAGTTGGAGTTGAGAGAACGGTGGTGAAGCTGAACTCGTACCTGGGCTCATCGCAGGGGGTATGGGGGAGAGCAGAGGAGAATACAGGCCGCCGGACGGATTGTAGGAATGGGATGGGTAGCTGGGTGCTTTGGGGGGGAGCTGTGTCAGTCGAGGAGGTGCCGCGGTCGATGGTCCTGGTGACACATGCGTATCGGGCCCATCAGGGTTATAGATTAGTCGCTTGAGTTGTTGTAGTCCTTCATCGTTCCGAGCATCGACAACTTTATCGATTTCTATAAGATCGAAGGAGAAGTGTTAGCCAGAGCCCAGTGTAGGATTCAGTGATCCTTCTTGGGAATAACCGCTGGCATATCAGAACTAGGTCATTCGAATCTGGCCAGAGATGGTTTGCCTTATATGCTATCCAGGAAGAAGAAACTGCCTAGGGTGTCTAGGGAAGAGAGGGGAGGGTTTTATATTGAGAATCACGTACGATCAATCAGGCGTGCTTGTTGAGCCACCTTAAGCCCGGAGACCGGTAAGGCTAGCTTCTTCAGGATTGTCTGAAGATGGCGGACCAGAAGCTTGGATTGGACATATTTTATAAGGCCAGACCGCTGTCCGGCCCAGCGGCTGTCAGAATCGCCAGACATTGCAGGCAAGTAGGACAGACGCGAGGTTGAGCAGTTTGTGATGGGAAGAGGTGCTTTGGAAGGCTATTATGAACTGACGATGGTCGTGGAAGATGCCGGGAGGCCCCTCGGTGGATGGAAGGTTAACTGGAGGTTGGGAGTGGGTTGTAGAGAAGGCGATGGAATTGCAGGAAAGCGCAGCAGGCTCTGCTTCGGGTTGAAATAGAATTCGAAGTTGCTGATTTGGCTGGCTCAGGTCGTCCGAGTTGGAGGGAGGAAGGATATTGTTATATCCTGTCTTGCTACTGCTACTGCTACTGCTACTGCTACCTTGGAACTAGGGCGGCGGAAAGGCAGGATTGTTCCATGGCGGTGATGATGCTGGTGGTGATGGCGATGGTGATGGTGATGGTGATGATGGCGATGGCGATGGTGGTGGTGGATGATGAGTGAAGGGAAGGACAGTCGCTGCCAATGCAATGCGGCCTAGTCAGATATTCGGCTGACTAAGCTCGGCCTCGCGCTGGGAACAAAGGAAGCGGAAAATACAACAGGCAGCAACACCGCATACTAATTGTATGTACATGTATATAATATTATATTATACGGATGCATACACTGCGATCACGGTCTCAACGAGTACATACAACCAGCCAGCTACACAATTAATTGCGTAAGCAAGTAACAGTAAAATACAAAATACTGGACGGTTGAATTTAGTCGGATTCTTCATCCACAGACCTCTTCGACTTCCACACTGGCTCAGACCCTAACCCTCCTAACCCCCCACCCCCAAATAGGGTATTCCCCAAAGCCTGCTCCCAATCCCGAAGCTTCGGACCCGGGCCTTCAAGGTAGTACGGTTCCTTTGTCCCAGGTACAAGCTCTCTAGTGTTCGCGGTCGACCCCCCTTGCCCTTTAGCCAAATACTGCCACGACATGCTGAACTTCTCAAACAGATTCCACTCATAGCCCTGGTGTGCGAGTTTGACTGCCATTGGAATATTATTCAAAGCATTCTGGTAATCCGTTATGCTATTCCCAATTTCAATTGCCGGTTGAAGCATCTCGGCAGTGCAGCGGCAACCTAGTTAGGAGAAACCCGAATTAGTATACATGGACCCCCCATTTCCATAGACAAAGCCGGAGATGAATCAATACGAACCCCACCACAGTAGACACTTTTGAGTTATGGCAACTGTATTGCACCAGTAGGACTTGGTCCTCGCCGTAAAAATAGGATTCGGGATCATATCTCCATCGTCACTACAGAGGCAATCCAGACATTTTTTTCGTTTAATTAGGGCGAGAGAAGCGGCATTCCCCATGGTATCGAAGTTCGTACGCCTTGATCCGTCTATTACTGGGTAGGCGTATGGGTTTTTTTCCATTCCAACCATTTCGGAGTGTGTTGGGCATGTTAGGGTCCATTTGAAGAACACATTACTCGATACGGCTCTCGGCGATTGCGGCTTTTCGCCAGTAGTGGTTGCATTTTTGAAAAGCTCAAGAAGTTCGGGGTCATTATCCTGCCCCCCGATAACACGCTTGAGTATCTTTGAGGCTTTCAGAGCGGAATGGCCTTGTGGTAAAGACAGAGGTCCAGCTATGGCGGTGCCGTCCTGTGGGCTTTCCACCCCTTTGTCTTCAGCTGGTACGGCCAATATTCCCACGAATAAGATTCCCATGAAAACCAAGACAACTCTGAGCCGCATTTTCAAAGCTATCTTAGGATGAATAACTATTTGCGCGTGTGACACGCTGAGCTTATGTATCGAATAAGAGATTAGCCGGTCTAGTAAACGAAAAATGGTGCGTCTGCTCCGGTTCTTTAGGGAAGAGTGGTAACTCTTGCGACTGGAATGTTTAACAGGTGCATCACTAGTATTAAATAGCTCTCCGTCGGCTGTCAAGACCTCACCGCGGATAGGAATATGCCCACACATCTGCGCCAACCCCTTTGTAGTTTGCGGCGTAGCGCTGTTCGAATGACATCTGGCCTCTCTAGGTGCGCCGTAGGTGTTCGGTTACGAGATTGTGGTTGTGGGAGCAAGTGCCGCAGCCCCCCGAAGTTTGAGCCTCCATCGAATATTCGGCATCTAGGATCAAGACCACAAATCAATAGGTTGCTCGACGAAACATCACGGACGTCCAGCAACAGCCCCTTCAAGTCAAAAATAGCCAAGTATACATACCACCTCGCTGTGCCCTATTCACTCTATACTATAACTCATTACTAAATATTCTCCATACATGGGGGACATACAACATCCAACACCACTTCGAGCCCGCAAATCTTTCATCGATTCGTCGTCTAATGTCGAATCTGGCCTCCAAACGTAGTTATCAATGTCAGCCGAATGAATTCATGAATCCCCAGGAAGCTACTGATAAAATAACCTATACTTTGTAGATATTCGGTGTGAAAGGAACTTTAAAGTTGAACGACGAAAATACGGTGTTGTTCTAGTTAGGCGCGAGGGGAAAGATCTCACGACACAGTGCAGAGCGTAGTGAAGGTCTGCGTAGAAGATCGTGGTGGTGCCAGATGGTAACTTGTGGCCAGTACCGAGCAGGGAAGCGTTAGGATAGCACTGCCACCTGGGTACTCGTCACAAAGAAAGCATACTAGGTGGAAGGACGTTTCAGGGCATCATCTTGGTCCAACAGGCCAACTCTAAGGGATGCTTGAGCTCTTTCCCGTGCCACACACCTTTCCGTCATATGCAGCCTTCTAATGCACGGATACCCGCACTCTCTGAGTCAAACTTGCTAGCATGGTCACGCACTTCGATCCTGATTTGAAAGCAAATTTTGCAGTAAGAATACCATAGTATGATCAAAATTTCGAAATAGGTAAGTAAGAGCGTGAGTAAGTACATACATCAGCCCCCAATCCTATTCTTAGGATGGGACAAAGTCCACGGGTGAGGGGCATAACGTTGCAACATTTGGTGGGAAGAGCAATGTTGGCAATCCCGCGAACCCCAAAAAGATATCGACCAATCAGCGCGGCTAGCTTAGGATTGCAACCAGCAGTGCCTCACAGGTGCATAGGTACTTGTTGTACTACGGTACGGGAAGCAGAGGGTCTCTCCCCAGAGCCCCAGGGAATGATTGAGAAGTACTGTTTGATAATAAGATATCATATAATCATGTCCATGTGGAGGCAATTCCACCTCGGGACCTGACATCAACTCATTTTCCTTTTTTTACTCTCACACAGGGGCTGCAGCTGTCGGTTGGCATTCGGCGCAGGCCCTTCCACCGGGTGTCGCGAGGCTAGTACTATAATGCCTAATTTTTGCCCAAGTCGTCATCGCTAGGTCCAAAGACGTCCCCGAGTTTGAGGCTGCACGTTATACCACCTGCCTCTGTCCGAGTGCAATGCAGGGTTACTCAACCAAGTGCAGGAATATGGAGCAGGACATCCCTAGTCTCGTAGGCGTTCCTAATCTACCCTCCCTCAAAGAGTCCCCCACACTAGTCCCTCCCAACTCTATTGTACCCGTATCAACCCATATCGGTCCTAAGTTTGCTAAATTCTGCAGACATCGCTGCGCCCTGCCACCCATTTCCGATTTTTTTGAGACTGGGAACCGGGTATTAAGATTGCCTGCTACTTAGACTGTACTCTTCCGTTCCTATTTTGCTTTTTTTTCCCCTCTCCCACTTCCGGTCCCTCTTGGTCTCCCGACGGACTGCTATCTATTACGCCAACATGGAGCACAAACCATCCCAATAGAACTAAAAAAACACCTCTCGAGTTACTGCCATTGAGCAATCCAGTCACAAACCCCTACGAAGACGATGTTTTTGCCCGACGGGACTATGAAACTGATAAGAGATACCGGAAGCTTTCCGTTTCCTCACTCGTTAGACCGTCTGCCAATCCGCGGACCCCTTGGTTAACCACTAGTTATCGAATAGGATATTCTGTGTACCCAATGAAGCGACCAAATGTCGACAATCCGGCATCCGAGGCAAGTGCTCTTGCTTCCTTTCTGATATCCAGCTGTTAAGTGCCACTCTTTAGCTGCCCGCAATTCTCCTATAAAGCGGACGTCGAATAATTGAAACCAAGGTCTCGATTTCATTCTCATACAGCATCAGAAATACTCTCTAAACATTCGATTCGAGAAACAAGCCTCTAAAAGCACCATAGCACCAGTTTCTCCAAATTCTTTCGTACTCAAGAAAACTCTACCGCAATGGCACCCACCCAACCCTCTACGTTCCTCATTGTCTGGGCAGTTGCAGCTCCGCTCACCGCAAAAGCCATCTGGGCCCTTGGGAGATATGGCGCAAGAAAGGCGCAGGCATGGCGGTTCCAAGCCAAAGAGCAAGAGCAAGACATTGGTATGCTTGATTGTCTCTACACCTTTGGATATATCCCGTACTAACAAATTGATCTCAGAACTCGGAAAGATCGAGCCCCTCCACGATATACCACACGTTGAAGAGAAAGAACTCCGGGCTTAGGCCCTAGCTGAAGGTACGCCCTAGAGCTTCGAAGTGAAAAGTAGCTCCAATATCTTCTTCTCCATATTTGGATATTGTATTAAGGTTGACACTCGACTCCCCCGTAGCTCTTCCGCGCCGAGACAGAAATATCGGTTAGAGAAATAATGGAAAGACTTGAATTGGATTTGATCACTTTGTGGAGGCTAGTGTATGAGACCAGTTCGGATTTAGTTTGTTGAATGGGAAAAAAGGCGTTTTGACCAATTGAGTTGCACTATGTATTCTTTGTTTATGCCGGAGTCTTTTGGTAGTGGTTTATGTGATGGTTGGTGACATCCTGGGTTAGTAGTAAGGGCATCGCTACTGTGTATCTACCTACCAAGTTGCAATGGGAAATTTATCTAAACATCGTGATTATCGACCTATATCTAACAGAATTGATGGTCGAAATGGCCATTGCCGGTCTCTAATAGTCTTCACACTACGAGACCACTTCACACCCTAAACCGTTAAATTTCCCCAGATTGCGTTGTGCCGTTTGTGTCGGTGGTATTTTTCTCAGCCTTGTCGTTCACAGGCCGGGATATGTTCTTGGCAGGCCCGTTTTCGAGACGAGACAGGCCCACCTGTAAGCCTAGGCCAAGATTGGTCTAGAACCATGAAACTCCAGGCAACGCGCAGTTTTTGGTTGGGCAATGGCAAGTGATCTGGATCGATCCCCAAATTCTATTCATAGATCTCTCAATCATTTACCTCGAATTCTACGCCGGCGATTTGGGGAAAGGAATAAATTATTGAGTACGCCCAGTTACTTTCTGGAAACAGAATCATACAAAAGAAGGAAAGAGAAGGCAGAAAGACGAAGGTTCTTCTCCCAGCCAGGTGCGATGCTATTGTCCCAGGATCACGCTAAGGCGTTGAGGTTCCTGAACCAGGTTAGTGTTATGGGCCAAATGCTCTTTCTCGATGCTATGTACTTATTCCTAGTATCTGTAGTCAGTCCTAGAATTAGCATATTCATAAAATTTCAAGATCTGAAACTTGTTGCTTCGATGATATTAGCGTAGATCGATCAGTGAGTGGAACGGAGGACTATGCCATCCCGGGTGGATAGTGCCTATCGAATCGAGCTGACTGAAGAAATGTACTTTTTTGCGTGAATATCTTCTTTCTTCTAGATCCTTCGACCAAAATCAACAGAGAGGGGAAGGCGAGCCCGGCTCTGATGTTCATCAATTGACATCAAAACGTAGTGCGTAGAGCTATTTGACCCAGGACAATAAAATAGAGGCAAGGACGTTAGAGTTGTATGAGATTTGCGCATTTCCCCACTCATGACCAAGGAAGTAGTTGGTGGCTGGGTAGGCGCGGGTTTCTACTCGTTTCATTTAGGTGTGTGCATGTGTACTAGTTAGACTCAACGGGCTCCGGATTCTTCACGTGTTAATATCACTACAGGATTGGTTGTGGGATTTATACTACGGGTGTATTCATTAGCCACTCTATATGCTGGCCCCGCGGCTTCAATTTTGATAGCATCGTTGAAGGTTGGGATCCAGCCCGACATCGATGTAGCCTCCGACATGCGTGTTGTGGCGTGTTGCATTTTTTTGACTAAACAATGTTCTGGGATGGGAATCAGCCTCGATACTTTAGCACCAATTCCTAGGATGGGAATATTCCGACCTGTTACAGGTGGCAAGATGGACCACTTTGTGGTTGGGGGACTAATTACTTGGAAGATACCGCATGGCCGGCAATTAAGTACTGACTTAGCCTAAGCAGCTGCGCAAATATCGACGGATACGTAATCCAGCTATTTGGAAGCTCTCGAGGTCAAGCTCCATGACCATCGAAATGGAATGGATCGAATAATTGTGTTGTACAGTTGTCCACCTGTCAACCTCCCGAGCCCCGGCTAACGGCTGAGACCTCGTGGGATGGCGTCAAGTCTCAGGACACACTCAGCTCTGAAGGTCAGCATTGCATAGCTAGATCCAATGCAATGGCCATGGCTGGCACCGACCAATATGATGGCGGAGAAGAGCATAATGGTAATCCCGGTTTCGGGGCATGAAGAGTTCACCGATCGCGAAGGACTGCTGATTGCATTTCAACCGTCTATATGCGAATGCGAATGCATTGAAACCGCACATATCGCAGGCCGTTCGGGGGTTCGGACTAGCTACCAAGGTCTAGGCGAGAAGAACATCGAGGTCCCGTGGTTCTAGCGCTTTTTTTCCTGTCAGGCTACTGTGGGGAGACTGGGCATGGACATGGACGTGAGATGCAATGTCTATGGCTGGGGTGCCGGATGGGTTGGCCGAATTATGCACGCCATCGTGGGCGCCAGCGTATGGAGAAGTACCAGTCCCTGGGAATGGAATAGCCTCTGTGAATGGAGCATGGAGGCATCTTCAACCCCTCCTCTTCTTCGAATGAAGGAACCTCCCGATTTGTTCCTTCAGATATTTCGCTTCCGTTGAACTAGTATACTTAATTTCAGACCATATTCATATCCTCCTCTTGTCCGTTGCTTTAGTCCGAACATTTCGAACAAATCACAAAACAAAATATCTTTCACTATCATCATCATTTTCGTCGTATCGAGCTTAGGATTAACTGGTTTTAATTTGTTATTTCCTACTTTCCCGCTTCCTATCATCCTTCTCCTACCAAAGCCCCAGGAGCATCTTCCCTGCGAGTCTCAGTTGTCTCGTTCATTTGAGGAAACATTTGCACGTTTTCATTACACAATAGCCGACTGCATTGCCATCGCCCTTGATCACGGTTCCTCCCAGGATACCGACTATCCAGATATTGATATCCGCCTCGACGCCTTGCGCTTGAAAACGGCGGTGATATCAATAGCGGACTCGATTCGAAGATTCGGGATCGGAATTCTCAATCGCCAATATAATAACTCAAGTTGGGGTCAAATCCTACCGCCGACCGAAAAGGGCCATCTGCAAAGCAAAGCTTAAGCCGAAACCTCCAAGGGCGGGCGTCACACGGAAAGCAAAGCGAAGCAATTTAAAGGTTATTTTATTCATCATTCATCCTGGCTTGATAAGCTTAAGAATCGAGAAGGAAGGAAGAAGGAAGGAAGAACAGCCAGCCGTATCCGTATCCGTCCTGTGACCCCTTGCTTCCCTCCGAGCACTGCACTGTACAGGCACCGTCTACAGCCTGCAGCGCCGTCGATTCGACCTGGCTTTTTTCTCCTTTCGTCGCTGCCACCCGACGCCGTCTATCTGGCTTCCATTCGATCCCCACCTCCGACCCATTTCGAGCTAGCATTTTGGCGTCTGCATTTGTATGCATTTGATCGATTATCTCACTATACTACATCACCTGTTTCTTAAGCTCTTGACCTCTACTTCTTCTCTAGACCCTTCCCTCTCTCCCCTCCTCTCCCTCTTGAATTTATTCTCATCAGCTTATCCCCCATCGCTTCAGCTTCACATACATACATACTCTGCCGGTTTGTCGGTTTCCCTTCCTGCATTCCTCGCCAAATTGGAATAGGAAGTTTCATCCTTGACCTACCTGGCTACCTTGCAATCATACCGTCCATCTCAGCGGTATTTTTTTTGCCTTCAAGCTCTCTTCCTCTGCAACTTTCTTATTTTCCCAAGAGTAATCCATTCATCCATCTCTTGGGTCTGCTGTACCACGGCCATCATCCAGTCTCTATATCTCTCTACATACATTCTACATATACTCCGTATTCCCTCCTTTTTTTGATACAATATTATATATTCCCCACGGTCATCACCTCTTCGTTTCGATCCAGTCACTATCCTGTCCTGTCCGGCTTGTCAGGGTAACTATACTAGCGTGTGCAAGGCATAAAGGGACCCAATTATAGTGCTGTGCGAGTTAGCAGTCATCCACATCCACATCCGCAGCGCACCACTCACACAATCCCTGCTTGTTCTGGTCCTGTTCCTGTCAGGTCCTCTTCCCGAAGAACGAAACGATTCCCGCAGAAAGTCCAAGAAGAAAGAGCGTGGGCTGCTCATCCCGCCGCCGCCCTCTTCCTCGCTGCCTCTGCACATTACTTCCGTACAAGGCATCCTATTTAGCGGAGGCTGGTTGGCCTTTGCATCCATCCTGACCTGGTCACCTCCACGGCAGCCCTCAAAAGCTCCGATTAGTTACCAAATCAAAGCAAGGATCACTCTCCACCTCCTTTGACTGTATCCGTCCTTCTTCTTCTCCTCCATTCCATACTTCATCTCCTCTTTTTCATTATCATCTTTCTCTTTCTCTTGCTCGTATCATTCCCATCGAGTCATCATTATCATTATCTGCTCAGCTGTCCGCAGTGCAGTGTTGTCCACGCATATCCGCCACGCACGCCAACCAATCCTTCCAACTGTTTCTTGGTTTCGTGTGGCCGTCAAACAACGACTAAAATCTTTTCCGCCCACCACCAAGTTCACAAACACAATTATAACCTCCTCCCATCCCATCTCTCGCCTCCCTTCCTCTCCATCTCTCCCACCAACAACCACTTGAGTTCTTGCATTCTCAGCAGCCATCCTTCGGCCACCGAATTTTCTCGTCCGCGACCCACGGGTTCGTCAACTCATCACATCCACCTACTACATCATTCCCGATACACATCACAATGGCCAAATCTGCACGGGCCAGCACAAAGAAGGCCTCGAGGTCCAGGATACGCAATAATGTCTACGCCCCCGTAGAACAAGCACGTCTGGAGAGGTTATCCGCTAGGCTCATGGCTTCGATCGCCCAGCCATCGACCTCACGAACAACAAGTGGCGATCACATGGATGAGGATGGTAAATCTCCCTTGCCCATCCCTAGACCTTCTTCTCGCACCCTCGGACAAAGTAAATCGTCCGATCGGTATCGCTGCCAAAAGTCGGCTGAGACGAGGAAGAAGCGGAAGCTCCTTACGCGAGTAGTTCCCGCTGCCTCTGTCATCGATACCATCCATTCTGCCGTACACAACAGGTCGGCTAACAGTGTTGCTGCCGATATAGACCTAGTCGATGCTACAAACCGTCAAGAACAACATACCGAAGATCAGGCTTTCAAGGCTGCTCAACAAGGTAACTTGTTCTTTGATTTACCGCTGCCTCTCTCGTTGGTTGATGAAGACTCCAGCGGTGATGAGTCAGAAGACGAGGCGTTTTACCGAGCCATCGGCCTGTTTGGTGACATTCAGGGCTTTGGCATGGACAACACTCTGCGTGTCTGCCTGACGTGAGAAGTTTTGCCGTCATGGTAAAATCCTTTATGATTTGATGACGATTTGCTTCTCTGCGTTTCTATTTTGCATTGCTTGGGCGGACACGACAGGGGGGGCTTCTTACCTTCTGGTTCCTCGTCTATCTGGGTCTTCATCTTAGCACTGGCGTTTTTGGGTCTTTGAACAAAATGGGCGGCGTTTATCTCTTATTCCGGTCACATTGCGGTTTATGGCGTTATCAATTCGCGAAATCCACCTATCCACCAACATCGGGCATTCTCATCTGAAGCGTTTCATACCGAACATGCACATCGTATACCCTTTTCTTCTCGCTCTTGTCACCGGGGCCTTCGCATGGTTATTTGCAACATTTTTGTATCCTCTCTCCGTCTCTTTCGATGTTCAACATTCCGGCTTCACATTGCCTTCTTTTCCTCCTTTCCTCTTTTCCACTTTTCTCTTGTGGCCTTTTCATCTATTACACTATCTCTTTTACTTTATTTACTTATTATCCTTGCTGCCCTTGCACACAAAAACTGTGCTTCTTTCCGTCACCACCTTCCATTGGGAGGACGGGTTTGGAGGAGTAATGGTCTGTGGCGCACTGGAGTGGACTGATCTTGGGAGGTTCAATTTTCTTATCGATCTTGCAGCTGGAGCTACCTGACCCGTACCCATTTGCTCTATCCAAACAAGAATTTGGTTACCTCGCCTGCTTTCCCAACCCTCCAAACATTGCCCGATGACAAAACCGTTACTAACTCCTTGTTTCTCCGCCCGTTTCTTATATTTCCTTGTTCGTTCTAAAGATTCCGCAACTTCTACCAATATGGATGTCGATGAATCATCCCGCGCATCCACGAAGCCGAAATCCTCCGCGAACAAAGTTACAAAGAGAAACCGAAAAACGAAGTCGAAGTCGATGGTGTTCGCCACTCGCAAACACAGCACGAAAAAGGCTGGCAAGGCCGGCTCGAAAGGACGGAAGTAGGGTTCGCAAAAGTAAAATCGACAGATCAAACCAACCACACATCTCGTGTAGAAGACCTGGACAGAAATCCGGGCTTCTCTCAACCCCAAAAATTTCCGATGTATATCACGCCACCGCTTCTCTTTCTTTCTACCTGATGTTTTACTAGTAAAGCTATACCATTTCACACCGAGAGCGAACTACTTGAAAGATGTTTTTTCTTTTCTTGGCCGCCTGTTTAGTTTAAAAAAGGGAACCGGTATTCTGGTTTTTTCTGTTTCTTAATCGGCCGATGTATTTTACTTGAATGTGCCATTTGGCTTTGTATCATGTTCACTAGACATGGGTCGGGATCACCTGGGCGTTTTTTTCTCTCTGCTTTATCTGATCATGATTTCTTAGTATTGTTTAATCCAGTGTACCACGGTTATCATCCCGCAATCAAATTCAATGAACGATCATGCATAATCATACCTATCACTCCCGCGTGCTCCCGTTAACGTTATATAAAAATCCGCCCTATAAGAGAAAGTACTTAGTTGCAGGTGCATAATAAGGCAATAAGCCTCGGCATCCATGAGAATATGCAAAACCAGAATTGAGGTTACTAATATCCCAAAACCAGGTGATGTCGTTGGTCGGATTTATCAGCAGCGGAAAATTAGCGAATGATGGACGAAACATCAGCAGTACTTTCGCATACCCATTCCTTAGAATGTCATCCTGATGTCCATGACCCTATGCAATATTGTACCTGGAATGTACATGTACATCTTACAAGTGTCCGAGCTTTTTTCTACTATAGACTGACTCCGTCCATCTACTGGTTAAGCTTTTTTTTCCCCTCTATCCCTCATTTAATTTGTACATATCTTGAAAATGTTCCAGCTCACATTACGCAAGCCGTCCAGGCGAATTTCTTCGGATGTTGCGGTTTCAGATGTTCCCAGAGGACAAAACCCGCTGCCAGGGATGAGGGACCCCTGGGCGTCAAGGGTGTTTGATATCAGGAAAAAAGGAATTGAGTCAGTCAAAGGGAAAAAATATTTTTCGGCTTGCTTCATCTGTCAGATTGTATCAAGGATCGAGGTAATGAGAAACCTTCTAGAAGGTTTGGGTCCAAGACAGGTATATTTGCTGGTTTTTTTCGATTCATCATCAGCTCCCATATCGCCTTGGGGAGACGAAAAAGATGGGACGAATGGGAATTGGTGTTTAAGTATTTAGGCATCTTGGACTTTTTGTTTGCATGAAGACATTTGCGGTTGCCGTTCTTGCAAGATCCTGCCTTCCCGAAGTTGGATTCAACCTCACGTCACTGTAGAACCTAGCTAGCAGTTGAGGGAAGCTAGGGAACTTCGGGATCTCTTATGACGGGAAAACTCGATAGATGACGAGTTTTTCTTGTCTCTTACTTCTAAGACCTGGGGTTTCTTCTTCGTACGTATGATGCCAGTTGCTCCGTGCACGGCGGTTAACCGAAGGTCAAGCAAAAAAGGCGTGCATAGTTAGTACATCTGTCGTCCGATATTTTAGTTCAACCATCATCATAGTCGTTGAGAAGAAACAAGAAAAATAAAAAGGGAGCAGGCTAGAATCAGTAAAACCAAGGTCGGAATGTGGCCCTATGATGTTGTGCATACATCGGATTAAGACGGAGTAAAGCACCTGGTACATCATCACAACTGCCTTTCCTGTAGTAATTGATATGGTAACCATCTCTAGCGGCAACTTTCGAACCGACGGAATACGACCCTTCGAATGATATGGTCACTGGCCTAATTCCGTTCAGGTTTACCGACGAATGGGAGGCGGAATAAGGCCACTAGCTGATTACTCTCGCCGCCCCCTTCCATGTTATTCATAGCAACTCTCTCGTCCGTACGGCTGACCGAACCCCCTTCCTTAGTTAGGCCATATCATGTGGGAATTTGTTATGTTGATTAAGGCTATGTTGGGGGTGCTGCCTGCACAAATGGAATGGGCATGGAAGCGAGCAGGGACAAAAATATCACCGTCGTATATGTATAGACGACGGTGAGCATGTATGAGATGTACTGCGTATTAACACTAAACTTGTTCAGTAGCCGCTTAGATTATATTAGCATCACTACCATGGCTAGCAATACTATACTAATGTATGTAGGGAGAGAGTCGTAGTAAGATAGTTGGATGTAGACGTACTCTTGTAACGGACTTCTTGTTCAGCGTACAGATTCCACGACACGCCCGTTTCAAGGCCTGTCGCAAACAGGCCAGAGTATGTCCGTACTAGGACCGTCTTGAGCCTCGAGAGACTGGTCGGAATCCCATTCCAGCATCGGGCAGGCTGGATGTGGATAAGGCTGGGGGCCTCAGTAGTCGCACTTGGCAGGCGAGGGCAGTCACCCCCTGCCAGCGTCTTCGCCTGGTCCCCTGAACAGCCCTCTTGACTCGATTTGACTTGGAGTTGACTTGCCTTGACTAAGCCCGGGCGGAGCTGTCTGACGTACTTGCCTGGTCATTGGTACGCGGCGGTATGAGCGGTGGTGGTGGATGTTTGTGGAAGTGGAAGTGGAGCGGACCTGCCCCACTGTGGTTGGATCGCAATTAATTCTAACCATCCATCCTTCCCTCCCAACATTTATTCTCCCCATCGCCAGACTTCGTCCTGTCCTCCTTCCACTCCCGTCGACTCTCCCATCGGTTAATATCCCATACTATCCTATCCTATTCCATCCTGCCTGCCTCTCGCAGCGTATCAAAGACTCAAACCCCTTTGGACAAAGGTATCCGGTACCGGGCCAGTCCAGTAACGTTCAGTCCAGCGCTAGGTCGCCACTGTTCTCAAAACCTCTTCCTCAGCTGCATCAGCCTCCCCGGATTAGCCCGTTTGTTCTGGATTTCTTTTCCCTCTAACCACCTATCTCGAACAAGAACAGCTGCGAGAAACAGGAAGGGGTGCGTGCTTTTTTCTTGTCGGGTTATGGAGAATTATATCCTGTTCTCCTGGCTGATACTTTTCTTCGCGATCTTTGTTGGTAGGCTTACTCCCCACCCCCTGCCGCTCTATAATATAACTACCTAGCACCTCCCTCGAGTACCTCCTCCTTTACCTTCCTCTCCTCATCATATTATATATCTATAAGGTACTTCCTTATACTAAACATCCATCTTCACCCACCTACAGGACTCTACTACTCCCGTCACCTCTGGGCTCCAACAATGGTTCGACTATTCCCTCTCCGTATCTACAACCGTCTCCCTTCCTCTTTCACTGAGGACATGGAGGCTGGCCTCACATCCGACACTTTCGATCTATCCCAGAACGTCAGCGACAATGATACCCGGTCCGGTCTCGATGCTGCCAGCAAGCGAGAGATCCTTAAGTTGATGAAGACAAAGAAGATGAACTTCGATGAGGCTCGGACACAGTTCTTGACCAACAAGATGGCGAAGAATGGTATCGGCCCAGACGGCCGGCCGTTGGATCCTCGGGCTGTCTTCTTCTCGTGATCAATATAAGGATCTACCCTTTGACCGTCATTGTCTCGAGTCACACTATCTTTCGGAAGTCACCACACACTATTCGAGGCGCACCGATGCCGCTACAATACCAAATACCTAAAATACCCGTTACACCACATCCAGTGGTTATCCTACATTGGCTTCCATACCCACGGGACAGCACCCCATCGCAAACACCATCCGCTCTTCGCCAGACTGTGTCTACGAATACATCAATTTCTCTCGCCCTCTTCATCAATACATACTTTAACTCTCCATCTCTATATTTTCTCCTTCGGTATCACAAACACAAACTACAGTCATCAGCGGAACGGTGTTCTCCAGTTTTTCTCTCTTCAGTGTTTCTCACTATCCTTTTGCTTTTGCAATATCATTTTGGGGGCTTGTGTTTCTTGCAAAGTTGTTACTTCTTTTGAGGAATATCATTATTGGGGTTTTATCGGCGTTCTATATGGTCTTTTCTCTTCTTTTCTCTTTTGTAAATGTATATACATAAGTTTTTCATCTGGGTGGGACTCTTTTCCTTGTCGTCATCTCGGAGTCTCGTGTACAAAAAAACCTGTCATGGCTGTTCTTTTTCTTTCTCTTACTTTCTCCTTACCACTGAATCAAATACGAAGGCTTCCGGAGGTTAGCTCTCTGAAGTCAACATACTTTTCTTTACTTCACTCTCTTAATTCTCTATTTTCTCTCTTAATTTCCTTTTTGATTCACATGCGCTGTCTCTTTTAAACCGTATTTCGTTTTAATGTTCTAATGGGATCCCGAGGCTACATCGCTCGTATCCCGATATCGTTGTTCCCTGGGAGATGTTCCGTACCTCCGTGGATGCTTTTCATGAACTTTTGTTTCGCTTGGGGTATTTGCAAGGGGGACTTTTGTTTTTAGATATCTATCATTTTATCACGGGGTTCCGAATTACGGAGTATACAAATGTTAATGGTTAATGTTTATGGCCCCCCCGAAATTAAAATCATTCAAGTCAGTGTACCAATTTAATTTACCATTGGGTGTACCGGTCCTGTCATGTTCGGATGTGCAAGCCCTCTTTTCGCTTCTCTCGTCTCCTGCTTTTGTGAACCAACAATTGTTTTGAAGGGAATAAAAAAAAATCTTCATGCATTATCCCTCTATGTAATCTAGATTTCTCACGGGGTTTCTCCCCATGCCTATGGGCATTGCCGACTAGTCCCCTTCATATGGTTTTGTTTCTTGTAATCGATAAAAGGGATTCGTCTTTTTTTTTTTTTTTTTTTTCCAATTCCTTTTTTTTTGTTTGCTCTTCACCCTTTATTCACCCTTTTGTCCAACCGCATGATAATTGTACCTGGGTACTGTCAATGCGAGGGCAAAGTTATAATGTGGAGTCGCTCTTCGCTTATGACTTTGTAGGCTTGTAAACTCATGCTGAATTCATGCCATTGTCAGCGTACACCAAGTCGTCGAGGACCGGAAAGCGCCCCCTTCTTTTCTTCTCTTTTCTTACACTTTTTTACCCTTTTGCCTTTTGGCGGGCTTTTTTTTTTTTTCTTTAGTGATTGGAATAAACACCCCCACAGATACGTAACCTCATCGGCGCACCATTTTAATTCACATCGCATAGGAACATACACAGCGCGGGATGTTTCGATTCTATCCATCAGGAGGGTGGTATCAAAGACATGTCTTGTGACCCTGCTTTTTTATTCCACAATCCCGCACATCTTAACAAAAAAGACAAAATGGGCATTTTTAAGGCAAACATGCAGCATTCTTCGGGACGTATAGATCCGCTTTTTTGTCTTCAAGAGACGAACGAACCCGTGGGGTTTTTTGTGAGTGAGTGACTTTTTCTTCCCTCTCTAGCTCTTTCGCGATATCGGGGGTTGGAAGAATGTAAATGGGTTGGCTTCGGTTGGTTGGATGCGACCATTTCCGGGGAAAGATCCATGATCCTGGTTTTGCAACCTTTGTAGAATCGTTCGATTCTATGGATTCTATAGATTTAGTTTAGTCTCGGTTCGTCTACGGAAGCTTGGTTGGTAAAAGCTAGCCAAAAAAACCCTGTTAATTTATTAGTCTGCTTGACTTTCTAATATTACGTATAACCTCTGTAATTGTTATAGTATGGCCAAAACTTTTTTGTTGGGCGGGCGAGAAATCTTGGGGGAAACAACATGCACCAGCCGTAAATTCGAGATCTTAGAAGTATCAAATATCTTGTTACTAGTTTTACCGTGTTGGTTCAATGTACTACAAGGCCGTAAACGCCAGGTATGTACGTCATTCCACTCTCATCATTAGGTACTTTGTTTGTTCATTAGGTTAAGAAACTTGTGACTATAGACACAAAGTTGGATAACAGGGAGAAAACCCTCCTAGATAAGATAACTCGGAGATACCCATGTAGAAGAAACAATATCGCAATGCGCGATCGATAGATCAGAAGGCAATGAAAAGGGAGGAGCTTCACAAGGCTCCTCCGTATATGTATTCCAAAATCGTACTAGTATTTAGAAAAAAGAGAAGGGAAAAAAGGTAAAATATGTACGGTGAGAAGAAGAGGGCTGGTAGAATTGGGACTTGTAGACATCCCAGCATAAACGGGAGAAAAAACACAGAAGGACCGCCCAAACAAACGAAAGTACTAGGAAAAAAGGCTCGATGCAAACAAGAAGGAAATTTTGTAAATGCGATGCAATTAGTAACGTAGCCAAAAAGAAGAAACGCCGACGCCGGTTTTTTGATGTTATGATAATGATGATGATGACGATGGCGGAAAACAATATGATCCAAAAATAAACCCATTAAGATTCGTAGCACAATGAAGACATAAAGAAAGAGCACCACTCGTGTGCGTCAATGAATGGAAAGAAGCACGTGGTGCTGAACACAAACGTCGGATCACGTGGTTGCGACCACGATTGGATCGATGACTGTCGATGCTGGTTGGTGGATAATGTAAAGGTGGGGCCAAGAAGACAAGAAAACACAAATCGCTAAAAAACGAAGGCAAAGATGGAAAATATGCAAAGAGGGTATTTGAGGGTCTGATCGAGACAAGAAAGGAACGCTGGTGGACACCGTCAGCGGGACCGGTACAGAGAGTTTGGAGGGTTTGGGTTTTATGGATGTGGGATGGGGAGAAATAAAAAGGGAAGAGAATCGTCGTGCTTGTTGATCAAGGTGATGCATGGCGAAATCAGGAACCGATCACATGGCGATGGCGATCCCCTTAAGAGCAGCTGGTGTAGGCGTATCAATACGCGAGTCAATGTCGTCATATCCGCCGGCTAGGTTTCTCGCAAAAACTTTCCGTAGGTGATCCTCCTGTTCATCCCAACGGCTCGCGACGTGCTTAATAGCTGTCTCGACTTGGTCCTCACTCAAGCTCAACCCTTTCTCGGAGTCATGCGAGCTTCGACCTGTGAGACTTCGCAAAGAACGAACGCTGCGGCGTCTATCGACGTTGGAGAAACCAGCAAGAACAGATAGTCTGCTAGATGGCGGCTCCGGCACATCGACTGTCTTATTCAGATCGTTGCGGAGCTTGTCGAGCTGTTCTTTCCTGTCTCGCTCCATTCCTGGCAACGCCAAAATTGAAGGGTTGGCACTGCAAGAGGACGCCAATGCGGTGTAGCCTTGAAGGTTGATGCTGTTATTGGCGCAATATATTTCTTGCAAAGATGTATTCGACTCAAGCATTTTAGCGATAACCATAGCTCCCTGAGGACCAAGGCGTTGTTCTATTCGGTACGGTTAGCTTTATCGCTTGCAAAAGAAAAGAGGTGATTCATGGAAACCTACGTTCGACTTTCAAGACCTTCATGGTCTTGTTGAAGGCTAAGCTGTCGAATGCTTTGTTGAGCCCAGCACCAAGTCGTCCGTCTTCGATACGCCCGTAGCCGCCTGAGATATCAAGAACTCTCAGGGTATCGTTCTTTGCGAAAAGCTCGCCGAAAGCATTGATAGTATCATTATTAGCATCGGTTGGGAGGTATACACGGGAAAGGTCGAGATATTCGATGGTTTTGTTAACCGTAATCGCCTTGATTAGCTTTCGAAACATCTCCTCATCCGGGTAATCGACATTGCTTATCGTCAGGTATCTCGGAGACAGCCCTTTTTTGATCGCATCAACTAGCTTGTTGTGATCAGGGGTTATTTGGAGATGGTTGACGAAAAGATGGAGGTTGCGAATCTTGCCATCTTCCCGGGCCAAACACCCTAATAGCACGGCTAGATCGCCTGCTTTTAGACCGCAATTATTAAGATTCAGTCTAGTAAGGCATTCTGAAGCCGGGCTATTGAGATAGGCAGAAAGGGCATCCACAGAAGCTCCATTGATTGGTGTCCCGCTAAGATCAAGTTCCTGAAGTCGCCACTTAATCAAGATCTCCTCCGGAATGAGCGCATGCTCTTCCTTCGCCCGCCGAGAAAGAAAGGTGTTAACTGAAAGTGAAGACTCGGCTCGGAAGTTTCCTGCTTTATAGCCACCACCACTCATTGTCGATTCGGGGGTCCTCGGCAATGGAATCTGAAGGGAGATTGATCGATTGAAAGAAGGCCGAACGGGAGAGGTATTTTTGGGGTAGCTGTGGGTGTATTCGCCGCCAGTTGCAAGCTTTAGGTTGGCGAGCCTGAGGCATCGCATGCTTGGGAATGCTTGGAGCAGTTCGCAGAGGGGGTTCAGGTTCGATGTATTTAACCGACCTGGGTTTCCTCCGATATCCAACCCTTCCAAGGTCTTAAACTGGGCTACTAGCGATTCCAGGATTAAATAAATGGATCTTTCACTCAAACCGCACCGGGCAATCTCTAGCCCTCGGATGTGGCAGGTCTTATCCACAGCGGCATCCACAATCCAGGCAATATCAGCTTGGTCAAGCGCAATCCCGGAGAAAATGATCCAGTCCACGTTCGTCAACCCTTTCTTACACAATGGCAAGATAGCTTCAACGATTTCGCATCCCGTTTCGACTTCATCGTGATCATCGTCGTCGAGTTGAGCTCTGGGAGGATCTAAACATCCTGTAAAGTCGAGCCGGCGCAACCGTGCACTACATGCTGCGATCGCTCTTAGTTCGAGCACGAGAAGCGAACGTTTCTGACCCTTAGTGTTTAGTTTCCGTCCGGATCGTGTTCTATACGGCTCCATGTCGCTACCATAACCGTCGAAGGTTCCTTTGAGTGGTTGGAGGCTAACACCAGAGAATGATATCGATCCGAATGCCTCGTTCCACCTCAAAGATCTCAGGACCGAGAGAAGCTCTGGGACCGAATACTTAGTCCTTCTAGGGTGATTCGGCGGGAGCAGCTGAAATTTCGGGCCATCCTCAGCATTAGCAATTATTTTATAATTTATAATACTGATATCCACCTCATATGATGCGCCTATATGCGTATAGGGTTAGCTTGCGACTCAAAGAACTGGCTTTGCAGATTAAATACGTACAATACGCGGCTAAAGTTCTAGAAAAGCATAGGTAGCCTTCATCATAGTCAATATCAGGGAACGGTTGGTCGAGGAGCTTTTCTGGGATGTTTAAGGTGAAAGAGGGTTCCGACCACTGAGGCCGAAGGAAATCTGCGGCATGCCTTATAGTTTGAATGATCTGGGCAGCACACGAAGAGGCCAAGTGAACCGTTTGGTATGGCTTGCACGGTGAGCGGAACTTAAGTGTGAAGGAATCATCCGTTTCCGAATTCATATTCAGAGCACACAATGTCAGGATTCCAAATGTGGTAACCATTCCAGGAGAGTTTAAAGAGGATGAACTCTTCTGGTTTGCTGCCTTCGGTATCGGAAGCAAATGAATCTTGTGGATCCCGACCGCCAAATAGCATATTGTCGTCGCATTTTTTTGCATATCTTCGGAGGAGCCGGATACCCGACCTTGGTTACGATCAGACTTTCGATGGACGACCCGGAATATCATGACGTTATCAGGTGAATAATCGCGTTCGTCCCCGAGCCTCTTCGCGACATAGTCCACCACCTTTCCGGCAAACGGGAGTGTTGTATACGTTGGAAGTCGCACCGTCCTGCATAAAGCTCGCAGCCATTGGTCAACTTCTGACTGATTAGATAGCTGCAACACAGTCGATGTCGCAGTTCCGGAAATTTCATCAAGATGGTCGACTTGAATGAAATATTTGTCGGTTTCATGGACGGCAACGATCTGGTTCAAGTAGATGATGATTTGGTCCTGCTGAACCTCGCCGGTACTAGGCCCAAAAGAAGTACTTCGGTTACCTGCGACACGGAAGCTCAGATTCAACCTGCCACTTCCCGTCAGCGTCTTTCTTCGACAACAACATTCCGTTTCACCACAAACTTACTGTGGAAATACTTCTGCCGCCTTTCCCTGATTCCTAAATCTGAGCAAGTGAGTGTCCGTCAAAACCAAGTACTCCCGCTTATTACTAAGCCTTCTCATGAAAGTGTTAGCTGAGACCACTTCGCCAGCAAAGACGATAACCGACGTCCGGGCATTCTTCGTCAAGAAATCGGGTTCGTCAAAGAGTGAAGACGCTGCAGTAGACGTCGAAACCGTCGACGTTCCCGGTGACGAGGGCTCATATGATCTCGGAGTCGCTGCTAACGAAACGGGACGTGTCGAAACTTTTGGGCGAGGCGGAAGAGGTCGATCCAGATCTATTGGAGCAGACGGTTTGCCTTCAAGGAAGGTCTGGGCACGTATTATAGTACCGGTTCCAACAGCACCGCTCTGATAGGATATCGGCCGCTGTTTGGTGATAAGTTTGGCTGTGTATTGGGCAGCAGGCTTCGGATTTGATGGCTTAGAGAATATCCCGAACGACTTCCGTCGAGAAGTGGGATCGAATGGCTGCATAGTGGCGGTTGCCATGTTGGATGGAGGGAGGAAGGATAGAGGAATTGGATTAAAATAGTAATTTTCGATTTAAGGGCGAGAGTACGGCTGGTATCTCGCCAGTCAATTGTGCAGGCCCGTGAGGCCTGTCGTCGGTTCTGGTAATGTTGTTGAGAAAAATCAAAGCACCGCTGTGGGGACGTCACTGGGATGGATGGCAGTTGGTCACTTTGGGCATGGGGGGCAGAGGACAGGCGCTACAAGGATGCAATCATAAAACTCATGAAAGGATGAAGAAGATGAGGCTCTATGCTCGGGAAAGGCGAAAACGAAAGACAAAAGCAGAAACACAAGTGGTATTGGGAGGAATAGCCAGCGGCGGAGAGGGAAATGGTGATGATGATGATGAAGCTAAAGCGGAGGTTGTTTGAGGTTGATGTCAATCAATCCGATGGCAGGTTGTGATTGTGGTTGGGTTGGTGTGGTTGGTATATGAATTGGGGGGCTCGAAAGTGTTGTGTTTTGAGGAATCGATGACGAAGGAAATGACCAGGGCTGTTTATCCGCCACGCAAAAAATAGAAACTGGCAGGTAAAACTACTTCTCGACGGCCTCAGTTCGCGGTAAGCTGTTGGCGCTGGATGTGGTACCGGTACAGCTGGAATTTAGTCGGGTCGACGGCAAGCAGGAAACAGGCAGGTCGCTATCTCGAATCCGGAAAGGGGCCAATTCGGACTTCGAGATCAATTGGAAAGAAAGAAAGGAGGACGACGTGTCGTAGACGGGTTCCTGGGCCTCGTCTGATAGATACTTAGAAAGAAAAGAAAGAAAGAAAGGAAAATCCAAAACACCAAGAAGCGATATTAATCTCCTTCCTTTCTTCCTTCCTCCCTCTCTTGCTATAATGTATGTCTGAGGGGCAACCTTTTCCGTTGGCGATTTGAAATTGGGCCAGTGCAGTGCAGCGGGCCTTGTCGTGTCTCTGAACCACTCTTAGCCAGCTTAACTCCAGGTCGCTTACAAGCAGGTTAACGTGCAGCTGAACCCACCTGCACGCTCTTGTCCCTGCTCTAGCACTTGCACTTGCTGTTTTCCCGCAACCTCCAAATTAAACCCCGTCTGTCTGTCGGCAAGAGTGAAAAAAATTGATTGAGCCTGAGCTCAGTCGAAAATCTGTTGATTGACGAGAAAGAGAGAACGAAAGAAAAAAAAAAAGAAGGAGACACGGAGCAGATATGTGGGATGAAGTGCACGACTAATGACCCGAACTCCGCAATTCCGGAAACCTTGTACCAATTCGTCAGTGAGGGGAACAATATAGCTGAGAGGCAATCGAATCGCAATTTTAATTTGGTCCGATGCGATGATGCCGTTCTGCTGGTATTTGGCGATTCGATTTCGATCCCACTGTCTCGTTTGTTCGCTCGTATTTGGCCCTGGACCCTGTCTGTCCCGTCCCTCTAAACTGCCTTCCTCGAGGTAAAGTTCCAGGGTAAGAATGGAAAGAAACCAAAGAACTTCGAAGCCCCAGCTCGAACGTGGGGAAAATATTCTATATAAAAAAGAGTTTATGCTCTGTACTCGTGGAAAGGGAAAAAAAATAAAGAGGGTTGGCGAAATGCTTCTCCTTTCTGCGGACCTTATTTCTTACTATTGACGTTTATTTACCTCTTCACCAGAAAGAATAACAATATTCTGATCAGCCCAAGCTAGCGTCGGGACTCTGCGGCGTTCCTTCTATGCGAGATTTCGGGGTGATTTAGGTTTCACTGCCTCAACTTCACTCCAGTGCGACCTCAGATGCACAGATGGCCGTTCTCCAATGACCACGCCCACTTGCTTTGTTTTTAGATATGCCCTTTCGGTCTGTGGGTCTGGTCCCAGTCGATATGTGCGTCTTCTCTTTTGGGACTGATGCGGCTGGAAAAAAAACAGATTGATGGCGCCCAAATGTTGGTGTCTGCCTCTCGATATGTGTGTCCGTATATGTATGTGGGGGCCGGGCCAAGCTGGGACAAATGTGCGCCCCCTCCACTAACCATTGGCAGGAGATGTAACTCAACTGGGGATTAAACGATGCAAGGCATGAAAACCTGCACCCTTGTCGACCGTCAATGTCAGTCAACTTTTTGTTATTCCTTTCGTTTGTGGCTGCTTGCGAAATGTTGTGATCTTCTTTCTCAATCCGGCACCCAGACTCCTTCGGAGTAGAGTGGATAAGTATTTAGCGTCGATTCCCAAAGATGATGTTCCGAGCCATGTGCTATTGTCTCGTTGATAGAAAATTTTTATTCTTCACTATACTCCAATCAGGCACGGTCTATCAAAGCATGCGTCGGTCTGATACAGTCTGACATCTACAAAACAGATGTGGAAATAAGATCAGGGACTTCATCGATGGGTCAAAACATACCTCGTCTGATGTAGCCGTCACTCAACACCCGGGGACGTGCACTCTCGATAACACTCCAACGAAACTCTATGGCGTAACCGAAGGAGTCTGATTGGGGGGCTCCTCCACAGATAAAAAGGGTCATCAGATCGTGGGATTACTTTTTGTAGTTTCAGAGTCGAGGTTCAAGCTCGCACGTCATCGTTTCAAGTTTAATTGAATCCGCGCCCAATAATTCCGATCCTTAACCGATAGAGGAGCACTCCGAGCCTCGTAATCTGGAACCTCAAATGATATATCCGGTCCGAATGAAGACTAAAATATCTTTCCATCAATTGATAACTGTAAGAATTTAGTTCTCGATTATAAATTTTTAAGATGGATGTTTCGGTTCCTCTGGTGTCTCGTACGGATGTCAACCTGCCAACAACACCGTACGGCTAACTAGCCGACCACGACATTGATCCAAGGATGCACAAGAAACCACCCTTGAAAGCAGCAAGAGCTGGTCCTCAAAACCTGATCTATCAGCCCTGCCGTCCTATGTAGCCCTCCGATGCTTAAGGAAACGCCTCAATCTTCACAGGCAGCGAGAAATTTGCCCCGAGATCATGTCATGTCATGTCATATCATCCCTCAAGACCTATCAATCGAAAACTATAAGCCTGAATCGTCATAGTCTATTTCACTTGCTTCGAGTGGACCTACCATAGCAGGGAATGAACTGAACGGGATCCCCATTCTCCAATCCCGAACCTTAAAGAAAAAAAAAACTCCAAGAAAACGGTTCACACCGCATAATGCAAGCATGCAACTCCTTCGCCTGGTCCCTAAGCTCAAGCCACGGCAAACCGCTTAACCGAAAGGAAAACAATGAACCACACGAAGAAGTCACATAACAGTTGTCGTATATCGGGTCCGCATTAATACTCACGTACGTAGATCTTACGAATCTCGAATATCGCGCTGGCAATCCCCGCCGTACTCGGAAGAGAGTAGACAGGGGGGCCAGTTCCTCCGCGATCTTCAGACTCTCGTACCGCTTTAAAACCGCTTTAAAAAAATAAAAAAACGGTTCATGTGTAAACCCGTCTCGAAAGCCTTATTCTACAGGATACCTAGTCCATTTTCCCTTCACAAGCTTTAAAGTTCCAGACACAGGAAACAATTGACATGCAAATGCAGTTGCAATACATCTATCCGTCAATCGACGTCACTATTCCAACATTCCAATCACACGCTTGTTGGGGGAGGCTGGTCCAGACAGGGACATGGGCCATTCAGTGCAATCATCGATCTAATCGAACCACCAAAAAAGCTCCTCAGCTTTTTCGGTCTAGCCCCAGCAAATGCAACTTCCCACAATGCGACGGAATCGCGGCCATCCGAACGACGCAGAAATGATAATGTGGGGACTTATCATGATAATGATAATGATATGATATTCTTAGCATTTTAAGATTCCACGGGTTTTGCCACTCAGGTTCCAATAAAGAATAAGATACTCGAGAGAATACTCACGGTAACTTCCAGCTAAGCTCCATAGTTAATTATGTTAATATAACAACAGCTTCCCCTTAAGCCCCATCCTCCGGATACGTCTCCCAATCACAATACAACCCGAAGAACGAGTAAATTCTCCCCTTCGGACCTTTTTTGCTGAATCACACAGCTGAGTTCCTCTCTCTAGGATCTAGCAGTACATGTACATACTTTTGCTGCAGCACACACCTTTCTTCCCCACAAATAACAAAAACACGAAGACGTGATTCGACCAGCAAAACCAGCAAGAAGCAACACCTGCATGAAGCTCTACGCGCGCCTAAGGAAACAACAAAAACAACGCAAAAAAACGTGACAGGGGTACGCTGTTTCGTGTTACCTAAAACACAGAAAGTCTAGCGTGGTATCCTGAATGCTGTGGATACAGTGTTCCAGTGAAGGCGAACATACAGCTGCATGTACAAGTACACATCTGTACATGTCAACCAACGGCCACCTCAAAATAGCCGTTCTATTAGGTTCTAAAATAGTCTAAGCCTGACATTTCCCAATCTCCGGAGCTAAAGATTCCGATCCAGAAAATCAAATCTGAGCCTATAAGTCGCCGTAGCTGATGTTATTGACGTGTCCGTGGCTTGAGAATTTTATGCTGTCGCTGCAAGTGAACGAAAATACTTGCAGGGTCCATCCTGCTTAACCTTTTACTTTTTCTCCGTGGAAAGAGATCGATCTCGCATTTAGCTGCTAAATGTCGACACCCAACATGGGAGGCCTCATCGCTACCAGGGCCAATGACTTCTCTGCAGGAACGAATATACAGGGATACCCTTTGAAGATGCGAAAATTGTATAGATGAGAGCTGAAACCATTCAGCTAGTCCCAATATCAATATCTTAAGCGAGTTCAACGCTGTGCACGGATGCCGCTCCCCATTCTAAATCCATCGTACCCCAGTCTAAATATTTACAGTGGACAGGAAAAAACTCCTGAGTTATAGTACAAGTGTATTTACAGATATTATACAAACCCCCTCACACCATAAGCCCTACCATACCATGCATGGGAGAGAGTCACCCCTAACCGACTAGGCTTATGCCTTCTGCCTGTACACTATAACATCACCTTCCTCGTCTTCCCTCTTCTGTTGAGCCGCATACCGCTCACCTTGTTTGGAAAGTTTCGTCAAATGCTGCATAAACGTACTCTTCCAATTGGCATCGAAATCTATACCTTCCTTCTTTCGTTTCTTAATTTGTGACAAAGTCTTAATGGCTGCTTTGTTGTCCATATCTAGGAAAGCGTAGTTGACAGACCAGACATCTTTGTCTGATAGACTTTGAGGACGGTCAACCTTGGTGCCATTGATAGTACTTTGGGCGACGAGCACTTGAATGAACGGGCCGTCTTGTACCTGATTGTCGGCTTCCGGGGTGGCAGTATCTTCGGCCGCAGACTTTTCGGTTGTGTCTTCGGTCGTCGGTTCCGCCGCGTTTTCTACGGATTCTTCCGCTGCATCTTCCGCTACCGACTCAACAGTATCCTCTTGAAGACCGTTTTTGTCGCGGCCAGACAAATA
Source organism: Arthrobotrys sinensis (assembly GCA_036971225.1). Classification (NCBI taxonomy): domain Eukaryota; kingdom Fungi; phylum Ascomycota; class Orbiliomycetes; order Orbiliales; family Orbiliaceae; genus Arthrobotrys; species Arthrobotrys sinensis. Next base: position 1,253,071 of record JAJTTV010000002.1, on the reverse strand, counting down.
TTCCCAGCCCGCTTTTCCTTCCGCTAGAAGTCTTGCGTCACGCTCTGGGTCTAGCAACTTCTCCCCGTCTACAGTGACCGACTCGAGCACCTCCGTAGACTCTTGAAGTGCTTCAAGAGTCTTTTGTGCTTTTTCTTTATCTTCCTCAATTAATTCCTCTTTGGCTGCTTCAGTCGGAGTTTTTATCGGAGTGCTTTCCTCAACGTCCAGCCCTTCTAGTTCTTCCTGAAGAGAATTTCGTCGTGGCCCCATATCTGGGAGATAGGGAGTTTGGGAAGACTTTCTTATCTGCTTAAGAACAACGTTCAGGTCTGCCTCCCGCTCTTGAGAAGCAAGGATCTCCTCGTCCGTAATCGGCTCCGCGGCGAAATAAAGGAACGGCATCGAAGACTCTCTCGTCTCGAACCATAATCGAAGCGACTACAGCTATTAGTATATAGCGTAACATCTCGAACAGAAACAAAACCATACCTGTTCCGGATACTTCTTCGTAGCCCGATCCAACGCTTCATTCAACAATTTCAAACTCAGTTTGAATTCCTGGTCGCCAATATCCGGGCCCCCATGCAAAGCCTCGTCCATCTCATCGATGCTAATGTATTGGAACCCGAATATTCGCTTCGTATTGTGATATGCCACGAAACAGCCGTCCATACGTCCCATTCGTACTTGTAGAGAGTATTTCATAAACGCCGATCGTATGAGATCGTAGTATTCACGCTCAAACGATTCAAATTGTCCATCGGCCGTTTTGATTTGATAGCCCCATCCAGCTGCTGGCTCATGTGCATTCATTCGGATACTGATGACCCCTCTTGTCTTTAGATCGAAGACACCAGTGCCAGGTAACCTGTCATCGTGTGCATCCAACTGCGATCTAAACAATAAATCGCCGAACCCAGTATAGTGATAACGTTCCCGTGCATTTTTCACTTCCTCGGGGATCTCATGCGATTCTGATTTGTGGTATTTTTGGAAAACCTCCGGCGGGAGTGTCAACATCTTCTCCATCGAACGTCCCAAGAACAACAAAATGGTCTCCATGCTGTCCACTTCTTTGTCTTGATCTATAGCGTAGATTCCGTCCTTCCAGCGGAGAATCACAGAAACGGGTAATCGAGACAACCTCGTAAAGTTCTCACTTTCTGCTACGAAGCCTTTGGAGAGCATCTTGAGGTTGAGGGGTCGCCACCGGGAGAGGAGGTAGTGGAGATGTGACAATATTGAAGTCATGCTAGACGTCGACCCGACATACTTTTTCCCAGAATCCCGGGCAAGGTCTATAAGGGTAGTATCTTTGGATGAAGTAATATAATTACCAAGCGCATCAAAGTCGAATTCGTCGACCGGCATAATACTATCAAGGTAAGGGTCGAAATTGTAGACTCGTGATCTCGGGTCTCGGAGAAAGGTTACTCCTGGGCTATTTTGAATGTTAGCCGCGTATCATGAAGAAGTTGCACCTTGATGTGTGGCTTCCATACTTGAATAAAACACGATCCAGCCCATGGTTCAAGGGCCGAAGCTCGACGTTTTGCTCGAGATCGATTGCTAGTCTGAAGTTTAGTGATACGTCTAGCCCTATGGTGATGGAATGATAGTTCTTTATTTTACATACGCTGTAATTGAAATTCATTCGCGCTAATCGTGATAGCATCGACTTCAAGCTTCTTTTCTTTAGGATTTTTCCGTGGCTTCTTTTCCTTCGGCTCAGGTTCTTTCAGGTCTTTTTGTCCTTCCTTTTCCGGGATTTCTTCCTGAACGTTTCCGGTGGCACTGTCCGAAGTCTCGCTGATCGGTTCACTGGCTTGTTCTCCAGGATTATTGGCGGGTTCGTCTCCAGTGGTCGTATCATTGGCATGTAGATCCGTTTTCTTCCCAACTAGTCCCTCCGGTGGATCAATCTCCGCCATCATAGGGAATACTGCCGCATCGTATTGACGTCGGAGGTCAGACGCCTCCCGCCATGATAATGTCTCTTTAGTCTCTATTTTAATTTTTTCCATCGTATTCTTCATAGCGGCGTGCATTAGCATCAGATTCTCGCTGGTGATAGCCATTCTCCCCACCGACGGCCATGTAGATGGCGTCATCGAAAATAACTTTGCCGCATCGTATATCTCCTGGGCTCTTTTCAAGTGTCTCGTTTCCCTCTCCGCCACGACTGCTGCAGGTTTAGGGCCCTTTTCTTTGATGTTATTTTTCTTCTTGTGTTCAGCATCCTTCCTGAATTTCGCCGCCATTCGTTTCTTAACTTCTATGTATTCCTGTATCTTTTCCATGAACTTTTTGTGGTCTTTCCGCATCCGTTCGATGATCTTCTTTCTGTCTACATCTGACATCGTGTCTTCCATAGGGAGTGCCCCCTTCTTCCGTTTCCCCACCGCTTTGAATGTGACCTCCTTTGCCGGGAAGGATACCTCCTCAAACTTTGAGAGTGAAAGAGACGCTGATTTGTGGATTTGACAGGTGCGACAGATCCATGGTGATCGTGGGTTAGTGAAGGAGCGTAAACTCGCCCTGGTTAAGGAACTGTTCATCCTTAACATCGCTCTTGGGTAGGGAGCCGCCTTCCTGTGGAAGCAGCGCTGCGGGATGGGCTGTTGGCGCTAGCTGAGAGCTGGTGATATTTTTATATTTGAAAAGAGTTGATGTTGCGACAATCGCGATATCTAGCTGACGACCTTTGATATTAGCGCTTTTTATCGGAAGTAAGATTGAAATCATAACATATCGACGTACCATCAAACGAAATGAAATCTACGAATGACATACATTAAAATTCCACCTAGTGATGATATTGATGCAATCGATGCTTAATGTTACAAATCGTTGGAGCCTCTAAGCTTCCACTTGTTGCATGTCCAAAAAAAGGGCCTGCAAGATTTTTTTTCGTTTGGCCGAAATCTCGGGTAAGTTTCCCGATCAGGACGGGGACGACTGCAGCGTTTGAGGCTTGGCATCTACGTGCGTTGATGTGTTGGGCGCTCCCAAGATATCACATTCTCACCGTTGATTGCAACTCCACCATCAAAGTTAACAGTCTGGCTGTGTAGCGGGAGTACCATTCGTTTGGTTTAGAATTATAAATCTACCCAGCTCGCCTTTTGATTGTCGAGGGTGCATAATATCAGTTTCGAAAGTCATATCTTAGGGATCCCTCGTATGCAATCCCCGCGATTGGATGATACGCATATGCAACTTTCGTTCATAAACTGCCTCAGATTCTGCTTGATATATCGAGCTCTAGCAGCTGGTTACTCCTCAATATCTTAAAAGAATGTGATATACGGCTGACCAATGCATTGGCAAGGCAAGGTAACATTACTTAGTACCAATTGCTCACTCGCTACATCACCCATGGCAGGCTGAAAATGATCGCTAAGTCAGCTTTATGACGCCGACTGACCCGGCCACTGCAGAAATATGGCTCCACTTTCTCTCGTATTCTTGCCATCTGAAAACCAGTGGGAAAAATGTTATCATTTCACGTTATTGTATTGCTAACCGACACGGCACAAAGGCTTCGTTTTCGCTAAAGCCAATGGCCCTGGGAGAAGGGTGTGGGAGATTCCCAAGGTGCATGCATATATATCGTAGGTCGACCCAGGAAAAAGAAAGTAGGTAGGTTGAACTCCTTAATATGTGGTAGGTGCGCGGCCTGTGGTCTGCTCTTGCTTCCCCATGAATGCACCATGTCGAGAGCTCATGCGGACTATACTGATACGATCTAGGGATCATGAGAGATTGACAATTGCTGGGAGGGCTAAAGTGGAGACCATTCCTCCAGGTAAATGGGGATAGCTGGTGCTTCGGCCGGAGAATATTATCTTTCGGACAGTTAGTCCCCATCTCGCCCAAGCTAGCGGGAGTATAATAAAATGGTTCCTGACTCCTGTGATAACATCTGAAGAATAGATGAGACTCGGTGGAGAATATATATAATTCAGCCAGTGGAAGACGAGTCAAGTCATTGTCGGGTGGAAGAGGGAGGAGCCTTGTTCGCGTGCACAAGATATGCCACACCCCTCAGCATTCGCTATGGGACGGCTCCACAAATTACTCGACACGTGCATGCAGTGTGGGTTTTAGCTATTTTGCCGTCAAAGTTGTGGTTGTGAATTAGATGGCTTTCCCAAGTCTTGGAAGGCTAAATAGCTAAGTGCTGCCCGGAACAGCATATTTACCGGCGGTTTTCTAAATCGATAGCCTTTGGTCTATACGCTACATCTGGTCTGCTGAAATACCCCCTTGCCCCCACTTTTTAAATTTTCGCAGCCTACGTGCGGTCTACAGGCTTAGTGATCGCGAGATTTTTTTACCCGCCGTAGTTGTAGTTATCAGTGGTGTGCGATACGAACAATTTTTTTGTTGAACGTATGGAAAGTTCTTCCAGAAATCTTCCGTGATACAGCAGGAACCATACATTTGCCACCACAGCGGCGAACGCGAACCTGCTTAGTTTGCTTCACAATCTGCATGTCTCATTGCAAAAGAGCTTCCAGAAGGAAAGGAAGCTTCTTTCGCACTGTTCTGCCGGCTTCGAGGGGACGCTCGGGCGCCGCTGGCTTAGGGTCGCACCCCTGCAAGGTGGGCAGCAAAGCGGCGCACAACCTCTTTCTGCTCTTGGTTCCCAGGTACCGCCGGAACAGCTTTGCGCAACTAACACTTACAGCCTGCAGGCAGATACACGTTGCTCTCGATCAAGCTAGAAGTTGTGGGGAATGATGGCTCGAGCAACCAATTGGCCCATCCGGCTCGACCCTGCTGCAAGGCTAATCCTAATATCAGCGACCTGATGGATGCCCAAGAAAAAGAGACGAAAAGCATGGCAGTCGGCACGTACAGGAGAGCATGGAAGGCGAACCCGGCCGCATATTCACCACCAATATAAGAGTCGTCGACCACCTTGCTGCCCTTGCTTCTCCGCTCGAGGGATGGAATCCACCCGGCTGCATTCGATCTACAGAGGATTGGACCAGGGCCAAGGCTTGACAAGAAGGATCATTAGGACCGCACTATACTCCCCCAGCGGGTGTTCCTCTCGTCCAACGTCACATTATAGTCCACATGACTTTAACAGACAAGATAATTATTTTTTCCCCTTCCCCTTCATTTGCAGGGTAGATACGACGTTACGTGAGTTCTCTATTTTGTAATAAGTCTGCAGAGCTGTTGGATTGCTGGATTGCCCCCGGCCTATAATACATTTTTGTTTCTTCCCCGTTTCCACTTTTATTAGAATCTGGGTAGTCGGGCTGTATATATAAAGATATTCCACCCATGAAATATTAATTCTCTCTTTCGTCAACTAGCTAGTTGGAAATTCATGGGACCTAGCTCTTCAATATCGTCTTTACCTATCCCACCAGATTTAACTGTCAGCCTTTAGGACGTGGGGGCCCTCCTTGAAAGTTCGGCGCATGGTGGAAGCATCTTAGCTTCAAATTGTGAGCTCGGTCCACATATATTTATACTTCCGTGTGGCCGCACCTTAGAATCTCGATCCCAAAGGCCGGGTCTATTTTCCACACCTTTTAAAATTTACTCGATGCAAGCTCAAAATATTACAACCATGGAAGGAATACTATCTGTCCCACCGGAGAGGAATTTATTAAGTCGTGGTAACTGGAAGGTACGCCATGCAGTTTTTCGAACGGCTATATCAGCAGCCTGGGGTTGACATTGCATTTTGCAGCATCGATATGTAGTCCTCGGCCCGCGCAAAGTCCTCAGCAACACATCCGCCCCAAGGAAGATGTCCGCTGTGGGAGTAACATACGAAGAAGACTTGGGCAGCGTGGAAGATGTATTCAGCAATCATTCTGAGGACGACTTCCCGTCGAGATATTCTCCCGATATGCGACTAAGCATATATCGCCAGCGTGTATGTCAATATTTCGAGTTTAGAAACACCTGGTTGAAGGAATGTCTAGCTAACGAAAATTAAAATAGATGGATCCTGAACCGCTGGTGTCTTACCCGTACGTCCGATTCTACACAATAACATCTTAAAATGTGTATCCAAGCATTACTAACTGTGATTTTAGTCTCGATTGCGTAACATCGTGCTATGTTGGCGATATTGCACACCGAAAGGCTTTCTCTTCAATGAGCAAAACAACATACAATCCTCTATGCCCAACCCTAGTCGTCAACCTTCAACTAGAAACTAGTTTTCCATCGGGTCGAAGGAAGGGAGTAGATAGCCCGACTGCAAGCGTTTCGCAACTCTACGAACCCGACGATGGAAAACTTACCCTGTTTTTCCGGTCTGGACCAAAAGATACACCATTAACAATATGGTGCCGAGAAATTCAATCCCACATTCGCGCGACCCACTCTCGCCGATCATCTACAGTGACTTTTGGAGGCGACAAGGCAATAAGCTCAAGACATTCTTATCGATCTACTGCGTACGATCTAAAGATTGCAGAAGACGAATGGGAGGAGGAACGCGCTGACCACCACCACCACCACCACCACCACCATGGTCACCCAATGATATCGACGACTAGATCATCCGAAGAATCTGGGGAGTCGTCCAGAAGCTCCGGAACAGGAGTACCTCGCCCAATCTCAACCCTAACAATGCATGAATTCGGACCCGGACCTTCGATGAGTACAAATCAATCGCCCATTGACCCACACGAGATGTCGCCATCAGCAGGTTCCGAATACATGGCCTGCGCCAGCTTGTCAAGCTCTCCACGAAGAGAAACTATTCTGGACCGAGCTTTTAGCATGAATTACATACCATCATCACCAACTAGTTCTGCCCATCCGCATTTTCTCGCAACGCCACCTCTCAATTCCGTTGCTCGGTTTGAAGCAGTTGCTGCAGATCCGACGCTTTCTCGAGATTACAGATACAGCACGCGCGATGCCGACCCGAGCGTCATGCCCGCATCATTTTTCCAATTCAAATAAAAGTTTCCCTCCTTTATGATTCCCCAACTATTAAAGTTCTAAATGTTGTATATATGCCCATTCAAGTGGATGCAGTCTCTGTACATATGATGAAGATCATCTTCGAGACTTTTGCACACACCCCACTCACATCAACGAATTCCCTTTGTTAACATCGTTTATTATTCCTCAAGACGACCAAACGAGTTTCCTATGTTCTGGGGCGGCACATTCTGAATATCACGCATCTTAAACATCCTTTCTTTAATTCCCATTTCTTCTGTTTTTTCCCTTTCTTTACAATCTAGATGATATCTTAGCGCTTGGGCTTGGGGGGATATACAGCGGGAAGGAGTATAGTATTTCTATGGTTTTTTTCTTATTTAGTCATCTCGTACATTTCCTTTTCTTTCTAATAATGATACACACACACCTGAGAATGATAATGGCCCACATCTTCTTGTTTACGTTTTTTCCTTCGAGGAGCTCAAGCCGGAATAACCCGTCTTCGCCCTCTCCAATTAAGCCCCTCTCTGTCACAAGGTATCATAATACCCAGCCACAACCGTCTATCCCGCTCCCGGTTCAGTCCGATATGCATAGTAGCCAAGTCATGGATATATATATGTAATTAATGAAGGGAAAAAATGGTCTGAGACATGCATATAGAATACAACTGCGAGAAGAAGAAAAATCTTCAACACGGGATTCTGAACGGGAAACGAAAACCGATCGTAGAAAAGAAAAGAAGAAAAAAAAAGAAAATTCAGATGCATCGATGTGCCAACTCCTTGCAGAAACTCATTATCAATTCCCATGGACAAGTTTAAACAACCGAAGCAAAAAACCGAAGCAGATCGTGCCTAAAAATGCCCAGAAAACCACCGTGCACGTGCGCAAATCCTGGGAACAGGCGGGAGGGGTGAGGTAGAGGTCAAAGCTCCTGCGCAGCAGCTTGGACTTCAATAGGTCAGATTTTCGATTCTTGCGTAACCTGATACCGAGAACCGAGGCGAAGGCGCGCCGTTTATTTGATACTTGTGCGGTGGGCTATACGCCTTAGTAACGTTCTTAGTCATTAGCCGTTTATAAAAACGGTAATTATTGTATAACTATGGGGTAAGTGGCTAACTTTGGTATTGGCACGGGGTCTTGGGTATATAGTTAGTTAGGTAGAGTACTTCACAAATTACTAAATTACTATGATCTGAGTGGCACAGCAGCTAATTGGAGAGGACGGCACCATTTGTTTCGTAGGATTCCCGGGGCTTGTCCAATAGTTTCAAGATGATAAACGAGTGAGGTCAACTTAAGCACCCTGCTGCAGTAGGTTCCCGTTTCGAGGCCGAAAATGTTTTAATTCGGCTCTCGTGTGTTACGCAATCACAGAAACGGAACGGGCTCCCCTAGTCCTAGCTAATTCATGAGGGAAAGGAATGAATTTGTCCATACATGGCATCAATGTAACACAAAGCAATCGCGCCTAACAGCAACTTCTTCAAATCCCAAGCAACAACTTTCACATTCTGCGTTGCAACGTTCAAAATACCACACACCTCTTTTCCCCTTTCGACGTTAGTAGATTTTCCGGACCACATCTCCAACATATCCGACAAGCGAAAATTAAACGTCAAAAGGGATCTTGAAAAGGAAAAATCGCAATTGCCCATGACCACACCTTTCGAAAAAAGAAGTATAAACAAAAAAAAAATAAGAAAAAGAAGAGTGCACGAGACCACATGACCTTTCTTATTCTCCGTGGGGGTAATTCTTTTTTTTTTTTGTCAATACGCCTTGGATGGTCTAGCCAAACGGAGGAAATGCGTCTGTCAAAATATATCGGGTTTTGAAATAGCCTGTTCAGTGCATATAACCCTGGAGTTTAGCAATATATATCGTGGCCTTTTTTCTTCTTCTCTTGACACTTGATGTACTGGGTATATTAACAGAACGGGACGGATTTCCTTGTGAAACATCGGACGGAACAAGGGGTGGTGTAAACTTTCAGCCTTAGTAGCTAGTTTAATTCTATCAAAAGCTCTTCTGGTTAGTTTGTGACCAAGTGGAAAATTATGGCCGGTAGTGATACCATTGGCTTCACGGCTTAAATTTTTATTAGGAGGTAGATATATAAGCAACGTATATACCCTAGCAAAGGAATCAGGAACAAGAAAGCGAAAGGTCCATGTCGTGAACCCCATTAGCTTAATAATTCCGTCTATTATAGTAGGTTGGCAGGGGCAAGTATCTAGGCAGGTCTGCTCAATGTGATATATTGGCTACATGGGGTTTATGTATAAGCCGCATGCTTGGATCGCAAATCCGGATGTCAGTTCCTACGGCTACTTATTACCGTCATACAAATCTATAACCATTTGACACCACCTCAAAGCTATATCGTACATGCCCTCCTGATATGTTCTACAAAATATATGTACAGACGATATCAAAGGAAATGATCAACGCTGGAAGGGACTTGGGCCCGCTGGATCTTAAATCTCCCCTGCCCTTCGATTTGACTTTCAAAAATCCGTTATCTCCAAATGCCCCTCAATTGCAAGATGGATCTGACCACTCAATTGATGACGGGAGAATGCCGACGCATATAATCCTCGATACACTCGGACTCATCTCAACCCGACCATCCCATGCAAGCACACCTCGCCTGCAAGCTTAGCTATCACCTGCAGCTTCACCAGGTCCACCCTCGAAAGCCACGTCCAAAGAACCGCCTAACCATTCCGCCATCCGTTTCCACTCGCTTCCTATCATCCATCGCACTCCTCCCCATACTCGCTACCCCCAGCCCGCATATCCCACACCAAAATATTTACCACTCCGTCGTCCACACCGCGCTCCCCGGTGCCTTCTTTTGCGTCACCCGTCGAGGAGGTAATGTCCACCCTTGCTCTGCCTTACCTACCGCGGCTCCAAACCGGGGTATCACCCAGCACTCACGTGTGATACCTCCTGTTTCATCACCCTTCACAATTGGGGCCGGCTTATCCAACGGCTTCGAAAAAGTAAGGAGCGGGCTTCCTTTCGCTAGATTTGACAGTTGCTGCCCGGTCAGCGCCGTTAACGGCCTGATCCTGACCTTGCCACTCGTGGCCCCTCGATGCATCTCGCTGTACACGACAAACTCCGGGAAGAAGTCTCGGTTTTGATGGAGCTCCACGAGGATCGACGATGGGTGGATAAAAACAGCTACTTCGTTCAAGTTCTCCAACTTAGGACTAAGCCTCGCTGTCGAAGACGCGAACAGCGTAAAATACGGTATGTCGACCACCTTTTTGAAGTTAGGCTTGATTGGAGAATTTGGCAAGAGATCACCGCGGATAGCAATCTGGTCCATAAATCCTGTCGATATGATTTGTCGTAAAGCTTTTATCTGTAGTTGTTCCCCACGCTCGCCTATGTTAGCCTTTCTGTTCTCGATAACGCCTTCGGGGCGATTTTTACGTAGTCCAAAACCTTGCAGTCTATACCATACTCGATATAGGCCAAAGGAAAAAAAAAAAACGAGAATGACCAATACCCAAAAGAGTTTTACCACATACCTGCAGATCTTTTGGAGGCTGCAGCTTGACTTCGAATTGACCAATTGCATCTGCAAATTGAGATCGAACAATATTGGTCAGCTGCTGTCGAAGCTTGCGAACCTCCTGCATGGCCTTTGCACGGACGAACTTGTCTTTGCAAAAGTCCGCCTGCCGTGTTTCGTATTCATAAGCGCATACAACCGTGAGTAGTTTGAGCGCATCGCTGCTCGTATCGAGCATCGCGAACGACCGCTGTGCTGCATTGTACTTTTTCCGCTGTGCCTCTTTACGATCCAGCGCCATCTTTTCTGCAAAATCTGGTGCAAGGTCTTCCTCCCTGTCGCTACCGTCCTCCTCTTCACTATCCGCAAGGCTGAAATCTAGCTGATGTTCAGGTACGAACAGCTCGCCTACGGACAAGGCCGCTACCAGAGTAATAACGTAAGGCATGCAGTTGTATTGATGCCCAGCCGCTAGGATCCTGCCGAATCTTGGTGCAACTGGGAAGTAGTTCATAGTAACACCAAGATTCGTGATTCTACCCTTTAGGTCTAATGCGCCAAGGTATCCCAGGAGCTTTGTAAACCAGGTTAGCATATGCATGATTTGTGCGAGCCTGGTGAGATTGACGATTTGCATACCTTTTCTGCCTTTCTAATCTCATCACGGTCAGGTGGCGTAGGGAAGGGAAAGTTGACAACGGTGTTTAACCCCATGGCCTTCATCTGCAGCACCACCCCCTCAATTGGCATGCGTGAAATCTCTGGTTTAGCGAACTGATCGAAATCTCGTTCGAATACTGCTGAAGAGTATAGCCGGTAACACTGGCCAGGCCCTGTACGACCAGCACGACCAGATCTCTGGGAGGCACTGGCCTTACTGATCCATTCAACATCGAAGCTTTGGACCCCTGTCGTGACATCGTAGTTTCTGTTTTTGACTCGTCCACTGTCCACAACATAGCTGATACCAGGAATGGTTAAACTCGTTTCTGCAACATTTGTGGCAATGACACATAGCCTTTGGTTGGGTTTTAAGGGTGCCCATATCTTCATTTGTTCCGAGGTTGGCAGAAGCGAGAAGAGGGGAAGGACTATGAGATCGTCGGTTGTGTCTTCGACGGCGTAATAGTCATCTTCCATCTCGGAGTCTTCCTGGTCCTCATCATCCTCTTCTGCCTTATCCAAATCAAACTTGTCCTGACCTCCAAACTCCACCTCCTCCGTCTCAGTTACCGCATCTTTCGGCAGGATTTGTACCGAAGCACCTCCAGCTTCGACGTCTCTCTCTCGTTTCTCATTTTTCAGGGGAAATGTCCGCCGAAGTTTTTGCATCAACGTATATATGTCTTGTTTACCAGTCAAGAAGACAAGTATACCCCCCTTCGGAAGTCTTCGGTGGATCTTACAGACTTTCTTATAGGCTTCTTCAAGATAGTCATGCCGTGTCCGAAGCGAAAATCGATTCGTTACTTTATGTTGTCGAGCTTCGGATACCACAACTGGCGGGGGAGCCTTAAAGAGTCTCTCGTTCTCGGTGAAGTCTTTAACTCTCAGGGTAGCCGACATGATGATCAACTTGAGGGGCTTTACGGACTTGTCTTCCTCTGACATCTCCAGACGTAGCTTGACGATACGGCTCAAAGCTCCAATCAATATATCGGTATTGATACTCCTCTCATGGGCTTCGTCGATGACTATGGCAGAATACTTTCGCAGCGCAAAATCTTCTCCTAGTTCTCTTAGAAGAACACCATCAGTCATAAATTTGATCGCCGTCTTCGCATGAGCTGTTCCTTCGAACCGAATCTAGAGAACGCCTTTGATTAACTCATTGATTTCATCCCATGTTGAATGCACAAAAATATGCGTACCTGGTATGACACTCTATCTGAGTGCTCTCCTAATTCTTCCGCTACCCTCTTTGCCATTGTTACAGCAGCAACACGCCGGGGTTGGGTAACTCCAATCATACCTGGCGTGTCACCATTAGGGTCTCCATATCCTGCTTCAAAAAGGAACTGAGGAACCTGAGTAGTCTTTCCACTACCAGTTTCACCACAAAGGATTGTGACTAGGTTATTGTGAATAGTTTCCATGATCTTTTGTTCGTCTGCCACTATAGGTAGCTCAAGCCTCTGCGCCTGTATTTCTTCTTTCCGATTGACAGCTACGGCGCGAGCTCTCCGCCCGTCCTTAGATTCAGATAGCAAAACATCCAAAGGCTTCTTCACTAACGTGGGTTGGATCACCGGCTTGTTTGCAGCGCTGTATCGGGGCTCCTCGTTTTGTGAGGTGATATTCAAAGACTTGGATAGTGACGCCGCTGAAGGGAAGGATGATATCACTTCACCAGGGATGGCACCTAAGCTTGTTGATTGCTTATCCGCTGTCTCTAGGATTTTGTTTCTCTCAGCTTCTGCCCACGCCTTGAATGAAGATGCTCTTTCCGATTTCCCTGCTGTTTTACGCCAGCTAGGCCTTTTCTCTTCTTCCTCAATATCCATTTCGTCGTCGTCGTCGTCGTCTTCTTCTTCACTCTCTTCGTCGTCATCTTCTTCGGACGACCTAGCATCTGAATCTCCGGATTCCGATTCATCCTCTGACACAAACGAGGCCTCTCCATCTACATCATCCTCTGAGCTAAACCCTTCCCAAGCGCCACCCTCTTTTAGATCTCCGTTACTTGGATCTGCACTGTCTTCAGCCGGTTCTTCGTCAACAGCCTCAGGCTTATGCTTCCTCTTCATTTTCTTCAGAATCGGTAGTCCAAACTCATCCACCTCAAGTGGCCGCTTTAGCCCACTCCCTAGGCCTGTGGGGAGGTCGACAATGGGGACCTTCAGTGCAGGAGCGGCGACTGTAGGGACGACGGGTGCAGGCCGTGTCTCTTTCTTCGGTGGTGGTAATATCGATTCCGGAAACTCTGTTGGCACCACTCGTTCTTCGTAAAGTATTGCTGCATTTTCCTCCACATTGATACCAGCTCTTTCTTCTTTTATTGCCCGTTTCAACTGGTCTCGTGCGGACTCGTGTTTCACGCCGAGCTGGGTCGTCTTGACGAGGAGACTGGTATCTCCCTGGACATCCTTTAGTTTCTCGATTAATCGTACTCGTTCTTCCTTTTTGAGTTTATTATCCTATTTTTGAATATCCTGTTAGACCAGTTCCGAGAGAATCGATCTGTCCAAAGTCGGGACTGACGATGTATTTATCCAACCGTTTCGCCTTCTTGCTTGTAATCTTGGATGACTGAGCAGCTCGTAATTCCGCCTTCAACTCCTCCTTCCGCTTCGCCTTTGCTTCCTTCTCCTCTGCAGTCTGCGGCACCACGATCAAGGCATTGGGATTCTGCGACGATGATATGTCATTGGTGGTCGTGGTATCTTTGGATTTCGATTTATTCCGCTGTTTTCGGTCCCGAGGTACAAATTTACCCATGGCGACTGCTGGGAGGCCCCTTGTACCGGGGTATGACGTCTACGGTGTCGTCGTGAGAGAGTTGAAGGTTGGTTTGGAGGGAAAAAAGTTTGGTTTGGGAGGATGGTTTTTCGCGAAACAAAATTTTGTGGTGTCGCAGATTTCGCTTGGGCTGCCGCCAATGCGACAGGCCGCACACTGCAGGCCGCATTTGGTGCTCGAGGAGGCATACCTGGTCACAGCTGCAGGGCCAATAAGACAATCGAAAGGGAGGTTTGGCGGGGTAGCTGCAGTTCGCGACGTTCGAGAGACAATACCGTCCTGTGTATGGTGCTAGTAACGATGTATATGCGATACATATACATCGATATACGAGCTTTGGCTATTGACAATCTAGCCGAGCATGTACCTGTGGGGTTCGATAGCTATAGTTCCAGTAATACCGTTAAGACGACTCCATGTATACTTACCTAAGTAGATGCTCATGCATATGCTATGCCATAGAACCCTGATTAAATTGAAGTAGACGACGACCCAAGCTCTCCAAGAAACCCTGGCCCGTAGAAGCGTATTGCGTAAGTACTCGTTAGCCTGGAACCTGCTCTGCAGCTGGGAGTTTGGAACCGGTTGATTGGCTGGCTGGCCTGGTCAAACGACCGAAGCCCAAAAAACTTAAGCTTAAACCGCCTCCTGCAGCACGACTTCACATCTCGAACTTCGACCTTGCACTGCTGTCTTCCCCCCTGAAAGCCAGTGTCCGTCAACATCAACCGTCTGCCTCTCTAACAGCTACGGAATACCGAAAGAATACTATCTGTTACATCGTCCTTACCCGTAGCTTAGCACCAACTCACCGAAGTAGCTTCCCCCCACGCTACCAACTCACCGATTACCAGTCCCCGTCGTTCAGCTCGTTATAGTCCATCACAATGGGGAATCAAAACTCGCAGATGATAGATAGCATCGTCTCCGGGTCGAATTTCGACCGGGACGAGGTTGACAGGTTAAGGAAGCGGTTTAGTACGTCACAACCGGGTTTCCCCTCTTTGCAGCCCCTCCTTCAGCTCGCCTTGGCTACGTCAGATCCCCATGTTATCGTAAGATGCCGTCGCTAACGTATATTCTGCTCTTTAGTGAAGTTGGATAAGGTATTATTTGCATTAATCCCGGGCGATGATAGATATTGAATGTCTTGGAATGTACGCCGCTGACCGGAGATACCCTATCCCGCGATGAACAGGACAACTCGGGAACCATCGAGCGAGACGAATTCTTGTCACTGCCACAAGTCTCCTCCAACCCACTCGCAACACGGTATATCGCACATTCTTCCATCCTATCTACAAGAAGAGGCTATCCTCGATATGTTCAAGGGGTTTATTCTAATCGTTACCCCCAAATCCTTATAGAATGATTGCGATCTTTGACGAGGACGGTGGCGGAGACGTTGATTTCAAAGAATTCGTCTCCGGTTTGTCTGCTTTCTCGTCGAAAGGAAATAAGGAAGAGAAGCTACGGTTCGCATTTAAGGTTTATGATATCGACCGTGATGGATATATCTCCAACGGAGAATTGTTCATCGTATTGAAGATGATGGTTGGGAGTAACTTAAAGGATCATCAACTCCAACAGGTTCGCATTTCCATCAACGGAAAACGAATATATCCTAGTAGTACTTGGCTAACATATATCTTCTACTTCAGATTGTAGATAAGACAATCATGGAGGCTGACGAAGATCAGGACGGAAAGATCAGTTTCGAGGAATTCACGAAGATGGTCGAGAATACCGTAAGCAGCCACTAACCCGCCATACTCAAATCTAAAGCCAAATCTAACATATTACAGGACGTCTCGATGAGCATGACTCTGGATTCGATTTAAACCCGCTTAAAAACAAAATACGACCTAGTATCAACCATAAATTTTCCCTGGGTAGCCCAAGAAATATCACACACTCCTCTAGCTACCTTTAGAGAAGGTAGCTCGGCAGGAACCTTTGGCGAACCTTATCTAACGATCCTCTTCGACCGTGAACCTGTTCATTTCTTTACTCTCTTGCTACCTTTTTTTTGGACCGTTTTAGCTTCTTGCGTAGTAGGCGTAGCTAGGCTTCTTTCCAATGAATTATTACGAATATAACGTCGAGTTTTTTGACTATAGCCTATATTGCTCATATATGTGCATCAATGACCATATTCTACGTCTCCAGGTCCACACACAGAGAGAGAGAGATTATGGGCTAGATAACTACCTTGACATCCACTCGAGGATGTCAAATGTTAGTATATCATATATTGAGCTGGGTATCTCGTACATCACATCTTAAAAGTTTCACACCGACCGGGCGAATGCCCCAGCACTCTCATCGAAGACTCTTGTATCAATGATTTACAACGTGCAGTGCACTTTGGAGTTACTATAATACAGGTTTACTGGTTTTACTTGTGAATGGAACATGGTATGCTCATGAAAATATCTTTATTCTCGTGCTGAGTAACGCACTGATGCCGAATGACATACATTGACACTGTCCTCTAGCAAAAAACCGCTATCGAAATCGCAGGCAAAACTTTTTCTCTCTAGCTAGTGGGAGGGGAACAATTGACACCGTAGCCATAAGGCGCATCAAGAAAATAAAGAGAACATTAGATGATAAACGGCCGTCTCAGAGATAAACGTTACATTTATTTGAAGACCTTGCCGTCAGCGTGTGGGAATGCAGTGCCATTGATGGTGGCTGGCTTATCCCAAGCCCAAGCATCGCCAATGAAGGCCTTGTCATCCTCGCTGGTGTGGTCCAACTTGGTGAAGTTGTAGCTCTCCCAGTCAGGAGCAACGTCGAAGGCGGGAGCGTGTTCCTGTCCACGGACGAGGAAAGCACCAGTAACGTGGGAGTTGTTGTTCTCGCCGTAAACGGAGAGAGATCCGAAGAGGTACTTTCGGCTAGCCTCGAGACGGTTGAAGAATCCACCGATCAAGTTGGAGGTCATGAAGACCTGGGTCAACTCTTCAGGGTATTTGTAGTCAACCTTCCACAGCGACCACTCAGCTGGGTTGTAGTTCTCCCAGAACCATGGGAGGGCACCAGTGCGGGTGTCGCTGTTGGAGTATTGCCTCTTCCAGTCATCGAGGACCATTTCGGACCTTCCAAGAGCCTCAAGGGGGTGCTTGGGCTTTGGTGCTGGCTTGTCCTCTTCCTCTTCCTCTGGTTCTGGGGCAGCAGCCTTTGGAGCAGGAGCGGCCTTTGGAGCTGGGGCGGCCTTTGGAGCCTTGGCTGGAGGAGTGTACTTGACGGCCTCTTCGATGAATTCGAACTTACCAGCCCACGAGGTGTGGTTGGCGATGGTGGCCCACCATCTAGCGAAGTTGGGGTACTTCGCGCGGAAAGGAGCATCGAAGACCTACGGCAACCGTTAAAATTTGCGATTCCCCTTTCAAGTACCGAATGTAATATAATGACTTACATATTTGAATCCCTTGGAGACAATACCAGCAAGGAAGAAATCAGCGGCGCTGATACGCTCACCAACGAGGTAAGTCCTGGTGAGGAGGTGGTTCTCGATGATGCCAATCTGGGCCAAAGCGGTGGCCTGGTTGGTATCAACATTCTTTTTGTTGTATTGCTCGAGTCCCAAAAGTGGGCGGAACCATCCAGCAAGAGAGCCAAGGACCTCGCCAGTACCGAAGCTCATCCACTTCAGGATCTGAGCGTATCTAGAAGCAGCAAGTCGTTAGCAGCTATAGAACAGCAACGGAAGATGGTGCAACGTACTCTTGTTTGCTCTTTCCGAGGAGGGTGGTCTTCTCGTTCTGGGAGGTAACTGCATCCCAAAGTTAGCATCCTAGGTCCGATGCACAATTGATTGGAGACACAGTTTTTTTTTTCTCTTTCAAAGATCGATGATACTCAGAAGGTAATTTCTCAACAGGGTTTGTTTTTATTCTGACAGGGATAACTGAAAAAATAAAACAAGATTTTTCATCATTGTATCGTATTGGCAACATATGCATCAAGAAAGCTTTCTGTTACGTACCATAGATGGCAATGGCGAGGGACTCAGAGAGGAAGAAGTCCTCCTGCTCGAAGAAGGGGATCTTCTTCAAAGGGCTCTTGGCGACGAGTGCATCTGGGAATTTGGCACCAGTCTGAACCTCCTCGAGCTTAATATCGAGGCCATTCTCTTTGGCAATGGAGAGGATGCCAACAGTGCGGGAGTTTTCCTAGATGACAGCGACGGCCATGAGTGATTGAAAGCTACAGATGAAGAGTGAGTAGATGATGCTTACCGCGTTAGAGTAAAGAGTTCCGAACGACATTTTCGAAGCTTGTGGTCTTGAAGGTCAAGATGCTTAGAGAAAGATGCGATGGTGGTGGAGAGAATGAGAGAAATGGAGGGGAACGAAGGAGGGGCTGCCCGCAATATTTTTTTTTCGCCAGCACAATTTTTGACTCAAATCTTTCGGTGAGGGGCAACACAATGCCGTCAAAGGACCCGCTAGGCTGAATGTGGCTTAGCCCGGTCAATTTTGCAGACACGGGCTTCAATTCGCTCTCGCCAACCTCATGTCTTCAGGTTCTCGACACAAGAACGTCTACCAGCGCCCGTTTCCACCGTCTGCAGTCCCACTATCTTTCGCATCCGCTCCGTTAGCTACTAGAGCCATCCGTGGTATGGAGTAGGTGCTCTCGGAGTGGACAGGATTAGCCAATTGGTTTGACGTCAACTCTCTCACGTCGAATATACAACAATGTCGTCGGCAACGCGGAATCCCTTCTCGATGACATGCTGCCTTCGGGCGCTCTTGGAGGACGTCAGCTTCACCGGAAGATCACTTAGGACAGTTGCTACACGGCCTAGGATATTGCCATCGTACCAACAGACCCGAACATTCACTACAACTCCTCGACGGATGCAGAATGAAGCTGCTGAGAATGATGAAGAAGACGATGTTGATACGGGCCCTCGAACAATCACCGACAAATACAAGAAGCTCAGAGAGAAGGATGGAGTGGAAGAAGAGTTCGAGCTTCCTCCTGGAGGCAGAATCGTCCCGGATTCCCCTTCATATTTCACTGGCAACTCTGCATTCTTCGACTCCTGGCTTACCCTCAAAGATCTGCTGTATAAATATCAAACTCTACCGACCCTGCTTCCTAGCGAAGTGCCAAGGACGGCTTGGAGGACACTCGCAGACTTCAGAACTATGGCTGGAGGAACCGTGCAGGCATCAAAGTATAAGAAAGTGCGGGCAGTGCTCCAACGTTTGAACAGGATCCAGCCGGATCTGATGCCGGAGGATGTCAAAGCGGTGCTTGATAGTTACAAGCGTCCCGACTTTGCGGCAATGCAGCGCAGGAGACCAAAGATTATTGATAGGTTCGGACGAGCTCGAGGCGCAGGGCGAAGAAAAACCTCAAACGCAGAAGCATACTTGGTAGAGGGTTCGGGTGGGTGTTACGTCAATGGAAAACCGTTGTTTGAAATGTTCCCCCGGGTAGTCGACCGAGAAAGCATCCTTTGGCCACTGAAGGTCACCAACCGTGTAGATCGATACAACGTTTGGGCATCGTCACGAGGAGGTGGTATCTCTGGACAAGCCGGCGCCATAACGCTCGCCGTTACCAAAGCGCTCCTTACTCACGAGCCACTTTTGAAGCCAGTGCTTAGAAGAGGTAAGTCGCCAGAAAAGCCACAGACCCTTTTTGTTTTTCGTTTCCTATCCGCTCCTTCCGCCCCTTTACCCGTGTTTACGTTGCCTATCGCATCAACCGTTTGTTCTTTTGATTACGTCTGTGCATGACCGTTAACTGTTTGTGTCAACTCTAGCCGGTGTTATCACGAGGGATCCTAGGACTGTTGAGAGGAAAAAGCATGGAAAGCTCAAAGCAAGGGATATGCCTGCTTGGGTTGCTCGTTGAAGAGCACATTTCATGTTTGGACAGTTATGTTTCATGCACACCTCTCCGTGCTGTTTGTATATACATGTACATGTACTTTGTACTTTTTGTATCTATTGCTCATGTGATATCCTTTGGAGCTACAGCTCCTTTGGTATCCAATATACATATTTGCCCACAGCATTTGATAACTGCAATATAAGACTTAATGCCGTATAGGCGCGTCGGACATTGGCATCTGATCATCAGGCATCGTCGATGGTCAAGCGTAAGCATCAGTCATCTAGCTCCAAGGCAATAGTGGTGTCATCAATGTCAATCCTTCGGTCCAGATTACTCGAACGACGATAGTGCTCGTATGTAGATAACCCGAATAGGCCATGGGCCGAGGAGATATGGTTGTCAAGAGCTCAATTTCTCGAATCCTATTGGGTGGAAGAGAATTTCGAAGTCGTCCCACGGCTGCTAGCGCAATATGTACTAGGAGGTCATGGGTTCACCCAGTATAAATTCAGTATGTATATTCGCTTCTCACCAAATTGAAGTTCATGTAACTACCAAAGTATGAAGCAAAATAACACTAGCCTCAACCTCTCGTCCCGGGATTTCCCTAGATACCCACGACGCCTCCTCACTTTTGGCAAATATGAGGTTTGATTTGCCCAATTAAGGCCTTCTGTGTCCGAAATGAGCTACTGAAATTTTCTTCAATGCAAACCATCCAGCAGATCTTAAGAGCTGCGAGCTGTAATAGTAGAGCTGTGTTATTTTCTGTGGTAATGCCATTAAATTTGTATATAATTTCCCTGGTTAACACAACTTACAGGATATATCCCAGAGGCGAAATTAGGGTCCAACTACCCCGAAAGCAGATCTATTCATCGACGAGCTAGCTGGTTAGCCACATGCACACACCTCTCTCTTTTGTCTTGTCCGGTATATCAAATAAGGTTGGGAGCGGCCTATATTAACGGTCTGTTATACCTCTATTCTTATGGCAATTTCCGACATCAAGTAAGCAACCATGTAGCCGCTAACCGGGCGCATTTAACAAAAAAAAACATAAGGGAAAGAAAAATACGCCTAGGTGTGCCTTGAGAAGAATATTTTGAATATATCTGCGGTAGTACTGGTTTCTTTGTAAGCTTCGTGCGATCAGGCAGCGATGTTTTGACTGTTCGTACGTACGAGAATTCAGCATACAGTTGGACGAAAAGTCGTTAAGACCCGTGTGGCGCGTTTCGAATATCGTGGGAAGCTGCTAAAAATAGTTGCAAGAATGACGAGTTTTTAATCTATTTCAATTTTAACAGAGAGAGATTTAAGAGATCGAAAACCCTTCTTTCGTTTTCCCCTCCAGTGGTATTATTGCCGTCCGTGCGAAGAGATAGTAAGATTTCACGGTCGCAACACGTTATGGTGGGTCTGGGGAGGTTGGATTTTGTGGTTTAGTTGTTTGGATTTGGGCCGCGCACACGTCGGGAACGTTGCTGCGACGCGCTAACCTGGCCAGGGCGTCGGTTAAACTGGAAACAATCCATGTCCGGGGCGAAACATGGTGATTTTAACCTGCCCAGGTATTCATACAATATATGTGAATGCACTGGTCCTGGTTTATCTCGAATAGAGTGGGTTCGCTTTCGGCTTGTGTGGATGCGTCCCACCGGGCTGCCGTCGATGTCGTCGATTGATGCACGATGGGGGGGATATTATTAGAATCCTCGCACGGATTCTGTTAGACCATGGACGTCTTTGATGCCTGAATTCGAGATGGGACGAAGCATGTTGCCGGACTTGCAGCCGCGGGTCAGTCTGAGGTTCCATAGGTTCGACGTCTCGCTTACGATTATCGTGATATTAACGGGGTGCTATAGACTGCACGAACGTGCATGTGTACTGTCTATCTGAGATTGTACTGTGCTCCAATGGGCATCGGAAACGGATAACATACCGAATGCTAGCTCTAGGCAGCGACGACTTTGGTCGTGCGTAGAGTCATGAGCAGGATTTTATATTGCTTTGCATATATTGGAGACAGAGGGTTTGATTGAAAAAGCGTCTTTTCAGCCTGTGTTCGAACATTCTCGTATGATTTATAAGTCGCTGATAAGCTATAGACGCTAGTAATAATACTATACACCTGTATGTATGCAAAATATATACAACAGTGCATGAGGCCAAATTTTAAATAAAGATATTGCGAATTGTTCACGACAGTGAGCTCATGAACTCGCGTCGTTTGGAGATCTAGATCTCCATTTTGGGAAAACTTGGGCCCTGTGAAACCAGGTGACCGGGGAAAGTTTTATATCAACATCATCCTGATCTCATGTGACCCCAAGGGCAGGAGGCTATATGACAGGTGACCGGGGAAGGGGAAACGATAAGAGGATGACTGGGCACCGTCGTACATTGCAGAATGTGCAACCCTTCTGGCTGTATTCTTTTCAGAAGTGGATTATATCCGCAGCATTGGACCCTCTCGGGGAATTTTGTGCCCTTTTCGAGATCGTCATCGACCCAGGCTTGCGAGTGGACAAAAAAAGTAATGAATCTTGGTGGAGGAGAAGGTCAATCGGGGGAAGACAAGGCCAGGGAATATGCATAAATCTCAGTTAGCGTATCCATTTATTTGGGACCAGCACCTGGCGCACCACTAGAATCAAATACGCGAGAGAGGGAAGGGAAAAGAAATATCTATAATTCGAAGATGTCGAGACCCATGCTAGCTCATCTTAATATTCCCACTCCAATGGGCTCCGATATGAGATTTTTCTTCTGCGGCAGAAACAAGGTCCACGCTCAAGGCAAAATACGGCTGCAGGACCGCATTTGCATCGTCATGCTGCAGAAATGGAAGCGAGGACGGAACCCAGGCCGAGGCGTCGCAAGACATTTTGACATAGCCTAAAGTGTAGGTAGATGGTGGATAGATACTGAGCGTGTCAATTGTGATGCTGGCCAAGTCCCCTCGAGTCTCAGGCTCCTCCAATCTTGCGAATGTGAAATTTCAATGTAAAAATTTGTGCAACCTGGTCTAATGCGACCACAAAGAGCTCGAGCACCTTTGGACCTTCCATTGTTGGGACACCGATATCACATTTTGTACAATCTTCTGACTGGCGGAGCGCTTGGAGACTAGCAAGCTGAAAGTCTAGCTTCGGAATCGTGCGATGGGCTGGACCAACTAAGTCGAGTTCGGGGTTCTTCAGGCCACCTTGGCTTGCAGCTATTTTCTTCGTGAATCTTCGGAGAAACTTGATTGAAATCTTGCAGAAAACGCGAGCAAGAAACCCAGATATTTCCAGGTCAGTACTAGCGATTGGGTCTCAGCTGAAGCTAAGAATGCCCACTCGCTTCTGGAGATTCGATCTGAAGAATGTTTTGCTTTTTGTGCGGAACAAGAGCAGGCGCAAGAACCGAGAACCTGCTTTGGCTACGATGCGGCATAGTTACATAGAAGTAAGAGAAAGAATGGCGAGTAGCGAACAATTTACGAGGTGTTAGTTCGTAACAGGGAAAAATTCTTTGCTATTGGAAAGCATATTTTTTGCTTTAAAGTGAGAAACTCACACAGACCAAGACGGCTTCCCTCCTCTGTTTTCTCCTTCATCGCCATCCTTCGTCTCGCGCTGGGCAGTATATTCCATCATTCGCCGGGGCCCGGTTCGTCTCGGACGCATCGACATCATTCTGCCCTCTTTCCACCGCCGGAGTCGTGTGAACCGAAGGTTTCTGTCGAAGCATAATCTGAGTCGCATACGACCGCTCCAAGGAAACGTTTTCCCGACCGGGTTCACCAAGGTAAGGAACGATCGAAGCTGGGATTCTACGCATCCGAACAGGGGACAACCCCGACCATCTAGCATCTACAGACGCCTGCAAACTGCAAGTTTGGATACGTCGTTTCCAAGCAAGCACGCACTGGCCTCGAATCCAGGTTTTGGAATTTATTATTTCATGCGCTCGCCGCTCTTCCAGCGTCGGTCGACCTATAGCACGGACACACTATATGGTAGCGTCTCCACTCTTTCCCTGGTCGCTTTTCCTTCTGGAAGAGAGTGTTCATCAGACTCTCATTTCCCTTTCAGGCCTACATTTTTTTTCTGAGGCGTCGCTGGGGTGTTTTCATGCTGGCATTGGGATTTTGATTGCGGCGCATCCTTAATTGCGGCATCTATATGATGTCAATATCATATTAACCCACTGCAAGCTGATGAAAACCCGAGCAATCCGAAAGAAAATAACGAAGGAAAGAAGGCCCTAATTTGACACGTAGCCCCGTGCGATGGAACAGCACTGTGCTTTTCGATGATAATATCGCCAGCTGCTGCACCATTTTATTGTCTTTAATTTGACGAGGTTGATTTTGCTTCTTCCTTACTCTTCTTGGCCTTATTCTGCACCAAAGCTCGCTAGGCATCTAGCCCACAACGAAAAGGGAATCGGCCCACCGACCACATTCCCAAATGTGTGTTCGGGTTCTAAAGAGAGCAGTGGCATGATGGCTTCTCTTCCTCTTCTTGGTTCCGGCGACGCAGGAGCTTTGATGGTGGACCCAAAGACACAGGGCTGATTGAGGCTACAATCTGGCTGGCACTCCTGGCCCTTGAAACGTTTGGTGGTCCTATAATTTTGCTACATCGCGATCTTCTTTCGACATCGGCATTTCCCTATTCTTCTACAGTGCGCACGCTACTCATTACATACCTTTTTGTTTTTTGTTTTTTTTTTTGTGGTTTCTTTTCGCTCGAACCTGAACTCAACGCCCTCGGGGTGGGTCCGTTCATGACCATGCTGCTGATGATTACTAGCCCGAACACCACCACTGACTCGCCATCGGTCGTTCTGTTGCAAGTCCATACATGGGGTTTCCAAATAGGTCTGTAGGCATTCTCAAATCGGCAAGCCCGCCAATTTTCTAGAAGGCCAGGCTCAAAAAAAACAAAAGCCGCTGTTTCGCGAGAACCTACACCTGCTCCTTCCCCATGCCCATTGGACTAGCTTACGGGGAGAATTATAAACCGAGTGGACAAGAAAAGAAACCAAAGGATGGGGGTGTCGGTCTCCCCAGCGGCCTTTTTCATTGTTTAAATATTGTTTTACAGACTGCTTTCTGCTTTACTGCTTTTCTAGAACCCGCACAATTCGCATGGTCTTGCCTGGATCTACAGCGCATGCATTGGTACCAGGACTAACGCTCTAAACTATACCAGGAACCCCCCTGCACTGGACTTACTCGATTGTTGAGTGCACGCCTCGCAATTAAGCAGCTACAGTACAGGTTGATTCTCATTATTATTATTATTTTATTCCCAAATACTATCTTTTGTTCTGTTGCTGCGTTTTTCGGCTGCTCCTGCTCCCCACCAGTCCTCAATTTTCCACGACCATACAGCCTCTTTCACTCACGAGAAACATTCTACGCAACATCTTATCAAGTATTATCATCCAAGAAAATCCCAACAGGCCTTTTTGGCAGAAGGGAAGAAGAAAAAATCCAGAAAGTTCGGATTCAAAACGCAGAAAAGCTGCTGCCTTTTCCGTGATACTGCTGTACGCAGGAGAACGAGTTCTGAAACCTGAACGAGACGAAGCGCAAAAGCCAGCGGCACATCTGCCTACACAAAAAAACCACACGTCCATTCACGAGAATTTGGACGGCCCGAACCCACGAATTAATTCTCGACCTTTTTGCGCTAGCTAGTATTTGGCCTCCGTAGAAAGAACCCCTCCGGTTTACCCCATCCAGGGGTTCTTCCTCCTCACCAGTGGTGGTCTTAATAAATTCCCAGCTACCCCATACGGCTATCTTTGACTAGTGTGGTGCCACACCTTGAGAAATTATATAGTCAATACGTCGTTCCAACAGCTGCACTAGCATCTCCAGCAAAAAATCTGAACTTACCATCAATCTGAGACCGCATTTAGGATACCCCCCGAGTCGCCTTAGCGAGTGACACCAATCGGACCTTTCTTCACAGAGTATTAACGGCCTGAGCTCTGACTTAAGTTATAAGGCACCGTCCTTACTCTATTCTTATTAATATTTTTTATTTTTTTATTTTATTTTTTTCAATTTACTTCTTCCTCTTCCTCCGTTTCTATTTATACACTCACGATCCATCGTCTAGTCTTCTAGCTGACACAGCTGAATCTATTCGAGAAGCTATTGACCTCCGCCGGACAACGAATACTATCGCAGTACTTGGAAGTAAGATTTTCGATAGGCCCACAAGAGGGGTTCAGACAGAAGAAACTTGCATTATCCTAAGCTATTGTTTCCCTATCAATATCTACCTTACACCCCACCCCCTAGGCTAGAGCTTCACGGCCACGTCTCAGGGCGAAAGAGGCTTGATCAGTTGTCCCCGGGTGGTTCTCAGCGCCTGAACATTGTTCGGCGTGTCCTACAAGAAACAATCCTTCCCGACCAGTCATCTATCAGGCACATCCCTGTTTTGCTACTGAGCAGACCAAAACTCCCTTGATTACGCCAATTAATACTTGGGCAACGTTCGACGCATCCTGGTCGCCCTATTTGGGATCCCAGGTAGTAACCTTCCTTATCCTGCCGAACCGGTACCTGGAGGGGATAAAAAACTAGGGCGGTCGTGGCTCCATCATTTCGATCTGGACACAATCCGCAGGCTGCTAGGATCTTTCCTCATCCGAGCCCTCTTTCAGAAGGAAAAAAAATAAAATAAAATAAAGAAAAACTAATAAGACTTGTAAGTGCCTCAAGGCTTTTCTTGCCCTCTTTTCATTTTTATACTTGATGGGTCCCCGACGTCCCAAGGTTCCATAATTCAAGGACACCCATTCTTCAGCATTTGTTTTCGATTAGAACATCCTGCATTGTTGTTTTTTCCCTTTGCGTCATATACAAAGACAGCATATAGAGGCTTCACGTGTAGCTCTTACCATCGCTCTTCTGGTCTTCTCATCGACATCTTTACTTCATTTCTTCTCTATCGCCTTCGTTTTTAAGTGTTCGACATCATTCAGTCTGCATGGTGGCATCTAACAGAGGTTCGATCCCGTTTAGTGGAGTGCAGGGAAACCAGGCTGCTGAGGGGAGGTTCAGCAATCCTTTAAGCCTGGCAGCATTAGCAAGCAGTAGCAGCTGGTCGCCAACTGTACAGAATACGCTAGGACGGCGGATGATGGCTAGGGTTGAGGATCAGAATTCATCAAGAACAATTCCAAGGTCTTCATCTACTATCGCACTTTCGCCACTCTTACCGCTGTCTGACAGTTACCCAAGAACGAATCCCCAACTTTTACCAAGGACTCCAACTGTTGGCAGTACATTAGCAGAAGCTCAGATGCCCTTGTCTATGGCCCAGACCCCAAGATCGACTCCTAGACAAAGTGACTACAGCTATTACTCGGAGGACACGCCGCAGCAGTACGCGACTGCTACTACTCCGGTTCAGAATCAAGGACTTGCCTATCAGTCGGATTACTCGACTCAAGACGCCATGCAGAGACAAGGCAACTACTCGCCTTACTCCCAAAACATGGGCTACAATATGCAACAATCTTCACCGAATGAACTTTACGAGCAAGCTTACCCTCCCAGACAGCCAGCGGCTGCTGCGATCGAAGTTCTTTCAAATCAATTTGGAGTCCAACCATACTATGGAGATGGAAGCCAACATGCCGCAGCTAGTGTTTCCCCTCAACAAGCTCAAGCACAGTACCCAAACATCACTTACCCAGCGCGTCCAGCCGCTGGTCAGGCTTACGGAGCTCCACTTCCATTGGCGCCTGAGGAGAACCAGCAATTCATTTATCCCAATCCAGAGGAGGGGAGCTCAGATCAAGCAAGTATGGATGCAGCATACAACCAATACCAGGACGCATTGCGGTCCTGTTTTCAAAACGTTCGGGATGGCAGGATGGTAGCTGCTGGCACAGCGCTCTTGGACATCAGTGAGTGGCTTTTGTCAAATGCAGTCGATTTAGGTAAGCTATTTCCATTTTACAACATTCTATCTGAAATACAATCCGTTTCAATTGCGTTTTCTGAGCTGAGCTAAAGCATTAGTTGCAGGATTAGTGCGAGACGAGCAGGAGCTTTACAAGGACAGGTCGAAGCTTTGGAATGAATTCAACATGTGCTGGTTAGCCGCCATGCAAAAACAAAAGGAGCTGTTGCTAGAACAGAAAAACACCGGACAAGCTATCCAACCACCTAGGGATCTCATTACCGACGAGAATTTGGAGAATATGGGCATGGAGTTGGTGCGCCATTGCGATAACATGGAGAGACATGGGTTGGTGGATTATCAGATGGGTGTCTGGGAAGAGGAAATATTAGGCGGTAAGGACTGGATCATCCCCAAACCCTTGGATCATCGGCGACCATAATACTGACAAGCTCAATTGTTTGTAGCCATCCAAGAATGTCTAGATCTAATGCAGAACAAAGAACCGGCAGCGGCTCCCGAGAGCGCAAGCTAACAAACGGCTTTCTGAATACTCGTCCAGATGAGGTATTACGGCGCGGGACGGCCTAACAAATATAACAACCGTGCGGCGGCAATATCTCGATTCAAAGCACGGACTCTCGATAAGCCAACAGAAATCCCCGACTTGGTGACGTTCTTCGCATTCTCTGGCCTTTCTCTCACGGCGTTATTGTTTCCATTCCGAAGTTTAGCCCTGGTATTATTCTTTTGAACGGTGGACTATATTGGAGGGGAGGGATTGGAGGGACATTGTTATTTTTTTCTTCTTTTCTTCGTCAACACTGGGTGTTCCGGGTGGGGTCAATCCATCATTTTCCCTTGCACTTGATTCTTTTGGGTATTCTGCGCGCACAAAATCCTTTTACCAATATGGAGTTTCTATACGAGGGGGGTTACGATATGCATGAACACTGGTGTCTTTCCGGGTCGGGATCTTTAACTATAGAGACTTTTTTTCTTTGTAACATCATTATCCTTCTTCTTTCTTTGTGAATACTTCTTCCCCAATCACCTATTCTTTTCCTTTGTTGTTTATCTCCCTTTTGCGTACTTTTATATCCTTTTCCTAATATTTTTTAATATTCGGCTGCTTTTGCGACTCTGCTTTAAGCGTCTGGGTACGTTTCATTTATCCTTTTCTTGTCATTCGTTTATCCTGTTTACCGCCTTATCCTTCCTTCTTTACATCAACACTATAACCTTTTTAATCAGGTCTCTTATTTTAAAATTTTCTTTTTCTTTTTCTTATTTTCTTTTCAACCTTTTTCGTTTCTGCACACATATCACGAACGAAGTAACGGTGTTAATGATTGACTGCATTCTTCCTCTTTTTCCTTACAAAAACGCTCGGGTGCTATCAATTGTAAACTTTGACTACTGAGAAGTAACACGTCTGTATTTACCGCAAAGACATGGCCCGATGGAAAAACCCGACCAAAGGGCTATGCGCAATGCATGTACACACCGATAATCTACGGTTCCCTTCTACCCAGCAGCCCCCAAGGGCCCCCCGCTTGGTGCTAGTTGATTGCATTTTAGCCTCGGAATATTTTATCTATAATACCAAAGGCAATGTCAATGCTCAAGTGCTTTTTCATGCAAAACCCTACCTTGATCTAGGTTTACGTTCCATATCGTGCCGCGGTGCGTCTGCCGGGCGTTGATGCACGGCAAGGATCAGAACGTGCTATATGGAGAAATGGAAATATTTAATATCACGCGTGCTCGAAGGGCGGACAAGGGAAAGAAAAAAATTATATGTCGCATGTTTGACTCGAGCTCTTCAAATTCGAACCCGGGACCGCTATGCGCTATCTACTTAGTACTGTAACATTTCAACGCTACAGAAAGTAACGGTACAATCCAGTATCAAATGCGACTTGACCTAACCTGCATCGAGACACATGCGGATGCTGAAATGGATGTTAGCTTACACTAGCACAATTGCGCACAGGCAACCAAAAAAACCGTTTTCTGTTTTCTGCGAAACGAACGGCATCCCATCAATTTCTCTAGTCGGAGATTGGTGTGCTTTTTCGCAAAGAAAAACAGAGCTAGTCCTCTTGATGTCTGTGATGGCCGGGGTTCAAATCGACTGACAGGGATAGTCATAAGATCGGTTCGTTATTAGTTTTTGACAATGTCTCGCGAGCCGATGATGTTGTGATCGATTCCAAAATCCCGCCTAAGCCTCGATACGCATCTGCCGGATGGAGGAGCTACCAATTGTGTTTGATTTGATGTATTGTATGTATACCGGCCTCTTTTTTGGGGGATTTTCGGCCGATGTGGTGGGCCAAGAACGAAGGTCAATATACTGAGCTCGTTCGGAGAGTAAAAAAACCTGCCCATTGAGCTTCCGGGGCTCGGCTAAATTGATTCAAACCGATTCCTCTTTCCGAGAGACACTACAGATGCCCATCCCTCCTTCAATGCAATGAGATGTCTGCGGGGTCAAATTGCTGGTCGACAGAGATGGGATGGAGGGGTAGTTTTGCATAGCGCGCAAATAAGACAAGCTAGACTATCGCAAGTCAAAAGAGTGTTCGTTACGGGAATGTGCTTAAGCTTCAAGCCGTGTTTAGTCTGTTGTTGGGGTTTGTTGCGAATTCTTGTTTTTGATATGCAGTCTGACTGGTGGTTCACATTGGCTCCGCAAACTAACATCGTTCGTTTGGCGCCTGTCGTCCTGCTTGGTCTGCGGACTGGCTTGCTTGCTTTGACATCCCTCCCCACTATTACTGCAGGTATTATCACTGCCATCCCGCACTTACAGGTAAGGCAGCAGCCTAACTTCGGCCCCACCCAGCTCCGGAGAAAAAACAAACCAAGCGATTAATTTTTGTTTCAACGGTTGCGGTATGAGACCTGCAAAGCTTCATTCGACAGGGCGGCGGGTTTGGCTTAGACAGAGCTTGTGCTTCAATGCAGGAAATATCTGGTGGCTTATTTTGCTTTCCCCCTCCTTCCTGACCCCTCACCTTCCATGTGCTCAATGCATAATGCAGGAGAATGGCAAGACAGCGGGTGAGGGAAAATCATCAACGAAAGCGAAAGTGGAGTTCGGATCCCAGTCCCTTTCTGCATGATAACAAAGTCACAGGATCTCGTTAAACAGATATTGAGGTATTACAATTGGATGTGAAAACATCTTAGGCGTTGATATTTTCGGTCTCACTGTTGACGAAACGCCTAAGGCAAGAAAAACCGTTGAGGCGAAGGCTTGCTCGGTAAAACCTAGTTAGTCCTCTGGCCCGGCTGCTGTTCGCCTAGACCACGGCATCCTTTTCTTTTCTTTGGAGGCAATCTTCTTCCTCTTCTTTTCAATGACCCGCGACCTCTGCTTCTCACCCATGTTTGCGAACTGAGTTGTTAAAACGAGTTTCTTTTGTTCGGCTGTTATTCAAGAAAAAACAGGATTTCTCCGTGTTAGCCAATTTATTCTGCGCACTGCGCAATCAATAGATAAAATATGGGCTGCGAAATGAAGTAAAGTTTCACAAAACACTTCTGCCGGGCCGATTGCAGATGCAAACGTACATTTTTTCAGGTAGAAAGGCTTTTTGCCCTGCTTGATGGCGTCTCGCTCTTTCTTTTTGTGCTCTGCAAGGATCTTGTCGTGTTCAAGCCTCCGCTTTCTTGCATCTCTCTTCGAT
Organism: Arthrobotrys sinensis; assembly: GCA_036971225.1. Classification (NCBI taxonomy): domain Eukaryota; kingdom Fungi; phylum Ascomycota; class Orbiliomycetes; order Orbiliales; family Orbiliaceae; genus Arthrobotrys; species Arthrobotrys sinensis. The sequence goes on along the minus strand of JAJTTV010000002.1, from coordinate 1,221,668 downwards.
TCCTATCAGGCGAAAAGGTTAAAAGTCAGCATCGTATTTCTGCGCCCACCAGCACACCACCCCTTCATCCGATAGCAACGTGGCCGAAGGAGAATCCACAAAATAGATGAATTAGGCTCCACTCACAAGAGATTTCAACGTATTTTCTAATTCCTGTTTGCGAATCGGGTTTTTTTCTTTCGTCGCCTCTTGACGCAATGCTTTGATTTCCGAGTCCCGGTAGTCGTCGAGGAAATCATAGTTTTTTGCGATCTTGTCCATGTTTACGGCCCCAGATTGTCCTATTCGGTCGAAACGTGGGTCTCTTGTTGTGTCTGCGGGCAAGTCGACCACGATACGCCGGCGAGACACGGCTTTCTTCGAAGACATCTCCGTTGGTGCATGCTTACTCGTGCGCTTTGATTTTGAATCTTGGGGTTCCCTCTCTTTCCGCTTTTCTCTAGCTTTTCTTAGACTTTCGGCGAATGAGCTTTTAGAGTCGGCGGGGAGGGCTTGAAGCCGTCCCTTGATCTCTGCTAGCCGAGCCGCGTTCCGTGGGTCTCTGCCGTTTGATACCTCTGGTTTCGAATCTGAGTGATCACTGAAATCGTCCTCTGGTTCGTCCCGTTTTCGCTTTAATGATCTTTGTGCTTTGGCGAGCGCTCCAAACGATATGGCTGCTATGTCAGCCGTTACATCCTGCCCGTCCTCCTCCTCATCTTCGCTTCCCTCACTCCCAAATGCAACTTCGTCTTCTTCGCTCGAGTCATCGCCCGATTCCTCAGGAGCCGACTGTGAATCCAGATCGTTCGTTAGTAATTGAATATGTGATCCTTCCGTTTCAGACCTGCGTCGTCAGACGTACTCCGTACCTTCCTTGTAGCGATCCCCTTGGGTCTAGACCTCGCAGCCGGCTGTTCAGAAGGCGCATCGGAGTCAGCGTCGCTGGCATCCTCGGGGTCGTCCGACCAATCGTTGGCATCTGGTTCGGCATCGCTGTCTTCGTAGCGGACCTGTACGCGTTTGTTTACCATCTTGGCAGGATGCGATCTTTGAAACCAGGCCGTTTCGGCGATATCGTTGCAGTCGTAGTTTTTGGCAAAGAAGGATGAAATTTTGAGGTCGCAAGTCGCTTTAGCGCTGCCGCTAAAGTTTGGATCTGAGAATTTTAAGCCGCAAAGAGGCCCGACTCGGCTGCGGTTTCCCGGTCCCTGGTGAAAATTATGTTCGTCTAGACTTGCCGCGTGGAAGCCATGAACAAAGATGTTGCCGCACTTTCGAACCTCAACTGCGACTCATTCTTCTCGTCGTCTACACTACATCATCCATCTTTCCTTTACAGCTACCAACCTCATCGCCCACAAAGCCTCAATATCTAGTCACCTACTGTCCATATTCTCCTTCTACAAACAACTTCCGTTCTCTTACCGACAATCGAAGCCGTCGCCACCCCCATCTCGAGTCCCGTTTTGAAGTTTTCCCTTGACTCGCAGCAGGCCTTGCAGCTGCTGCACTACCATCCACAATTCGCCCAATAACTCGCAGCTTCAGCAGTTCCTCTGCGTTTAGTTTGATATCCAAGCCTCAGGCTATCTGTGAGAAGGTAGTGCTTACCAAACCTCACAAACCGTTTACCACAGCCACGAGCTTTCAAGCAACAGTTTAAGCTAACACCGAGTTTCCAAACAATGCCTCCACAGTTTACATACCTTCCTCGTAGATACCTCTCCAGTTACCATAGCTCGCCGAGCCATCCATATGCTACGTATCCTTCTCGGTACTCCGAATATGTACCATTTTACCATACGATGAACGGGCAAGCCGCAGATCCAGGTGATGCCGCCCAAGGCAAATCGAAAACAAGCAGTCAGAAGCGCAGTGAGAGGAGGAAGCGAGGAAGGGCGAGGAAATTAGAGGCAGCTAAGCGGGGAGATGAAGCTTTGCAAAACCATCCCGGGCTGCCGGCATCGACTCATAAGAACACAGAACCTGTGAATACTCTGGGACAACAGTACACAGCCTCGATGCCGTCACACCAACCTACCAATGGCCAAGTACTGGGCTATCAAGCTTTGATGAGTAACGGGCCTGGGCTCTTAGGCATGGGATCGTCGCCGGCTCTCGCCCGGCCCTCACGCAAGAGTAAAGTTTCTCGAGTTCAACAATCACGACAATTTCATCCGAATCCCACATCCCATCCGAGTGCTGTCGACCAACCAGTTAACCAGAAGCCCAATAATCTTAATGATGACTTTGATAAGCTGAATCTATCAAGCAACGATCCCCGGCTTCTGGCTTCAGAATCTCGGCCACCGCCACGCGAGAGATCTCGTATGGCTTATCTAACTGAAGATGACCCGAACCGCCTTAGACTCTCTAAGAAGTGGGTTCCTGAAAATCCTGCAGATGCGAAAGGCTATAGGAATGGTTGGACGCAACGCGACCATACGATGGCGCAGATCATCCTCCCGCCGCCAGTCCCAACCGAAGAGTATCTCCATGTCGCTCGCACGCCGACCACATTGGCCGATAGCCCTACTAAACGGAAGCTCCTTGTTATACTCGACCTCAACGGTACTCTCCTCTGCCGTGCGAGAATGCTTAATGGATGTAGGGACAAGTATAATCCATGGCCCCGGACAAACCTTCCGCCCTTCTTAGACTACATTTTCCGCGAACATTACGTTGTAGTCTTCTCTTCTGCAATGCAGGGCACGATTCTTAACCTGCTAAAAGCCACGGTACCCCGGGAGCACCGTAGCAAGATCCTGCGTATATTCACTCGCGAGGATATGGATATCCCACACAAGTACTTTAAGCTGAAGGTATCGACATTTAAACGTCTATCTATGGTATGGGACGCACTTGAAGACTACGGTAGTGACTTGAAGTTCGATCAGACCAATACTGTCTTGATGGACGATAGTACCGAAAAGGCTTCCTCTGAACCACATAATCATTTATTGGTTCCGGAATACACGGTGGATATCCATAACTCGGGCGGTGACGAAGTACTAGGGAATATTGCAGGGTATTTGGAAGAAGTCAGGAAATGGAAAAATGTCAGTTCCTATATTCGGGAGAATCCGTTTGATAAAGAGCGGGATTATCCGAAACCGGAGGGTTGGGTCTCTTCGATGGAGGTTTATACACCTGGGCTCACGTTTCGTCAAAACCATGGATATGTCCCACCAGAGCAGTTTCCGAACGCGGATCCTTGAAAGGTTAGTTTCCATATTTGTGATTTGGCGTCTGTGTTTTTAGTCTTAGGTTTTTGCGGACATTGTTCTTGTTGGCGTCTGATATTAGATGACTTGGTTAGCGGAGGCGGCTACGGACGGACGTCGCTTGGCGTTCTACTTCATCTGTAAATATTATATCACATCCGGAGAATTGTAGGATCCAGGTATCACTTGAACTAGAGTAGCGGTGTCATTGTTTGGACGGAAGTTAACATAAAGTAATCCTTTTAAGGCGCTAACCAAATGCAATCTCTAATCTCTCCATTTTACAAAAACCTCATCCGTCCTAAAACCCCGAACTTGATTAGTTCAACCCCGCAGATAAAAACAAAATCTCTGAGACATACCTGAACCGTTGTGTACATGTGGACTCATCTATGGGTGTCGTGAACCCAGTTTGAAACGCCAGCAGCCCAGCATGTGCAATCATAATTCCGTTGTCGATGCAAAACCTATCGTTTTGTTAGTCATTACTCAGCAAGTATCCTCCCAATACTACTACTAAGACATACCTTTCATCAGTAGCGTAAACACTACCACCCCTGTCCCTCGCCATAATCCCCATCATCTCTTGTAGCCGTTCGTTACACCCAACCCCACCAACAATTAGCACCTGTGTGCTCCCCACATGCGCCATAGCCCTCTCCGTGATCTCAACCAACATTGCAAATGCCGTTTCTTGAAGGGAGAAACATAGGTCTTCGGGCGTGATTAGTTCCCCTGTATCAGGATCCCGCTTTTCGGTCCCGGACAGCATTTCCCCGGCATAAGCGTCGATGAACCCTAAGATTCCGGAGAAGGAACAGTCCATTCCTTTGACGGTATAAGGTATGTCTATGAGGTGCTTCCCTCTAACATGGCGGGGCGGGGTTGTTAGCATGTGGGGTTTGTGATAAGTGTACCGGTACATACTTTTTTGCCATCTGTTCAATGTTATACCCGGGTGCAGGGTCATTTGATATATTGAGCGTTCGGGCGAAGCGGTCTAGACAATTTCCGATCGCGATGTCTAGTGCCTCACCGAATATACGGTATCTGTTCGTATTAACATTTATCATCAGCCTTCATTCACCAGGTACTTTAAAACCTGTGGTTGCCTAGAGATTTGTGTCAAAATACCTTTGGTCTGCATATGCAATAACCTGGGTATTCCCACCGGACACGTATAGGACAACAGGGTTATCAGCTCCTGTGATTTCTCGCCCCATCTCGATGTCTAACATGATTGTTGTTAGACATATTTCTTGTTTCGAAAGAATTTTCTAGACGGGTGAAGGGACATACGTCCTACGCAATGGTTCACCCCAACTAACGGCTTGTCCCATAACAGCGCCAACGTCCTCGCCGCTACAGCCACCGACTGTAACGGTGCACCCATTCCAGGCCCTGATGTTTTATTAGCAATCTGATTCATTTTTTTTTTCAAATCCCCAAACCTTTCAACATCAAATACCCTTGGTATAACAGATGCAATCTACATCCGCCACTGTCACTCCGCTCTCTTTCAACGCCTGCTTCACCAGCTTTACAACCCAAGAGCGGTGATGAATCGCCGTATCCTTCGGTAAAAACCCTTCGCCGGGCGGTGAGACGAAGGTATGTCGGATGTTAGACAGGATCTCTGCGGGTTTGGAGGGTGTGTGGCGGATTATGCCCACGCCCAGCTTGTTGGCTGAGCCTTCGAGGCCGATTGCTATTGGCATTTTGATAGTTTTATGAAAATCTTGAGATTTTGGTGGGTTTATGTGGTTTGACTGGGGGGTTTAAAGGGTGGGATGTGGAAGTTATATGGTGGGTTAGTCATGATGCATGGCAATTTGGGCTTTGTTTGATCGTGTGAGGTTGGATTTTGCGAGTTGTGGTTTGTGACTTTGGGCTAGCTAAGGTCTCAACACGACTGATGGCATCCGCTTTAGTACTCTATTATCGACATGTCTATAGCCTCACGAATGGGATGTTTGATGTCAGTTTCTCAGACGAACTTCCTTTCATTTTGGGTGTCCACTTGTAAATAGAATTGACAAAGTATTATCATTAAATACGGGCGCACTCGCTCCAGTAGATCTGATATCAATTCTGGTATCTTTTGTCTAATGCGATTATAATTATATCAAATGCAACAGTCTACCGACATGATGTACGAGAGCTTATAGAAGGGTGCTAGAATTGCCCTCCTACGCTAATTGAATACTAGTCTAATGCCTGGACCCGCGACAAGGCAGGCCGGATATCTACTGCTGTTCCTCGACAGGCAATGGCCTCCTCTCCGTAATATTTGGTAGTTCATCAACAACCAGCCGGACCAAATTCTACAAATCTTCAGATTAGATTATATTCGCAACATACTCTGCACCTAAAGTGTGACTTACCTGCATATCGTTCGCTGCCATCTTTCCTGCCTCTAACACCTCTAGATGATTCGCAGCACCGAGTTCCATGATCCCCTGAACATCTCCTTCGATCTGTGCATCTCCTCGAGGACCGGGTTCCAAAACAGCTTGGTTTGTAACAAGACTCATAGCCAAGATCCTCATACCCGCGTGTCTGGCGACGATGATCTCAGGAACTGTACTCATACCCACAACGTCGGCACCCATGGTGCGGAGCATTCGACATTCCGCACGGGTCTCGAAACTAGTTTAATGATGTATTTTATTAGATTCAGTTCCTTAAAAAAACATGGATGGGATTTGTATACATACCTAGGCCCACTGACAAAGGCGTAGACACCTTCGTGAAGTCGTCGAGTAGGGATCGACAGCTCGAGCTTCTTGTACGCGATATGGGTGAATTTGCGAAGCTCTAAGTCATATGCATCCGAGAGAGGTGGAAATCGGGGTCCGAATTCCTCGGCATTGGGACCACGGAGGGGATGAATACCCGCCAATCCGGGAAAGTTGATATGCTATATGGGTTCACCGTCAACTTATCTTCTATGGTAGAATCGTATGCATGTTTCTCGAGACTTACGTCGTTCAAGAGGCAGATATCACCCACTCTGAAGTCGGGGTTGAGGCCACCCGCTGCGTTAGTAACTGTTGATATGATTAGGTTAGTAATCCCATCACTTTGTTCTATGAAGTCACTCTTGACGTCGAAGCTAACTTACCAATAACGACCTTAACACCAAGAAGCTTCAAGACCCGGACAGGAAAGGCAGTTTTATCAATGTTATGGCCCTCATAGAAGCTAATACGGATTTAGTACATTATTTATAAAACAATCACTGGGTTAGAAGGACAAGGAACCTACTGGACTCTACCAACCATCAAGACTGAAGGCGTCTTGCTCCCACCTAAATAACCAAACACTAACTTTCCAGCATGGCCCTGGACTAGACACCACCATCGAGTTAACAACAACCTTCATTCATTCCCAGCATCCTCCCAAAACCAAAACAATATGTCAAAGGATATAGGGTAGGACTTACCTGTCGACTGCGCAAAATTCGGGATATCAGAGTAACTAATATCAATTCTAGCCCCTTCCTCGACCGTATCCGCCAGGCCGCCGAGGCCAGAACCACAGATGACGCCAACCTCAGGAGCTCGTAGCTCCTCGGGAACACGGTCTCGGATGAAATTTGCCGTTTCCAGGCATTGTGCATACAGGTTGCTTGGTGCCGAAGTCATGTTTCCTTTTTTGGTCTCTCTCTATTTCCCGTCCTGTTCTACGGTCCTCTCGGATTGGTTGGGTTGAAATAAGCTTAAAGGAATTCCGACCAGTGGTATGATTTTATTCCTTCCCGGCGGGCTGGGGTCTGCCGTTAATTCGGTGGTGTTGTTTTCGTGGCCGGAAATGTGGGGTTACACCGAAGATCGTGGTTTCTGGTGGACTTTCCGTGTTGGATTTTGAATGCCAGGCTGCTTGCAGGTAAGGGCTACAATGCTTTCAAGAAACCTCAAATTAATCTGTCTTAATCGCGAACGAAAAAAAAAAAAAGTTGTTTTATTTGTCTGTCTTCTACGAATCCTAAGTACTAAGTTATAAGGTTTATTCTTCTAGAGCCTCGGAACACCGGGAGGAATTATCGGCAGGGTCCGATCTATCTGCCTGCTTAATTCAGTCTGCATGAAGTTGCTCCGCCTTAACGGTCTTCTAGATGGGCCAGAGAAGAAAAGAACGGTTTGTCGAAGGCGCCTGCAGAGGTGTCTCGGTTATGCATCTCATTTCGGATGCTGGCATCAAACGACACAAGGTCACGTTACTCGGTCTCATACTTTTTGTTGGTTGAACAAGGATGGAGAGTTTTTCATCTCAAAATGAGGAGAATTCTTGGGTTCCAAATTATGTGCAATTTCGGGTCGCATCTAATTGCAGGTCAAATCTAACAAAGCAACTGCGGGTCAGTCGGCTGTTGTCACCATGTTGACAAACCGTCGAGAGAACGTATTCAGGGAAGCACATGCAGCTGAACGCTTATTGACGGGAGGAGCTAGGCTAGCGTCTTTGTGCTGCCTGAGTGAATCGAGATCTTATCAACTTTTTTGATAGAGGAATTAAGCTGGTAGATCCCTGGGCCAATCAAATGAAACCGTCGCGAACGAGCTAACCAAATGAATTTTTTTTTTTTTTAGTTTCTGGGCCAGGATCCTGACACCGAACAGGGCAGGGGAACATCCATGGAAATCCTGCTCGCTGTGACGAATTTGCATCAGGTTTTTGAGATGCCAGGATCGAGTTTTCAGAAGTTCCCGACCTTTTTGGAGAGCGATATACGAACCCTTTTGGAACCACGTTTTGAACTCACGATTGAAATTTGAGATGGTCAATCACACAGGTCACGTCAATTGGTGATAATGCAAGAGTGTGATCGAGATGTTGAGCTAGTTGATGAAGGGTGCAGTGTGATGGGATATATTTTTTTTAGTCCCATGCAGGCGCTGTGATAGGCAGCTATTCTCGTCATTATCATGCAGAATTGTATCGACGGACGAAGCAAGTCTACGCACAGTGTGGCTACGAGGCTACGCTGGGAATGGCTAAATCTCAGCGAAATCGAAGAAGGGAGAAGAAGAGGGAAAAAACCTTGCCCATCCTGGCAGGATTGATGGATGCAAACATCTGCCATTACCCTGGCAGCGACGGACAAGAGAGGGTGTGAAAGGGTGTGCACATTCTTTGCCGTTTGGGAGGGGAGGTTCTGGTCTGGTTAGGAACTGACCACTGTGGAGTTGGGCCGGGACCAGAAATACGCTGCCCCGACCGGGTTTGGCACTAACAACAGGCAGCCGAATTGGCGGGCAACACAAGCAAAAACAGCACGAGCCGGGCAAGACAGGAGCCAGGAGGGTTCTCCTCGCCATCAAACAGGACAGGACCAAATTAGCCCAGCAAAAAAACGGTGTGCAGCGCAAAGCCAAAGCCAAAGCCAAAGCCAAAGCCAAAGCAAAGCCAAAGCCAAAGCCCAACAGGAGCAAAAAAAAGGCAGTTTGCCAGCGTGAGCCATACAAAGAACACCGAACAGTAGGGGCAGACCACCACTTCCCCGCACGACGCCCAATACTTTGACCATCGATATCCCCCCTTGAACCCTCGAAATCTATCACAAAATTCACATCATGAGATTCTTGTAAACCTCCGCTCCATGGTCGTCTTTTTCCCGTGCTTTTTGGACGGGGTTTCGTCGTTTTTTCTGCCTCTGAACCTCCGACCGGTCGCCAGAAATGACCGCTACTCGCTTCCGGCAGCGCAAGCTGTCAACAAAGGCCGCTCTTCAGGTCATTGATGACAGCCAAATAGACGTTACCGACGACGATACCAGACATATCGCGACAATAGAATCCGGTGTCGAACGCACCGAAGAAATCGTAAGTCTCTCCGATTTTTCCTCATTTTTTTATACGACTTCTCGTGAGGTCACTTCCGACATCTCGTCCTCGTCTCCTCCGAAAGACCCCGTATTCGTTGCCCCTATTCCTATGACTCTTTTCTGCCAAAAACAAACACGGCATGAAAAATTTGCGCTTTCCTGCATCAGGAAATTCCAAACACGCAAACGTACTGTGTTGCCCAACACTTCAACACCTACCGCTTTTCCAACATTCTCAACACATCCGCATAGAAGTTCATCATCACTAATAACAATTGGCATCTGCTCTTTTAGGAACATCACTTGCAAGCTGCTATATCAGCTGCTAATGCTGCAGCACTTGGCACCAAGGTCAAGGCAGCTTTCATCCCTACCCCCGATGCATCGAAAGTCATACCAAACTATGAGAACCTTTACCGAAAGGTCTACTCGCACCCACATTCATACATCCGATTCTCCTCGACAGTCGAAGATACCAGCGGAAATCTGTATTGTATCGACGAGGAAGATGACGAATACCTTACCCAGTTTAATTCGAAGAGATCCCAGGGCACACAATGCTCCGAGGACGGTTTCGAAGAGGTTATGAGCGAGTATGAAATGCTCACCTCGATCAAGCAGCCTTTCCTAGGTCTGAATGAAGATGAGAATCTTCCCATTCACTTGATGACCTATGAGGAAATGGAAGATGCTGCGTTCGATTGCGACTCGAAACTCGGAGAGAAAACCCACGCCAAGGACTTATACACCTGGTGGGAACAGAGAAGAACGAAACGCAAGGGGAAGCCTTTAATGCCAATTCTGAAGTTCGAACAAGGTCAGATCGACAAGGACGATGGTGACCCGTATGTTTGTTTCAGAAGGAGGGAGCACAGACCCGCACGTAAGACACGACGGACAGATGCTCAGAGCATTGATAAACTTAAACGCCTGCGCCTCGATATGGAGAGAGTTCGTTCGTTAGCTAGATGCGTACAATTACGAGAAGACAACAAGAAGGACAACCAGGGCTGGGAAGCTAAAGTCTACTCATTCCGACATAAGGTCAAGAAATATAAACGAGATTTCAACATCCAGGATAATGACGACGACCTTGTTAATAAGGTAAGCCTATCACTCCTTCATCTTCGTTTACTCTCCCATGCTAATTCGTTTTTTAGCCTCGCAAGCGTGTTGTTGAGCAACTCCCCGCCCCAGTTCCTAAGGCTCCCGTCAGGCATGACTTCAAGCCACCCGAAGCCGACCTGGTTCAGCTGGAAGACCTCCATAAACTCAGGGTTCAGAATATCGAACAAGTTGTCCTCGCGAAGCGCAAGGAACGACAGTTCAACAATGCAGGTTGGAACGATCAGACTGTGGTCGCGTTCCAGAAACCTCCTGTCACTCCGCCTCCGGATGCTCCGCAGCGTTTTCGACAGGTGGACACTTACTTTGCCCGACAACTTCTCAGCCCACCACCTTCTGCATCACCTTCACTCTCACCATCTTCACCCAACCCACGGTCCGCCGGACCCTTGCAACCGAGAATCACCTTTCAAACTTCCGCACCTCCGCAGACTAAGCGAAAGCGAGAGGAAGAGGATGAAGGAGAGCCAATGCGATTCCGGATACGTTCTTCACGTAACAATCGCCGATTCCTCGACCGCCGTGGGAAGAAGCTCAACGATAAAGACCGTGAGCAAATCGACGAAAGACTTCGTGACCGATTCGCCTTCGACCATGACGATTCTGATGAGGAGTTTGAAGGGTTTTCTAGTGCCACAAAATTCAACCGCGAGAAGTATGTCTCTGAAAACTCTTCTTATTCTCATCACAACATCCAGAAACGCTAACGCTGCCGCAAAGGGCTCTCTTATTCTCTGCAAATCTCTTCCTTCAGCAAGTAATGCCACAACGACGGCATGATCACCTGACACAAGCAATAAACTCACCGGCAAACGGCCATCTCACACCGAGTACGCCCGCAGCTCCGCACCCACCGACACCGGTGAACCAGTCGGCTGCGTAGTTTTACCAGAAACCTCTTTCTCGAACTTAACTGTTGTGACATTTAGCGAGTCTTGTTTTGTCTGTCTTTTTATCTTTACCTAGGATGGCTTATTCTAAACCCAAATGGGATACCCCATACCCCACTTTAGCTCAATCGAATCAAGCTCGACCCCGCGCGAGAGATTGCAAGCAATAAAAACCACAAAGTCTTTAAAAATATTTGTTCAAAAACGAAGACGAGTTTGGGTCCCTTTTTCTTCTCTTTTGCTCTTTCTTAAAATTGAGTTCATTGGCTTTTCTCTGCTTTCCTCTATATCTTTCCTTTCTTGCCCTATCGCTGGGGTCTTTTGTCCCCCTTTTTTTTTTTTTTTTTTTTTTTTGGAACATACATCATTGTAAAACAAAACTGGACAAGGTCCTCCACTTCTCAATCGATACCCTTACTTCCTCTCTCCATATTCTCTTCTCCGACGGTATATATCCTATCCCTCCTAAACCCGCTTTATTCTTCTTTTCCACTATATTATTTCCTTGTCTCAGTGGGCGGCTCGTTATCGATTACTTTGCACAGCTAAAGGGATAGTGGTCCTTTTTTTCTTCCCCTTTCTTTTATCTCTCCACCAAAAAAGAACCTTTTCATACCTGATAGAATGGGAGGTGGCATTTGATTCGAAGAATTATCAATCGGTGTTGTGCTTTTTTGCTCCTCACTCTTCGCTTTGTATTGTCTTTTTCTATATCGATCCATTTTGGGAGGAAAGAGGACGGGTTTGGGATTTTAAAGCAAAGTTGAATAGAAAGGATTAGGATAAGATGAGACCTTTTTTTTTTTTTCATTCGGGTATCCAGACGCAACCTCGTAGTCATTAGGATTGTTCTATGCGGGATTTATGGTCTAGCTAGCTCTCTAACTAATTTATCTCTTATGATGGTGGCTGTCAGAATTAGCTGCAGGTCTTTGGATTAGTAACGTTTTAAGGGTGTTAATTCCTCTTTTGATTTAAGTAAATCGGGTGCTCTTCTACTGTTTTTGGAGTAAGTTTCTTGGTTTCTTCTGTTATTTGGTGATTCTTTTTTTTGAACCTGCAATGTACTGTCCTTGGTGTTGATACGCGTATACGATGAGGGCGGTAGAGTCGTGAATGTGCCTCGGTACAAAGTTAATCTGATTACTTGCGTATACCCAAAGGAACTTCTAGTATATCTACAAATTGTATCATCCTCCATTGATTGAGGAATGAAGTACCCGGAACTCTTGAACACCCTTAGATATCACGTGTTGTCGCTGCAAAAAATACAACAGATGTTATTCGACCCCGATCTGATATGCATGGCCGTAGTGCTAATCGAAGATACCTAGACGTGTCGATGGCTAGGCTCAAATATTTGATGTCCTAAGGGCATGCCGGCAGGGTACTTGGCCGAATGTAGCCAGTTCTTCTCAACGTACACTTGAAACTAAAGGATCCACAAGGTTTTGTTGACAGCACTGGTGGTCGATAAATTAACGTAGCTTAGGATACAAATGAGGGAAGCGACGACGGTGCCGGTAGCGGCAGCTTTATATGGTATATAGATTTAAAAATACAAATTGGGTACAGGTGTACCTAGGAGGAGGGCTTGGTAAGATACAAAAACGAACGAAAGAATAAATCATTATGTACTACCTGGCAGCGAGTACTCATTGGAATCTAGAAATGTCAAACGAACATCCATATCCTGAAAGTTACTCTACTCTAGAAAAAATATCCTATAGGTTTATTACTCGTTTTTAATTATTTCGAGGTCCGGCTTGCGATACCAAAGCCCCTAGCGGCGCCACGTGCACCAACCTCATTAAACGAAGTCGCTTCTCAAGCCTCCAGGCCCCTCCAATTAACCGGCACCCCAGATCTCAGGAAATCCAAAATCCACCTAAGGTGCCACTTCTTCACCATATGGCAGATGCCCCGCACTAAAAATCTGCCTTCCCACATACGTTAAGTCTAGAGATTCTGTCTATTATCAATAATCATTACAGGCCCCTCCCGCTATTATCCCAACGATTCATGAAATTTTAATCAACAGTTCAAGCAACTAAGTAAATCAAGTACCAAGGCATCGAAGTTCCGACTAGCCATTCCAATAGGTGTATTTTTGGGTTAATATGCCGTTATTAAGGAGAAAGCCCCGTCAGAGATGCACTGAATCCCAGCGCAGATCATGGAAGCGGAATAGGACGGCTTTACTTGGGAAACAATGACTACTTCCCTTTGTCGTTGGGGTTGGGATACCCCTTCCGCATCCCTGGCGAGTGATGGACTAAATATTAAATGGTTCAAAAATTAATCGGCACTGGTTCCTGCGGGCACACCAGCAAAATCTGGGGTATTTTCCGCTTCTATTACTGGCAATGCGGGTTCTGCCGTCGCTAGGTCAAACGCGAGGATCGATATGAAGGGGATATCCGAGCTGCATCGCAGAAGGTCCTCAAACTCTCTTCGGGCACCCGGGTCACCTTCCTTGCGTCTCCATTGTTAATTTTAAAATCCGCTGTATACTATACTCTTGCTACTCCGTTTCATTACGTAAAATTTCTGATGCATTTCTAGAAAATTCTTGAGAGCATTGTCGATCGATCACGAGCTATTCGGACCGGCCGTTGAAGCCAACCGCAAAACGCATTATAAATCCGGACACCGTCCATCAACGGTGATTCCAGATATATCAATCCCACATATAGAGCCAGGGCCTGGTTATCTAGATCCCTTGAATACTAGAGGCACCCGACTATCTTAATTCCGATAGTATGTATAACTAGCATAGTCACTCATAAGTCAAGGATTTATTACTTACAGACTTGTAGTTGTCTTAGTGATTATTGGCAAGGTAGACCCGGTGAGGTTGTCCCCTTGCGTATTGATAAATTTATAAATTGGCATTTTGATATCGATAGGCTGGGAAAACTAGCTGCAGCCTGAGAAAGATACAGATTTGCCACAGTGCACTATAGATTCGTTATAAAGGGCGTGAGACAGTTGCTCACTCGCCTCAAAGATACAGCGCGTGTACCTTACTACTATAATTGCAGGCTAGCCAAATACGATAATTAAAGTGTAGTATTAAACACCTTATTAAGGCATATAAGGCCTAGTTCAATGTATTTTGGTCGACCCCGACTCACTTAATTACAACCCCAATTGTAAAGTAGTCCAAAGAAGGCATGGGTTTCATCGCAACGAGACAAGTTTCACCCATGTCGGGGTAGCGGTGGTTGATCTTTAAAAATATATCTTGTATATTGTGGATATATATAGACTGGAGCAAAAAAGCAGCTATTCCTATCCCGATTGTGTAACTTCCTTATCAAACTTGGCGATGTTTTCCGGACTAATTGAATACGCATTATCAAAACCTATAGCTAGAACGGCCGTTCAATACCGGAATTTCGGACCCGTTGTTCTTCCCCTCACAAAACAGGTTTCTTCGCGAATTCAAGTGTATTCCATGCAAGCCTCCCCATTTTATATCTCCGAAAATAAATGCCGGATAAGATTAAAAAAAAAAAGGCCTGAGACCCTAAAGCAACAAAATCCCAACCATGTGGATCGAAGTTATCATTCTGGCGCTAAATTAAGCGCCTTCAGGTGCTTCAGATTGCACACCAAAAAACGCCTCCATCCTAACCTCCCCTCGTCACGAGAAACTCAGGAGATGGGGTGCCCTCTAATTCTTCTAGAAAGAAACAAACCCCGGGAACTATTGCAGGTGGGGGAGCTTAGAGCTCCCAAGTCACAAGGGTGGTTTTTTTGGTGTGCAAGCTACGTAGCTGCAGCTGTCGGAGTATTGTAATCAAATAAAACCGATGTGCTCATTATCATGTGAGCCCTGCAAGAAATACCCTTGATCCGGATGCACGGCTTACGACAGAAGGTCATAATAACTTGCATTATGGAATGAGAGTAAGTTATAATATCGGCAGGCAGCCGAGCATTTACGTTATTTACGATCTTATAATCAATAATAATAGTGTGATCCAAAGGAATAAAAAAAGCTTAAAACAGAATGATAACTCCAGATTATTTCGATATTGATAACCTAACGTAAACGGGAAAGACGATATATATAACAACCACAGCGGAAATAAAATAAGCAAAGGGAAAGATATTTGGGGTAAAGAGCTCAGTAAGAATGACGACTTCAGATGACGGTGATAGTTGGAGGGATACAATTTAGGGGAAAATATGTACATGAAAAGTCGCAATAAACTAAGTGATAAACCCGCCAGATACGTGAGGAAATGAGATGAAGGGAAGGACGTAAAAAAAGCTATTGATATATGTGAAGAAAAAATTGAATGTACATACGCCAGCATGATACAGGATAAAAATATTTTGTCGTAAGGGATATGCGGTAACCCAGGCTCCAGAGGGCACCTTCTTGAAAGATAAACGAAAAACTGAAAAAAGAACCAGGCCCAAGATGACGTTCATGAAAAGAGATAGGAAGAAATTTTCGTAAGAAATTAGATATGCGAATTCTCCAAAAGAAGAATGCGCTGGGAAAAAATATTGTTTGATAGCTTTTTTTCGTACTTGTGAAGTCGAGCTGATATCCCGCAGATGTCGGATGCCGTAAGGATGAGAATAGCTATGGGGACTGCACATAAGCTGGGGCCTACGAGTGCAGTAAATCCCAAGCTTCGGAGCATAGAGCGAGGAAGCGTTCCTTCTTCCTCCTCTTAGCTTCCTGTGCTTCCGCGTCGTTCTCTGACCCTGTTGAGTCATCCCTTTCAAAGTCGCCTCGAGTTCGTCTCCGCTTGGTTCCGACGACTTCGTGGGCCGAGCCCGGAAGTGTGAGTGTTGTAGTCTTCGTCTTCATGGATGCATGGCCTAAACTCGAAATTCGCTGCTTAGAAGAATGTCCCATTGCACCTTGATTCGGGCTTGGAGGAGTTGGAGGCTGGTGGCCACCATAATGCACGATTCGTGGAAGGAGGTCCTCACGTCCGCCTGTCATGCTAGCTACTGCTTCCTCCGCTGTCCTGAATTCTTTCGGTTTCTCTGGCCTGTCCACATCCATGCGCGAGGAGTATTCCTGACGACCGCTCATCGGTGGCGGTGGGAAGAATGAGCGCTGTTCTGGTTGCCTGAGTTGAGAAGATAGTTGGGCTCTGTCCTGATCTCGGTCTCCTTCTCGGTCTCGCCCACCCATATCAGGTCCGAATACTACATCGGCGATGGGGGGTAGTCGATTTGTCATTCTATCGGCCCTAGCTTCCGCAAGGCCTCTTCGGACAGTGAACGACTGATTTAGAGGAGCCGAATGAATGACTCTCTCGTTGGCAAACTGGCTGTGGTGTGGTGCAACGATACTCAATCCATTTGGTGGTGCCTTTCTCTTTCCCCCCCTTGGAGCACTGAATCCAGCGGATGGTTCACCATGGTCATCCTTACTGCCGTGGGCGTTCCTTTGCAGTCTGGTTTCGATGATTTGTCTTTGTCGGTCCCTAACATCCATGCTTCGTTCTAGTTGTTCTCTCATGATATCATCGGTGACGTTTAATCCTGGTGAAAGACAGGCCATTCCGACCTCCCGCATCGTCATAGCAGTTCGGGGTGTCGAGGAAGGGGCGTTATTCGAACCGGCCTTTGACAGGTTCAATTTGGTAGGACGGTGTCGGGGTGGTTCAGGGGATGGCTCCTTCTTAATAACAACCATCTTTGGGGGGCTGCGGCCGCTGCTTCCGGTTGAGAATGAAGAGTCAACACGAGGAGAGCTAGAAAAGCGAGCTTTTGCATACCGCAAAACTAACCTTTCCGGAGACCGCGACTTGTCTCCTGACTGTGAATCCTGCTGCATCATGTCTGAGTGGTGGTAGTGCGGCTGAGGCGCAATTGCTACAGAAGCTGATGCCATAAAGAATATCCTTGTGGATACGTGATATAATAAAAATTATATTTAACACCCTCGGCTATAAACTCGACCGTCCGAAGAAAGGAGGCGTGGTCTCGAGGAACGGTGTAAACTCCGGAGAATGTACAACGCGGGTACGGTAGATAAAAAAAATAAGAAAATTTCTGAGAGAAAAGGGTCGTCGAATCGATCGGATTGGCTCCTGGATGAAGTCGAATCTGAGGCGGGGAGTGATAATTTGTGGTTAGATGAATCTCGCGAGGACCAATTGGGTTTTAGAGTTCAACGAGGAGGTAGCGAGTATCGATAATCAAAAAGGGCTGGCTAGACTGGGCTTGCCGGACAACGAAAGTGGGATACACGGAAACGAGGGGCAAGTATCCAAGAAAACAATATGAGAAGGTTCAAGGAAACAGTGATTGGTAACGAATGCTTGGTCAATTCGGATTACTATTACAGGGAGTAGTGGGATCGGTCGGCAGTAGAAAGGGCGGCGACGACAGGACGTATGAGACGCGATCTGAATAGCACGACGCTGTGCTGGAGTGCAAAGAGAAAGAGGGAAGAAAGATGGAAGCGAGGAGAGGGGAGGGGGAAGAAGGAAGAAGAAGTAGAAGAAGGACAGAGGAGGGAGAGAAGCCGAGGGGTTAAGAGGGATACTCAGGGAGGCGTCCCCTTGACGGACAATCGACCTCGGGGGGGCAGTTGGTGGTGATGGCGGAGAGGGAGAGATAGCACGGGTGACTTGGACTTACTCGTTTGTTGGACCCTCACTCAAAGCAGAACAACTGCAACTCCACAGCGGCCTAGATCCAATACTAGCACGGTACGCTCTGAAACGTAACAAAGCCGAATTCTCCCAATTTCTGCGGCAGTGTGAACCGGAAAGCTGTATGGGACTGACGGTATGTCTTAATATTTGGTTTTTTCTTTCTCTCTTGGGCCCGTTATCTGAAATCCCCCGAGTTACAAAACGGTCAGAAAATGGTCGAGGGGTGGTCCTTTTTCCCTATGAACCGTCAATCAATCTACCCAGGGAGATCGAAGAATGGTTAGAAACGTTTCCGGTTTGCGGAATCAGCCAAAAGAAGGGGGTGGTGCCCTCGATCATTAAAAGAGTAGCGAGCGGAAAGAAGGGAAGAGACGACGAAGGCTGACACCGGCAAGGGAGTGACCGGTCGTCGAAAGGAGAGCGTGAAAGAAAGGGGAAATCTCGAGAAAATCACAGTCCAGAAAGGAGCCACAAAGTCTAGAAGGGTTTCTCGGTGTCGAGAACGACGAACCACGCCTACTCCTCCTAGTAATGTACCCAATGGTCTACGGTGCACAGGTTATGCAACAAGCCAGAGTAACAGCTGCCTGTGCTGAGACCAGGGAAGGATGGAGCTAGCGAAGGAAGGGGGAGAAAGGAGGGGCTGCTCCCAAAATTCTTTCCTTTTACCCCGTGATGAAACACCCAACGACTGAAATGCTGAACAGCGATGTATGAGGTAGAGAGACTGGTAGCAATGTGCATTCCGAATAGACGGAATATAACCCGCTTGATACTTCTTCCTACTCACCTTGAAGCAGTCGGTATCGTCTAAGCCTGCCCGGAAAACCCGAAATGGACTTCAAGGACGAAAGAAGAGCATGAACAGCAATTTCTAAAGAAAGAAAGAAGGGCCAAAAAATGAGGTTGATGCTTCCCACGATAGGAAGATAAAGGCAGTCCAGACACGGTTTTTGCTTTTCATGTGCTTGCTCTGCAGGAATCTCACTTACCTCAGGCTGTTCATGCCACAGCTGCAAGCTCTTTCCACAGAGTCTAGCTGCTAATCATGAAACATATCGGCTGTAAGTGCGTCGCAAGCGGCAAGAGACACAACCACTTTTTTATGTCGACAGTGTTTGACGCTATCGAAAATTCCCTTTGCACTTGAGGTTCGAAGGTCTTTCGAAATTATTCCAAAAGGGTCGGCGGTCACGCATGGGGATTGGTTCTTAGCCCCTGATGGCTCGCGTCTCGTCCATGTCCACGCTCAAACGTTTCGAAACACCGAGCAGCCCACAGCATGCCGAGTAATCCCCGTCCAGAGACAAACATCCGCCTTTTTGGGAAAGTTCAAGCTAACTGCGCTCTGGTTTGGAACCCCATGATGGCAGGCGCTCAGCCAATCCGGTGCGGCCTTTTCAGGCTAGAGAAAATGAGGGTCCACAGAAAAACAAATCTCGCCTGGCCCTCAAAGTTTTTTCCCTCTTGATAAGAAGGGAAGAACCCTTCCCAAAAGTCGCCACTGGGCAATCTGGCTTTTGGGACGTCCGAAACGTCAAGGTTTATCGCAAGCGAGGGAGCATGGACTGCGCTGGGAACCGAAAAATCTCCAAATCCCTCAGCATCATCTTGAATTCATGATGTTACGAACGCTGGAACCCGATACAACGAAGGCTCTGACAACAATGGCAGCTGGGAGCACGGAATGCCCAGCCTCTTTTGACAACGGAGGCACATACGAGAGTTGGTTTAACTGCCTAAATGCGCACAAAAAAACAGCTGGCGGCGGCGTTGTGTCTAGATACGTAGATGCTCGCGCTCGTATCTCTGATCTTGAAAAGGGCCACAATTTAGCCTTTGTGTCTTAGGACCAAGCATTCCATTTCTCCCATGTCCCAGGCCTCCGCAAATTGACTGGATATTGATTAGCTCCATGTCGACCAAAAAACGTTTTCTCCATTTAGGCCGATAGGGCGCGGAGAAAAGCTCAATTGTTGTGCGCAGTTTGTTTCAAACAGCTTGGAATGCTGTTGCTACACATCACAAGCTCACGGAGGGCACCGTAGCACCAGATCTCGAGCCTTCTCCAGGAGAATGAATTGGACACATGCAACAGTAGAACGCAGGCGGTTGTGCTACGAAGTTCGCTCCATCACCGTAACATGTCGTCTAACCAGCCATCGTCCAAATGTTGAGTACCAGAACTCGTTTTCGTAGCCGCAGACGAGCTATTATCCGTCGAGGCAGTGTTTTTAGAGCTCCGGGGTGTCTCTGTCAATGGTCCCGAATGTTTCCCTATATATCTCGTGCATAATAAGTAAGCTCGTGGTTCGCTTCTTGCTCAAACGGAATATATGTGAAACATTGTCCGTTTCTGCATTCTGCAACTGCATACCTTTTAGATCCATGTTCCCGATCAACTGATCCAGCTCGTCTTCGTGATCATTAAAATTTATTGTTTCGTCCTTGGATCTGGCTGCCGGCTTGCGAGTCGCAAATCTTTGCCGGAACCTATCCGCAGTAGCTTGCTTGGCTATCTTTTCCGTGACATCCTTGAAGTCATCCCGATTGACCTTGACAATGTTTCCCTTGGGTGCGAAATCCATGTCGGCACGGCCCCTTCTCACGCCACTATCATGATCCCATATATCAATGATCTCCTCTCTCTCCTGCTCTCTTTCCTCAATTGCCTGGAATTTGTCTCTTGTCAAACCAACGTAGTCGGGTTCCGGAACGACTTCCTCTGGTTCTGTTTTAACATTTATAGGGTTCAGCAACTACTTGGCACCCCCAAAGTCTCAGCATCAAGGAAAAGTGCCCCTCACCTTCACCAGGCTCAGGCTCAGGTTCGTCATATCTCCAGGCATTTGAAGCTATCTTCTTTCGTCTGCTGTATCGAGATGGATTTTCACCTCCCTCAGCATCATCACCTTCCGACTCTGATTGTGACGTCGGCTCCCGATCTTCACCTTCTGCCACGGTTGCAGTTGCAGTAATCGCGGTTTCACCTTGTGTACCACCACCACCACCGCTACTGCTACTACCACCGGGAGCCGGCCACTTCGAAGCTTCCAACGGCGTTGGTGACGTGGCTGATGCTACATGGTTTGTTCGAGACCCCGCACGTGCCGCAGCTCGAGCTAGTGTTTTCTCTTTCTCCTCAGCTGCAGCTTTGGAGTCCTTTTGAGCCAGCTTCTTTTCGTGAAGCTTTGAAGCCCTCTTGTCCCATTCTATGCCACAAAACGCAGGCCGTTAGCAACTGATATGCAAGTTCGGTTCGACAATTAACAATTGAAACAGGCGTTTCCAACATGCAAACTTACTGTTCTTATGGAGAACCATTGTTGTTGGTGCTAGGGGCGCCCCACGTGCTGTTAGCTGGCCTAGTCGAGATGTGGGTTTATAGGATGTTTGGGCAGGAGAATTGAGATGAGCTCGACAGGTTCAGGTCGGGTTTTGTGGCTCAGAGGCGGCCGCATAACGTCGACAACGCATTTCTGCTACAAACAAAACAAATGTTTCTATGCAGCCGCACAAGCTGCACAGTCAGGTATCTCAGCTAACCTTTGAAGCTCCGGAAAGTACGGCGAAGTAGCTTTGGCGGTAGTGGATCCCTTTAGGCTACCGTGTTTCGTCCGGAAGTCTTAGAGTTTAGATTATATCATCGCGTGAGCTCGTGAGGTTGGTGTATCCCCACTGTGTATGGCTTTACATTTTTATATTAGCTCCTAAAGATAGCCTGAATCTGAGCTAGTCGATCTCGTATCTATGAGATCTCGGAAATTAGATTTAGTACTAGTGTAGGTAATAACGTAAAGGTGGGGGGCCTCCGATTAGTTGTGATAAAGGACATATCCATAATATTAAGTGGCAGCTTCAATTGATCAATGCTCAGCCTAGGATATGAGTATCGATCTAGATATCTACAATTTATATACATTTATCTTCAACGTGAATGGTATCGTACAATTATATACAAAGACCCAAGGAATTAAAG